>CM053410.1:51443903-51493903 GCA_028644305.1 Xerus rutilus | reverse complement strand
TATAAAAATTGCTATAGAAAGTCATTATGGCAAGCACTCACCTTTTTTTTGGTTCATAACTAGCAGTTTTCAGGTATTTGAACTCTCCAAGAAGTTAAGATTTGAGAGTCTTAAAACTGCTCATTAAATATCAATATATAGCAATTAGCATTGGATCATCTTTCATGGTGCACTGAGAATTTTCAAATATTGATAGTTTCCTTTTTTCAAAGCTAAAGAGCAAATATAATTTTTAAAATGCCTTTCAAATGACCCACATATAGTATTGGTAAAATGAGAGAATAGATATGAAGTTTCTATCAGTGTCTTGTGCATAGTAGGCATTCAATAAAATTGAAACAATAATGATAAAGTAGCTATGATAAAACTATTTTTATTAATTTCTAAACTAAACACAGGAAATGATAGATAAAACTTAATTTCTCATTACTTTAACCTGAGTTCTTCAGCACAAGTCTATTAGGAAACTAGGAATTACCAACCCTTCAAATTTGGAAAAGCAGTGCTCTTTTTGTGCCCAAAGGAAATTCAAGAATTCAGGAGGGAAAAGAAGACAAGAGGGACAAAGTTTTTCATTAATTAATACATCATTTCAAAGGATTTTCTGTTGGTCACTTTTAGCTTGAATAACTTCTTTTCAATTTTAGGATATAGAAATAATGATATGAAGACAATCATAAATATTTGCTTTTATTAAGTTTGGAAATGTAAGAAATTAGGTGGGATGATTTAAGCAACAGCAAATAACATATGCAATGACAAACATCCACATGCTTTTTTGTTCTTGAAATCAGAGTATTAAATATGTTACTTTTGATCCCAGATCTTGGTATGTGTAAAATAGATATGTGCATCACTATATGAAAGGATACATTTGTCGACATGAAGAGGTTAATATTTAAAGCAATTGGGAAAGATATTTGGAATGGTGAATACCAAATAATCATGTAGCACTATTGAAGCTTATAGTTCATATTTCTTCATTAAATAAAATAAAATCTACTAATGCAAATGTGCTCCACCCTCATTTAAAAAACATTCCTATTTTCCTCTTGCATAGAACTCCCTTATCTTAAGGATGCAGGTTGAGACTTTAAATTCTAAAATACACTAATCATAAAGAGATGTTTGCCATGCAATATTAGGTTTAAAATTTAAATACTCCTAAGGGCACACATGCATGTATTAAATGATTTGGAAAATTCTACTCTGGAATTATCTTGATCGATTTATCGAATTTCAGACCACATTTTTTACTTCCCTTGCTTGTCATAAAATTCAGAGCGTTATACTCTTATTACAGGTTTCCAGAATAAGAACGAGAAAAATTGTTTTCATTTTAGAATTTAGAATTCTCTTTTTATGTACTCTGTCTGCCCCCATGTTCAATAGCACATGATTTGGAGTTTCTCTAATTAGAACATTCATTAACATAGGCAAGACAGTCTATGTTGAGCAGCCTGCCTTTGACCGAAGCAAAAAACGAAGAGCAATCCGAGACTTCCCTCCTTTGCACTTGCCTAGCATCCTCACCCTGCATGGCTCATGCCCAGAGGCCTGAACCTCCACCAGGCAGAGCATCCTGAAGGCCCCTCCCTGTGCCTGCCAGTGGACACCTTCCTTGGTGATTGCTTTTTCCACTGTCTGCTGGACCAATGAATTAGTAAAATTTGAAATGTGATATTCAAGTGAGTACCAAATATACATATTTCCTTTATCCTCTTCTGGTTTTCTCTTCCAGATAGGCTTTTCTGACACCCTGTTTTGAGAGAAAAGCACTTGCTTTCATAAGTGTCTCAGCTCTGTGTATTCTAACTATGGCTCTACTAAGTGTGCCCCTTGCCAGACAGCCGAAGGCTCAAGGGAACACTGGCTATTCATCCCTATAACTATCATATCCCTTTCTGTCCCTGGTACACTGATAACATTTGCTTGGTTGAAGTTTCATTGATTTACTTAAATCAAACTCTTTTTAATCAGTTCTTCAACGAACAATTTTTGGGCACCTGCCTTTATCGGACTTCACACCAGATATATATTTTTTTCTAATTAGGACATTTGTGATGCAAAGATAGATGGCACAGAGCCCTGGGTCTTGAGAAATTACAATTCAGAAAGGCATATTGATGATGCACAAGTAAATCCAAACCAAAATTCCAGAGGAGCAATGAGAAGGGAAGGCTTCACAGAGGAGGTGACATTTGAGCTTGATGAATGAATACAATCTGCCAGGCAGCAAAAAAAGAAGCAGCCTTTGTTATTTTAGATCTAGATTTTGTTTAACATTCTAATGTCTTTCAGTCTTATTCTGGAAAAACTAGATTCCTTTGTAAATTACTATGAGAATCTCAAAGATAAATGAAGATTGCTGAAGGAAAAACGAAAGCAGCACACAATTACTAGTATAATCTTACACTTTGCCCTTCCTCTGTTCACAGTACAAATTATAAGTGTGCAAAAATTAACAAGATTCAATGCAATGAATCACTGCAGTATGTTATCAGTACTTAAAATCTCATTCTGTAGGTAATAAGACATATCTGCCTATTCTACTCTGGTCAAAACTCATGCATAGCCTGGGAGAAAAATCATAAAAACATGAAAAAATTTCCATGCAAAATGCACAAAATAAACTATTCTACTCCCACAAATGGTATTTAAGAATGTCTTTTAGTGAGAAAAATACAAAAATGGTGAACTTTAAACTATAAGTTTGAAGAAAGAACCAAATTTTTAAAAACATCTCAAAACTAAATTATTGACTCTAGAACTACTTTGGGGTTTTGTTTTTGGTTTGAGGTATGGAAGTGATTTTTAGAAAGCAATTTCAATTTGAATAGTTGATCTCATTGCTTATGATGTTATAATGACCTGCTGTGGTGTAATAATGACCTGTGTTGTGATATCATAATGACCTGCTGTGGTATAATAATGACTTTCTATGATTTCAGAATGACCTTTTGTGGTGTCATAATGACTGGCTATGGTGTCATAATGATCAGCTATTATATCATAATTCCATGCTATGATGTCATAACGGCCTCCTGTGTTCTCATAATGACATGCTATGGCATCATAATGTCCTGCTATGATGCCATAATGATTTGCTGTGGTGTCATAATGACCTACCATGATATCATAATGACATGCTGTGGTGTCATAATGACCTGTGTGTTGTCATAATGACTGGCTATGGTATCATAATGACCTCACATGGTATCATAATGACCTGATACATTTGTCATTAAAATGACTGAAATAAACAGATGATTCATATTTCATCCTTTTTATCTGGAAAACTTAGAAACAAATTAACTGATTCTTATTGATCTAGGGAGTCCACATTTTTAAGGAAAAGTGGGTTATCTCATATATTACCCAAAGCAGGATTTTAGGAGGTAAAACAACACAAAGACATTTAGACTGAGGTTCAGAGAAACTTGCTATCCTTTCCAAGTTTTATGTTCATACACTATGCACAAAACAGTTGTAAACATACAAGGGTGGTAACAATACTATAATCATGAGGGACAGAAGAGTAAAATTTTCAGCTCCTCGGTAAGTGTCTTCCTTTCATTAATCACATGTTCCCAAGTCTAACACAATCTTAATGCTGCTTTGCAAGCTACAGACATGCCAGGTGCTTGAACTGCCAATATCATGGTAAAAAAAAATTATGTGTTGTTTGTATTTATCTGGTTGCAAACAGTCTAACACTACACTGACCAAGTTGGCTGGAACAAACATCTTTTATTAACACACATTTAACAGGATTTAAAATATTCATGGGAAATGTGCATTATTATTATTTGGCATCAGCACACTAGATTTTTAAAAATGCATGGAACTGGATATTGCTGGCACACTGATGTAAATGCCAAATTATTTGAAAAAAGAAATCTATTAAAATTCCTCCCAACGCTTTGTCTATTAAAACTTCTCTGCACCCCAGCTTTGGCTTCTTTGGTTGTTGCTCAATTCCTTCCTAGGTTTCTCTTTCTGATTTCAGTCCCATCACAGGCTTGATGAACATCACTGTCTTGAAATATCCCACTAAAAACACTGCCACTGGTGACCTGTTTGGGCACTGGGAAGTTTTGAGGCTGTGGCTGATGGAGAGAGGTGCCTGTTGATGGCATGAAATTTAAATGTGGGCATAAGGTGACTTCTCTGTTTCATTCTGTAAGATGATATGTGAAATTTCTACATTGAAAATTGCACTTTGGTGAACAGGAGGTTCTGGTCAGGATCAAGTCTGAAGTACGATTCTAGCATGGAGCTGTCAGCATGGGTGGTTTTATAAGCAATGCCTTATAGTCTTGACAGAAAAACTGCTTGTGCCCAGTGCCAATCACTCAGTCTTTGTCAACTCAATTGCACATCTTTTCAGAGATGGCATCCATCTCCATTGACATCCAAAATATAGAGTGCACTGTCACCACGTCTCAGGGGTGAGTTTGCACTGGTAACATAACCTACAGGGGCAATTGGCCAGCTTCTGGCTCTTTGCTATTGTGGTGATTTCACAGTGTATGTGTAAAGCAGAAAAAAGAAGAGTTAATTCATCTGAGGGAAAGGATTTAAATAAAAATGATGGCTGGGTCTCTCGAGTTGATACCTGTGTTAAATCAGAGTTACACATTCTTACTTAAGGAAAATGTAGGGTTAATTCCTTCACCTCAAACCCAGGCTCCAAAATATCACAAAGATGGCACGGTCTCTGCATGAAATTTCTGACCACATAGAGTTTATAAGACTTGTTTTTTAAGAGGGGACAGGAAGTAAGTTAGCTCAACAAAGGATGCTGCCCTAATTGGTAATTTGCAATGTTTGGGGCTTTGTTTATTTATGTGCCACCCTCCTGTCTGTAGATAGGAGGTCATGGCCCCCATTCAGTAAGGACAGTGGGAAAATCACCACTAAGGACATCTGAATGTGTCCTTTCTCTGGGGAAATAGCAATTATGGTACTAGAAAAAGGAAACTCTTTCTTCCTTCTTCCCACTTGGCATTCTATTGAACCATTACCTCTGCAGTGGGTTGCTTAATTATTTTTACTACATCTTTATGGAGTGCCATCAAGCATGTTGTCTATCTGAGAAGGGGATTAAATATCTATTTTCAGCTGTTTTCTTTTCCAAATGTTTCTTCGGAAATCTATTTTGAATGTGAGCATTCCAGTTCATAATCTGAATATAGCTGGTGACATGACATTTGCTTCTCCAGAGTGAGTATAATGCTCCCCTAAAAGGTGGTGCATGAATGGTTCCTGGGTCTGGGGTGCTGTTTATTGTACTATACTGATTGACTAACTGGTTCCCTTGAGACCAAAGACATTGTATGTAAGTTACCTAACTTGCTCCCAGAGAATAATTATAAATTGGTAGAAATAGATTAAGTATTATATATTACTGTTCCTAGTGGTGTTTTTGATGATATAAACTTCAAAGATCTGATCTGAGAAAAATTGTTCTGATTCTCTCACTTTATATCGCATCATCACTAAGATAATAGAATTAAAGGTATTATAAAATAAAACAATCTACTTAATACAAATTGATATTTTTTTCAACTATACCATTAGATTAACATATAGCCTTTTGAAAGTCACTCAGGTTCTCATTGGATAAAATGTCAGAATGGCAATTGGCCAACAGAGAAACACTTCCTAAGAAGCCTCTGATTAAAAGACTTGACAAGATTAACCCTAAAAACCTCATTCTTTAAAGATAGTGTCCTCATTCACTCTTTGTAGCTTGATTTAATTTCCAACTTTTCTAAAAAAATTATACTTCTCTCTAAATATACATGCTTTTATAGATGTGATCTGTATTAAACCAAACATTATACCCATGTATGTATTTCCTAAATATGACTTAGTAAAAACCTTTAGATAAGCAATACTTTTCATTGAAAATCTAGAAAATTGTCTTCATTAGTTTTTAAAAAAAAGCAATCCCAATCTATTCTTTGTAAGGCATGCAGAATCACTATTACCAGATTTTGCTTCTTTATCCTGAAGGCTGTATTTTGGGCATAAATGGATGATGCACTTGGTTTCCAGGAATAAGTACATGAGCACTCCAAGAATTCTCATGATGTAATGTCCATATTTCATTTTTTTCTGCCTGCCAGAATTCCTCTAAAGCAGAGAATATTTTCTCATAGAGCAGAAAATGGCAACCTTTCTTTGTCAGGGCACCTAAGTGTACCCTGAAGAATAGAATGGGGCTATATCATAATTTATTGTGAAGTACTTCCTCCTGTCTGTATGCATAACCCTCCAACCCTACAAGCCCACATTTTTCTTCCTTCTGAGAAGACTGACCACTCTTATCCTCTCTATTGCTCTGGAAAAGACTATTGTTGCTTAATGAGAAGAAAATAAGAAAGGCTCATTTCTTAGCTCTGGAAGAATTAAAGAGAGTTAAGCCTTCCTAATGTAGAAGACATTTGGCTGTATATTGTTTAGACCACTTACTGTCCTCTGCAGTCATGAATGGAATCCAAGAACTGTGTGCACTGCCAAATCCATTGGAGGCAACCAACCGAAACTCATACTCTGTGTACGGTTGGAGATCTCTCACTTCATAGCTTAACGATGCAGAAGGACTGTAAAATAATCTATATGAAAGAGAAATGTTAATTAGGAAGTTTTAGACATTCAAAGAAATAAAAGTGCTTATTGTAGAAATTTTCAGTGAATATAGACATACATTTAAGTACTGCCATTTTGTGCCATCAAACAATCTCTCTTTAGGAATAAGTTGTCATTGGCTGGGGGGTTGTGTTTATATGAGATATAAATTTTATCAGTATTGAGGCTGATTGTCATGTGGAATTTGTAGAAAAGTACTATAATTTTCCAGCTATGGTTTAGAGAGCAGTTTGTCATTTTCAAATATATCCTGGCTTTATGTTCTACCTGTGTTCATGAAAAGCTTAATGTAAAGAAATCTTGCTTTCGATGCTATGTTGAAGAAAAATAGATGATTTTGCAAAGCAAATAGTTATCTGCCAGGTTGTTTGCTTGTTTCTTTGAACTTTCCAAAAGTAACTTGTATTTGTTGCAAATGAGAACTGATCTATTCTTCAAAAATTTATGTGTACATTGAATAACCCAGCTCACAGGAAGATGGACAAAGTAGAATGCTCACTCTAGAAAGCCATGGGTGGAGTAGCCAGGCCTCATCTGGAGTTGGTATCTGGGAGAGCCGGGAGCGTTGTTACGAGCTGGTGTAGACCAGACAACCTGAAGACTGGTTGGAGTGGCAGATGAAAGCCTGGGAGGCAGCACGCCATCTGGAGCTGTCGAAAAACACAGATGAATTAGAGCAGAGAAAACTGTGGAGAACATATGCTGGATGGAATCGAAATGCTCCATATACTGGAAAAACTGTTCCTCAGGATCAACAACAATGTTAAACATGGTCCATTTAATTTAACATTTTCATTCCTGAACTACTGTACTTCCTTATTGTTCATTTCAACACAATTACATTAGTATTTCAGTCTTAAAAACCAGCCCCCAAACAGCAAGACAAATGAATATGTGCACATTCCCACCTGTACTTCTGTTTATCTAATTGAAAACATGGAGGGAATTTAGTGAAGCAAATATTGGAGTACCTTTTTAATTTAACTCTTTGTTGAACAGACCAAGCAACTGAACACTGAAGCAGTCCAGGTCTTAAGTTCCTTCCGTCCATAACCCATAGTCCTTAATCACATTATTGCTCAGGAACATCATTAGCTCTTTTATTCTTTTTGAAGAAGGGAAGTTTGCTAAAACTGTATTTTTCTGGAATGACACATGTAGCATATTCCAGTCTTAATTCTCACCCATGAGAATATAAACTAAACTTTCTCTGTATGTATCTTAGGCAGTTATTCCTTTTCACAATGCCCTTGCCCTTAAATATGTCATAAGTTAGAGCATGCATCTTACATTTTCTAGCATAGATAAATCTCTGGCAAATCTGCCCTTAATTCAGTGTACCTGCTTGATATAATCTATTAGGGATTGGTTCTAGAAGGCCTAATAAGAATGAGTGAAAGCACAGCTTATTTTACTGAAAAAAAAATATTTGGACAAAATGACCCTGGTTATTTGATTTTTCCAACAAGTATAACTTGAATGCACCTATCACATCAGTATTTGTTCCAAAGCTAGTCAAATCTCAAAAAAAAATTAAACAAAGCTCTATGGCTGTAGGAAAATCACCTAATGACTCTGAGCCTATGCTTTCTGATCTTTAAAATAAGTATTCTTTTGTACGATTGTTTTGAAGATGAGAGATCATGTAAATAAAGCACCTTATTTTGGGCTCTGAGAATTAGTAGTTATCCATTATTATTATTATTATTATTATTATTATTACTACTACTACTACTAGTACTATTATTTTATTGCTACCATTACTACATTGGAATGATTTGAACTTTCCTTGGCACAACTTAATAATTATGATCGTGCAATTTGTTAGGAATATTATAATTATTCTAATATAAGTTCCTATGATGACTGGTGAAGGAGAGGTGGTCAAATAATGAAAATGAAGGAAATTATTGGGGACTATTTTCAACTTCATTTTGCGCATAACCTGGTGTAGTATATGAGTTTAATGTGCTCAGTGACTCAGGAGAGCCTGCCTGTGAGCCATAGGCCAATGAATGACCAGTGATGAGAATGGAGGAATGACATGCTTCATCAATTTTCTGTAAAGGTTTTGGGTTTATCAATAATGCACTCAATTGTTCAATATACATTTATGGAGACTCCACTCTACAAAGTAGTGTCCTTCATAAGGAAGAAAAACAGCACTGAGTGAAACAGATACCATTCCTGCCCCTGTGAAGCTTATATTTAAGTGAAGTGAGCAAGTAACAAAAAGATATATAAAAGGATGCCAGGAGGTGGTAAGTAGCCT
This sequence comes from Xerus rutilus, assembly GCA_028644305.1. Classification (NCBI taxonomy): domain Eukaryota; kingdom Metazoa; phylum Chordata; class Mammalia; order Rodentia; family Sciuridae; genus Xerus; species Xerus rutilus. Next base: position 51,484,974 of record CM053410.1, on the reverse strand, counting down.
GGAGAAACATAAAGCAGTGAAAGGGAAGAGAAAGTGAAAAGGGGTGTGCATTTTAGTGACTAGATACTAATTTAGATCAGATAGAAAGATTTTTAGGAAGGATATGTACTGAGATGATATTTGGACAGAGACCTCAATTACAGGAGAGAGGAGGCCATGAGGACGTCTGGAGGAAAAGCCAGCCAGTCAGAGACAGGAAATACCGAGGAGGCGAGGAGGGGAGAGCTCTTCTTGTGTTCAGGGAACAGCAGAGTGGCTGAAACACACTGAGGTAGTGGGGAAAGAGGTTGAAGGACAGGCAGGGTCTACATCCTGTGGGGCTTTGGAAGTTACAGGAAGAGCTTCAGATTTCATTATAAATGGGGCTGGGAGATACTGTAGAGTTCTAGTAAAGAAAATGACCCAATCTAATTTTTTCAAGACCAGCCTGGGTTAATAGAGATGAAGGAAAAGAGTGGAATTAGGGACATCACCTATCATGGTAACCCAGGAAAAAGATGACTGTGGCTTAGAAGTGAGTGATAGTCATGGAAGTGATGAGGTATTTTGTTATTGAATGGGGAGTGTGTTAGTAATAGAATATAAAGGATTCAAAGACAATGCCAATGTCAGCCCAAACACTCAGGTGAACGGTAGTGTCATTTCTGAAATGAGAAGTACTGACAGGAGAAATTGGTTATGGAAGGCATCCTGAGCTATATTTTGCTCATGTGATATGTAAGAAGTATTTTGTAAACTCTTTAGTAGCGATAGCAAGGAAGAAGATTCTCATGAGAGTCTGGAGAGAAACTGTGGGTCAATGTAGATGTGGTATTTAAAGGCTGAGACTAGATGAAGTAAATTAGGGAGAGAGTGTAGAAAGAGTAGATATTGAAGAGGTCTGAGACGAGCCCTAGAATCCATCAACGTTTATGATGAGGCCTCTATAGTAAAGGAAACTGCCAAGCAGTAATCAGAGTGATGGCAGACAAACCAAGAGAAAGGCCCCACGGGAAGCCAGGAAAAGAAAGGATATTACAAAGGAAGAGATGATCAAGTACATCCGAGCATGTTGAGTTTGAGGAAGAAGGCCACGAGTGCACACCTGTAATCCCAGAGGCTCAGGAGGCTGAGGCAGGAGGATCACAAGTTCAAAACCAGCCTCGGCAATTTAGCAAAGCCCTAAGCAACTGCGCAAGACCCTGTCTCAACATGAAACATAAAAAACGGGCTGAGGATGTGGCTCAGAGTTTAAGCACCCCTGGGTTCAATCCCTGGCACCGCCCTCCCAAAAACAAAAGAGTTAAACTTTGCATTTGGTCAAGTGATAGTGCTTGTTAACCTCACCAAGAACAGAAGCTGAGAAGCAGAGAAGGCTGAGAAGAGAATGATAGGCAGATGAATGGATATAGTCAACTCATTAGAGGGAGTTGGCATTAAAGGGGAGCAGAAAACGGGAGAGCAATTAAAGAGGCTCATGGCATCAAAGCAAAGTTTTGGGGTGTGGTAATATATGTTCATCCTTATTGAAAGGATTGAGTAGGAGACAAGGGGAAATGATTTGTAGGAGAAGAAAGAATAATTGCCAGAGCAAAGTTCTTGTGTGGGGATAGGCAGACAAAACAGGGCATATGTGACCTGAATGGAGAGCCAGAGCTGCTGGCTGTTGAATAGAGTAGAGCCAGTTCCCATTGTGCAGAAATGAATGCAGAGAGTGAGATGCAGGGAAGTGGGTAGAATCAATGATAGGAAAATGGCAAAGATCTCTGATGATGTCCATTTTTTCAATGAGCAAAATAAAAGCAACGCCAACAGCCCAGTGTCGAAGTGTGACAGTGAGTTAGTTGCTTGAAGAGAGAGAAAATGGGATAAAACACTTGTTAGTAAAGGATGTCCTGACTAGGAGATACAATAAGACTGCCATCCAGGGTCAGCTGTCCCATAGCTTAGCTCTAAACATTCAGTGTGAAGAATATTCATTGCTAAAGACTTTGCAATCAATACTTTATCTATGAACATAAATAGTTTAAACAACGCTGACTTTTTCTTTGTTATAGATGCTTCGATTGATTTATTGTAAGTGTACACATGTAAAATGAGCACTGCAAACACATAGGCAAAAAATAAGGTGCAAATTTCATACAATATGTAACATATAAAACCAAGTCCTTCATTTGATTACTATTTTGTATCATTTTTCTACACCAAGGAGTACAATTTCATTGACAATCTGAATTTGAATATTAGTTTTAAGTCATCAGCATGAAAAAAATTACACTTTTTAATATGTGCCCCCAAATCCATTTATGTATTAAATACTGAATTACCATACTATCAAGAAAAGTACCCCAAACAAGGCTCCCTAAGAATATTAAAGAATCAGGTATTTGCCTCTGAGTAATAACAAAACAAAATGGCCATTAAATTGGCTATACTTCGATTATATAAAACTGCAAACTATTTCCAAACAAATGGTCATCTTGAATTAATTTTATGTGAGTACTTATTCTGTATGCTCCTAGTGATGATGAATTGTGGACAACTTTCTTTCCCCTCTGTTTAACCCCTTTTATCCTGCATCTACTCCTTAGAGGCTGCTTAGCACTAAAGCAATAACTGAGAGCCAGCCATAATTCCACCCCTGGTTTCGTAACAGAAGAGCCTCGTATCCATCAGCTTGATATATTGTCTCCAAGATGCCATGTTGCTCAAAATGCTTCTCTCAAGTTTAATATGACCCTCACGGGGCAAACACTCCACAGACAACCTCCCTGAATCAACACATCTTGTCCAGTAAATACTAATTCTACATGGCAACTGGATAAAACAGCTACTCCAATCTATAAATTCTAGAGAAGGGAGTTTTTAATAAAATTTCAAATTCAGCCTTCTTTTGAAGCCAAAATTAATAGAAAATGTTAAGCAATAAATAAGTCACAGATTGAACTATTTCTAGTTGGTATACTCTTTTGAATATACAATTTTATCAAACTTTTAAATGATGTACACTTGTGGACTTTATCTTTTAAAAAAATCCTCCAAAACAAACAGAAAATGATTTACACACCAGGATCCAACCCTTTGCACACAGATTTATAGAACTCTGGGGGTGAGCTTTAAAGAGCAAAAATAGAGACTCTTCCCCACATAGCAGGTGACTACTAAGGATGGAGGAACCAGAGGAATAAAGTCTTAGGGAGGAAATGAATTCACAGCGTGTTCCCCAGGCACCAAATTTTTTCAGGACATACTCAACCTGTTACTATTTCTGTGTATTGTTTTAAAAAAAATATATATATATATAGTTGTTGATGGACCTTTATTTAATTGATTTACTAATATGTGGTGCTGAGAATCGAACCCAGTGTCTCACACATGCTAGGCAAGCACTCTACCACTGAGCCACAACCCCAGGCCTCATTGCTATGTATTTTTTTCATGTATATGTATACATTGCAAAATAGTGAAATAAAATGCTACAATAAAATACAAAATACATCTATATTAATTTATATTGAATTCAATTTTATAATAGAAGATACTGAATGCCACTCTGTACCAGGTCCTTGCTTGAAGCTGGCAAAGGCTACAACTCAAATAACTGTTAACACAAAACTATGTTAATAAAAAAAGGCATGAATGTTTCAGGGAATTGGAAGTTAGTGTTTTGGGGAAACTGAAAGTTAGAAACTTCCAGGGGTGCATTGGTCCTTGCCTTTCAGAGAATCATGGCTTGTACAGAAGCTGCCATGGGGCACTTTCAGATGGTTCATTCAGGTTAATCACATTCTCAGCCTCATTTCAGTGCCTCAGGCTCCTCCAGCTCATCCTGTGCTCATTCCGTTCACATGTTAAGCTTTTTGCTGGGTTCACTTGAATTCCGACTCTACCCCAAACTATGCCCTCATTGCAGAGATTAGATCTTTCAGCATCCTCATGTGGGTTTCTCTGTTAACAAAAGAGAAACCATGAACCTTTATCTCTATGCATCCTTGCTGCATCGCTGACTGACCTGGCACATATTCAAAAGCCTTGGATCACACATTTCTCCATCATTTTCTGAAATAGCTACATCTGAGCAAGGACTTTAAATTCTAGTTTCCAGAATGCAAAATTAAAGTTCAGACACATATACGGACTCATTGAGTCATGAAAAAATTGAAAACAGAAGGCAAGACTCGATTTCCAGTCACTAAACCATATGTCATTTAAAAAGATATTAATTATGAGGAATATGCAGATGTGCTAACAAATGGACAGTCAACCTTGAGCCCAAGGATGTGCAAATAGAGCAGCAAAAAATAACAAGTAGGTTAGAACAGGCTTCATGGTCATAAAATTGTCTCTCATAAGAGCTAACTTTTTGAATATATACTATGTGCCAAGTTCTTTAACATAATTATTTCTAAATACTCAGAATTATACTCCAAAATTGTAGCATTATCTCTTTGTAGTATAGATAGACGCTGAGGCTCTGAGAAGTTAAGTATTTTCTCTCAAATCACAAAACTGGTAAATGGCAGAGGGAGGATTCAGAGTAGGACTGAGCAGTTCAAAGACAGTGCTCTTAATTCTACACCATGAGGCGGCCTGTTGTAGAAAGTGGTTTATAACATAGAAGATTAAACATACTAAGTAAAAATAAAGCAAGACACCTATAATATTAAACAGATAAGCTTCAGTAAAGATTGGATTTACTTTCTGCCCAACTCATATTCTTAAACAGCATTCTCCTGGTTTTATTTATTATCATAGAGAAACTCTGTCTCCTTATCATTCGTGAGGATGTCACAAACAGCTACCAGTGTGAATTTGCCAATTCTCAGGAACTAGTAGAAGGGCACAAAAACTTGCTTTGGGACAATATCAAATTAAAGCAGAAATACTACTTTGGGATACATTCATTGTATCTTTTTCCTCACTGTCCCTTTGTCACATATGTGAAGACTAAAGTTAGAAAAGGCAATATCTCTGAAATCAAATTTTTTCTTTTCCCTCCCTCCTTTCTCTTTTTCCTCTCCTCTCCTCTCCTTTCTTTTCTTTTCATTCTTCTGTTTGTACCAGGGATTGAACCCAGTAACATGTAACCACTGTGACTGAGCCACATCCCAGCCTTTTTTATTTTTCATTTTGAGACAGGTTCTCCCTAAATGGCTTAAGATCTCACTAAGTTGCTGAGGCTAACCTTGAACTCGTGATTTTCCTGCCTCAACCTCTGGAGCCACTGGTATTACAGGAATGTGCCATCATGTCTGGCACCAACCTGAATCTTAAATTTAAATCTAACCATAGCTTTCTCCCATCGGATGGGAAAGAAATGGTAAGAAAAACCCCATGAATACAGAGATTATTCTTTGTATTATTGTTTTTGTAAAGAAGTGCTAAACATCCTCACATGCTAAAATTTTGTTCCTCAGATTTAAACAAAACCATTTTTTCAACAAATACATGTTATGGTAGAAAATTTGAAAATTAACACATGAAAAAATGTTATCCATAATTATACTACCCAGAGATAGTTCTTATAGAAGAGCTTTTCTGTCTTTTTTCTATGTAAATATGGATATACATAATTTTTAAAAACTAAGATGCATACCTACATATTTTTTTCAGTAAACTTTTTTTTGCTTTTAAATATAGGTCAAAAATTCCCTGTGCCATTAAATATTTCCAGTGATTTTTCAAAAGTAACAGCATGTAACATTTTTTTATAGATGAAGAAAATTCCCTTAAAAAGATGATAGATATAAAATGATATTGTTTTCAGTATTACAAATAATACAGAATGGCCCAATAAATGCATCTTTAGGCATGCTTTTCAGAATTGTTGAGTTAATAGGGATGAATGTTGTTATCATTTCAGATACTAGTTGACATTGTTTTGCAGAGAGTTGAACTGATTTATATGCCCATCACTAAGGTATGAATAGTCTATTTCCCAGTATTCATATCAAAGTGAATATTTTATATATGTATGTATGTATGTGTGCGTACCTATATACATTTAATTTATAATAATACAACTATACCTTTAGATATTTTATTATGTAGTTTCATATGACATATTGTAAGTATATATTACATATACTCTATATAAAGTATATATACAACATAATTTTTAAACCAGCAAATATTTAAAAGTTCCTGGTTTATTCTTCTGATCTGGGAATGTAGTAATAAACACATTAAAACAGTTTTATGAAGGACAGCAAGATGATAGACAAAGAAAAATAGGGAAAATTATAGAGACAGTGAACAGTTGATCAGTGGCCAGAGGCAGAGGGGCAGGAGAGATGAACAGGTGGAGCACACAGGATTTCAGTGAAAGTTCTATGTATGAGTCCCAGAAAGAGAGGAAAAAAATTGCTCAGTACACTTTATATTTTTAAACATAATTCCACAAACAATTTTTAAGCACTGAAACTAAACCACAAGATGACAAAGTTAAATAATGAAGGGTAAAGATCAGGCAATTGTACCACAAAACCTATATTAAATTTAGCTACTGTCAAGTAGCAGGCACTTTTTTTCCCCTGAGATTCTTGGGGACTAAGCCAAAACAAAAAAAAAATAGAAATATGATGAGTTACCCATCCAGCACATGTTAAAAGTTTTCTTTAGTTTTCCCAAGAAGTTTTCATTTTATGAGCATGAAATGGATCTAAAATGGAATCTCAATATTTAATAATTTATAGTTTTGTAAAATATGTCAATGACAGCCAATTTCTCTTATTTCTAAAAAAAACCACTTATAATTCTCTTATCAAATAAGGAAAACACAACTTTACACTAAAATTAAGTCAACCCTAAATACATTGTCATAGTTGTCTTACTTTATCATTTATAAACACATATAAGGCTATCATCTTAGTTTATTAGCAACTCCCTTTCTGTCCTCCCCCAACCCCCCCCACCACAAAATATGTAAAATCAGCCACAGTCTCATGATTCATCACAACACTGCCTGGAGATTCTGAAGTATCCACACATAATATGCTATAAATTTAATTATGAAAGAGAACATCAAGATGGCCATGGCCTTCAGTCCTACACGGGAATGTACTGTATCTGCTCCAGAAACTTTTCTAACCCAGGAACGGTAACCAGAAAAGTTTCATCAAATCCATTTTAGATAAACAAAAGTTGATTAAGGTTCAAAGTTTTTTCTATGTTAAAGTTATTAAGTAAATCAGTCACTTTAATAGCTTTGGTTAACTGCCCATTGAGAAAATGCTTACATTTTGACATTCATTAATAAAAATAAAGACACAAATACCAAACTTAATTCTAAGCAGTTATTATTTGCCAGGAACTGGATTGAATGTTTTATATATATTCTCACATTTAATCCTCATGGAAGTTCTATGTGTGAAGTAAGTTGGGACAAGAAAACTAAAGCTTGATAAGATTAAGTGATATGGGCAAGACCACACAGCTAATAAGTAGTTGGGCTGCCATCTGGATTCAACAACTGTCTCCAAAACCTGAATTCCTAACTTTCATTTATGGAAGTTAACATGACCTGGCCAAACTAGAACATTGACTCCCCCCACAGGTACAGAGGTGGCCAGCCTCCTTTTCCCACTTCTTTCCCATAGTTCCCCTGGAGCCTAAAGAACCAGCTTGGAATGTTGATACTGCTCTGCCAGTGGAGAATTCTTACAGGCAGGAAATTTGGAAGGAAGCAAGAAATTTTTGAAAAACAAATTTCAATTGTATTATTTAAATCTTGAGGAGGTTTTTGGTAGATGTTTGAAGAAATTATCTTTGTCTCTTGTCTCAGTCTTCATCTTTCCCTGCTTTGTGGTTTTTTTCCCTCTTACTTGTCAAGACATCTTTGACTCTGAGAGCTTCCCAGGAAGGGCTCCAGTAAAAACAGAGAAACAAGATACATAACAAGGGCTATGGATTTTATAGACCCATGCTAAAGAAATGATATTTTCTCAAGGTTGCCTTTGGTATAGTTAGAAGCGTATTTAGGACAAGAGCAGCACCTGGGAAGAAAGTGAGTGAATAAAGTAAAATTTTTAAAAACATCCAACATTTTCTTCTTATCTCAGTGACAAAATATTTTAGAGCACATCACTGAATAAAAAATGAAGTTGGTATGATATTTTGCCTTTGATGTTTCACTGGCTTATTTGGGTCTATGTTTCCAAGGGAAACCCAAAACTTCAACATTTCAATGGTATGATAACATATCCATCGAAACTGGTGCAAATATTTGTCAAAACTAATATGAAACCCAGTGGGCTGTTCCCACAGACTGAAGTAATTATTCTTCCTAAAATGAAAAATGGTCCATGTGTTCACTAAGAATGCTTTAATTAGAGTCACAAAGAAGTAAAGATATCCCGTTACAGTATATAATAGGAATAATATAGAAAGAGGGGGCAGAGGTGGGTCAAGGCCACCAGAATAAAAAGACACTACTGAATACTAATTGCTATTGACCATTTTGAGAAATAAAATAATTCCACTTCACATTAGCATCCACCAGACCAAGGCAACACACCTCTACCTCTCTTTGTGATTTAAGAGTAGAGAGTTGCTGGGCTGGGGTTGTGGCGCAGTAGTAGTGTGCTTGCCTAGCATGCGTGAGGCACTGGGTTCGATCCTCAGCACCACATAAAAATAAAATAAAGATATTCTGTCCACCTACAACTAAAAAATAAATGTTTAAAAAAAAAAGAGTAGAGAGTTGCTTTAAATTACTTGGCAAGACAATTTCAATGAATTTGTTAGCCAGGAAACAGACAGGTGAAAGTCATCCTCTGTTAATTTTGAAATACCCTACAGCTGTGAATGATGTAGTTCTTTGTGCTCAGAGAAAAAGAGGAATCTTAAATTTCATTAGATACATTATTTGTTCAACTATAATGTGGAACTGTCACTTTGTCAGACTAATTAGAGGCCTTGAGGTCATAATGCCCACAAGAATTTTCTTTCTTTCTTTCTTCCTTCCTTCCTTCTTTTCTTTCTTTTTCTTTTTTTCTTCCTTCCTTTCTTTTTTGGTGTGTTAAGCCACCAACCAAATTTTGTTCTTTTTTCCTTATCAAGATTTCCTAGATTTAGATACTTAAGACTTTTGTTTGTGACATTTGAATTCCTCTTAGTATTACTAAGGATATACCTTAGATTCTTATTTATTTTGATACTATTATTTTCATTCAATCAGTTTACAGGCAGCATAGATTAAATTTTTTTTTCTTGAGTATCTGGTTAATTGAATATGCTTTGTTTAGAATATATCTTCCATTTGGCAAAATAATTTAAAATATGTACAACAAAAATAATATTTAATTCTATCCTCTACTTAGTTCATATATTATTTATTGTATGTAAAATAATTCTCTGAAGAACTTAGCCTTTGTGAAATTAAAATATACATTTAGCAAGGTTAATAAACAATTTTCATAATGAGTAAATTCAAGCTAGGGTGAAAGTTGCTCTCTAGAAGGAGTACATTAAATTTTCCCTTGTTGAATGTATTTAACAAGAACAAGAGCAAATCAATAAATGACTTAGGTAAGCAAAGAAAATAAAATATTATGTTTTAGAGTTAGACTAGAAATTAAGAAATCTTTGAAAAAATTTTTGGTCATTTAATGATTGAAGAACCAGAAAGGATTGGTTATTAAAACCATCTTAATTATGGGCTTGTATCTACTATTCAAATTGATTAATTAATTATTCAAGTAATAAATAGCTCTAGGCTTAAAATCTATGATATATGGGCCAGCTGCTATGGTTTGAACGTCTATGACCCCTCCCACACACAATTCATACATTGACATCTTGGTGCCCCAGGTGATATTAGGTGGTGGGATCTTTGGGAGCTGACTAGGTTATGAGGACAGATTGCCCTCATGAATGGGATTAGTTGCTCTTATGAAAGATATTCTGGAGAGCTCTCTAGCTCCTTCTGCCATGTAAGGTTAAATTGAGGAGATGGCTGTCTATGAGGAAGAAGCTATCAGCAGACACCAAACCTGCTAGAACCTTCATCTTGGAATGCCCAGCCTCTGGAATATTAAGAGATAAATTTGTTGTTTAGTAGCCATTTGGTCAATGGTGTTTTGTTCCAGACACCTGAATAGACCAAGATAGCCTCTTTTATCTCTGTAGATCATTAACTTTACCTTCTTTATTTGGGAGAGCAAAACAATAATCATCAAAAGAATTTAAAATGATGAAAGACTTCTAAGAATGGATTACACCAATAAATAGAGTTAGAATCAAAATTTGAGAAACAAAAAGTGATGTTCATTTGACCACAATGATGATCAATAACTATATGATCAGGTTCATGTGAAGAAAATATGTAATCAGGATATAGTGGAAGGTGTTCTTTTTCTAGTAATTTAGCCACAAAATTATTGTCCAGTATAATACTGGTATCAGAACATACATAGGATTAATACCAAGAAATTTTATCATTTTAAGATGCAAGAACCTGGGGGCATTTGGAAGTCTAAAACAAATGTGTTCCTGTAATAGCCCTTCTTTAATTTGTACATAACTCAGATTAGAATATTTATTTTTGGAAGAATATCATGGTAATCAAAACATAGACTTGTCTGGAAGAAGAAATAACTCCCTCAGAATTTCCAGTGATTTTTAATTGGTAATTGAAAAATGATAATTAGGTATAGTGCATGGACAGGATATGATCCTCCTTCATGTTGAATGTTCAATTGTAATGCTTCCCATACTTCAGGAATCTTCAGTCATTAAAAATTTGGCTTATTTCCTAATGTCCAATCTTCTCTGTCATGGGAGAATTAAACTGTGAAATGTACTATGCAATTATTATGAGTGTGTATCATGCTGTATGCGCTACCAGACTTATCAGATTCACTCCTCTCAGTGTCAGCCTCACAAGGTAGTTCCTGTTATTTACTCCCATTTCACAGATGAAAAAATCTGAGGCAAAGTATGATTATAGGAACTTGCTCCAGTCATGTAAGAAAAAGGAGGTGAAATTAAGATTTGAACCAAATCTAGCTGGTTTTATAACCCTTGCCCATAATCTGTAGAATGATTTGCTTATGTGTGAGGGTACATATGTTGGTATTACTGATGAACAGGGGAGGGATAAAATGTGACCCTTTCATGTTTATCATTTTTATCCTCTAAGCTATTTTTTCCTCTCAAAAACCTCTGATCTCCTATTTTTTAAGTAAATAAGAATTTATAATTTTTTTTCTAAGAAAGTAAGCATCAGCAAAAAACTAAGATTATCAAGAAGGTTTTACTTAGTGTAAGATTAGCAAAATAAGAAATTTAGGTTTAATGGTTTCTGAGAAAATGTCTCAAGTACATCTAAATCTTACAGATTTTTAAGTAGCCTGCCTCCCTTTTAAAGAAAGACTATTCCGCCATGTCTCTGCCAGACACAGTAACAGAAATTACTGTATGTTTTATTAAAAACCTATTTTTTTGTGTGTGTCTCTCTTGCTCTCTTTTTTTATCTAAAACCCTAATTTAGTTGTTGTTCCCTTAGGTACAAAATACACAGTTCATAATTCATTTGATATAAAATGTCACTTTAGATTCTTGCCCTTCTTTGATAAATGAGAAAAAACATGTACATTTCAATTTCCTCAATGCCAGAACTACCAGAAACAACCCCCTGTTGTGCTTCTCAAAGACCTTTGTGTTAAATTAAACATCAAGATTCAGAAACTGTGAAGAGGGATATTTCTAAGACAGAGAGAACAAATACATGAGACAGAGGGAGACAGCTAATGCTTTTCCTACCAGTCAAGTGATATCTCCCAAAGAGCATCTTTGATCCTCAAATTAGTCCTCACTTATAATTTAGTATACTACAACCAATCTGCTGCTTCATTACATTTAGTTTTTAAGAGGTGGTTGTTGGAATCACCAAAGAAAATAGAAAGTTAGATGTTTATGAGTTTAATTTTCAACTTAGTAGTGGTAGCTTATGTAAAATGTTTATTTAATATGTATCATGCTTTATATTTTTTAAACAAATAACTGAGTACCTACTTAAGCACCAGCTGATCTTCTCTGTGCACACATTCTTTTTTTTTTTTTTTTTTTTTGGCACCAAGGATTGAACGCAGGGGTACTCAACCACTGAGCCACTTCCTCAGCCCTATTTTGTGTTTTATGTGGAGACAGAGTCTCACTGAGTTGCTGAGCGCCTCGCCATTGCTGAGGCTGGCTTTGAACTCACGATTCTCCTGTCTCAGACCCCCAAAGTGCTGGGATTACAAGCGTGAGCCACAGGCTCGGCTTGTGCACACATTCTTTATCCTTTGCTTAAATCCACCCAGGAAGGTTCTGTGATTATGAAACCCTTTGTCAGATGAACAAATTAAGGCTTAGAGAGGACATCAATTTCCAAAGTTAAATAATGAGTACATGAAAATGCTGGGGGCAGTGGATTGGATTCCATAGTTTGATAGACACTGGTCAATTTGTTTAACTAATGCACATATTAGGAAATATTCTTACTTGATTTATGGAGTCAAGTATGTGAACAAGATTTAAGCCTTTGTCTGTGATCATGCCCCCAATTTCAGATTTTCATAAGGAAAGTATTTCTCCAAATAGTCCAAAGGACATAGACGATCATTCCTATGACCATTCAAGACAATGATTTCTCCACATAGTCACACTGTTCACAGGGCTGGATTCTAGAATATTCTACCGGCAAATGAGTGTCTTCTAGTGTTTTTAATTTGTTCATGGAAAGTTGATTTAGTACAGGAATAAAATTATTCACTTCTTCATTCTTTGTTTTTACAAATATAGACTTTTCCATCTCTGTTAATAAAGTTTTTTAATTTTTCAAAATAAACACCATTAGATAAATTAAATCTCCCGTTACAGGCATAGAAATTATGTACTATCAGAAGATCACATCTGCTCTTTTTCTTTGAGATAGAGCATTAACACAAAAACTTCAATTTTAGTACAGGCCCAAAGAGAGAGTAACTTAGTAATTAACAATAATGATGCCATTGTTACATACTAAGATTCTGAGTAAATGTATTTGCACAAGTTTTAATGAAATTTTATGCCCCATACCTGCATAAAAGCTTCTACAACAGAAAATCAAATCAGAAAATCTAAATTTTGCATCACAAGCCAAAGGAAGAAAGGCACATTACAATTCACAAGTCACTTAAGAGGTGAAAGTACAGAAAAAAAGTATTTTCAGAAAAGTTATGAATCTCCTTTCCAAAACAGATCAAGATGAAGATTCTCTTAAACATTGTCTTATTTCCATTCAAGTATATGTTAGAAGTTCGTGGGTAAATACAGAAGATGTTCAAACTAGTTGGTGTACAAGTAAGTACTTAAAACCACGTTGAGAAAGAATGGGTCCAATCCACTTTTTGTCTTCCACATGGAGTATGTAACATTGCTTCTGCTCAGTGCTTTTTTGAAAGGCTGTAAAAATATCTGTTTAACTGATTTTTTTTCACTTCTCATTACATTGTAAACTGAGGTGTATGGATCATGTAGCTAACTGGGGGATGCAGTCTAGTCCCTTCCCTATGGGCTTCCAACACCCAAGAGCACAACCAAACTATACCCTTGAAATTGGATTTGACACAGCTGTAGAGTCAAGCCGCTTCTTCAGATACCTGTTGATCAATTCCTACATATCTGTGTTCCCTCTGCTAAAAGATGATATGAGAGGTCAGCGGAAGGCCTTTCCACTGAATAAGAGAAGATGGTGACTCAGAACTAGGTTTCTGTAGCCAGACTCTACGCTTCAACACAGGCTGACTTTTCCTAGTGCAAGCCAGTACTAGTACTAGCACTAGTTGTACTGGTTAATGTACTAGTTGCAAGCCACCTTCCTCATGTGCAAATAAAGATGACAGCACTCTCTTTATAGAGTTTGTGAGAATTAAATGAGTTAGTGTGTGCGAAACAGAGCTTGCACCTAGTAAATGCTTGTTATGAGTGCTCATTGCATCAAAAAAATTTTTATCAAATAAAAGATTACATGATAATAATTGTTCTCTAGGCAACTGGAAGCTAAATCAGTCTACTCTGTGGAGTTGTATTTGTGAACTCCTGGAAGAAAAAAAAAATCTTAACTATGAGATCTAACAGCCAGCACACCCTGGAATCTAGGATAAAGCTATAACTGACTTGAAACACATTTGAAAACCCTACGGAGGAGGTGTAGCCACAAGATGCTCATTAAAGAAAACTCCCAGAGGGAAGAGATTCAGGTTTTAGTTACATGGAGCTCCTTGTAACAGATGTTCTGTGAAGGAATCAAAGAGCAGAGGAAATTTCCTTGACAGCATCTTCACAGTAGGGCCGATTAGTGTTCCTCAGTGCATAAAACATCAGGCCTGTTGCTTTTTGGTGCCACAGGTAGGGCTCAGCATCTGGAACTGGTTATCCATGGTATCCATTCCTGTCACATTCAGGAAGTCTGTGAGCAATGTGTCTACTTCCTTACATTGGAAAGGCCAATGGCCTAAGAATGGAGTTTCCTTTCTATATTCAAAAACAAATTGGGCACAGGGGCCTGCTCTATGTGTTTTCCCCTCAGTAATTCTGTGTCACTATTATAAGTATGAAATAGAAGCATGGATGAAATCATACAACATTTTTGCTTTGAAGGTATTTCAGGGATGATCTAGTTCTCCAGGTTTCAAACTTGGGCATGCATCCAAACTACCTGGTGGGGAGGGGGGTTCGGGGGCATCTATTAAAATCTATTATACAGATTGCTTGACTTCACCTTCAGAATTTCTGATTCAGTAGGTGGAGGGTGGGGCTTAAGAATCTGCATTTGGAGCAAGTTCCCAGGTAATGATGATGCTCCTACTCTGGAATCATGTATGGGAACCACTGATCTGGTTTAAGTCTGCCATTTTAGTGATGAGAAACCTGTAATGTAGTCAAATAAATTACTTGGGTCAAACTAAATAGCTAATGTATGCAAAAGTCATTTGCAAAACTCAGGACTTTGAGACCTGAAAATAGTGGAAAGGCTCTTTAGAAGATTGTCAAGTGAAGTGACTCTGAAGAGCACCTTCAGAATAGGGCTGGTGATTGGACAGATGTGTAGACCTGATTATTTCAGTTCACACCAGTTTTGTTTCTTGAGGTCTCCTCAGTTGAAGATGCAAACAAAATCCAGCCTGCACATTGAGCAGCTATGGTTTAGTATGATTTTTTTTTTTTTTTTTTTTGGTACCAGGGACTGAACTCAGGTGTGTTTAAACACTGAGCTACATCTTTATCTTTTATTTTGATTATAGGGTCTTGTTAAGTTGCTTAGGGCCTCACTAAGTTGCTGAGGCTGGTCTTGAACTTGCATTCCTTCTGTCTCAGGCTCCTGAGTCTCTGATTTCTTTTTCTTTCCTTATTAAGTTGACAACTTACATCTTTTCATTCAAAGGAAGCACTTATGATTTCTCTTGGGCATATATGAATAGCAAGCATCACTACTCTTGCACATTGGGGATATTTTTATTAAAATAAGTGTTACTTGAACAGAGTGGTATGATACTGTACATCGGATGACTGAGATGACTACTTAATGAGTAACAGATGAATAGCAAATACACCATGGATATGCTGTACC
Source organism: Xerus rutilus (assembly GCA_028644305.1). Taxonomy (NCBI): domain Eukaryota; kingdom Metazoa; phylum Chordata; class Mammalia; order Rodentia; family Sciuridae; genus Xerus; species Xerus rutilus. Next base: position 51,469,400 of record CM053410.1, on the reverse strand, counting down.
AAAGGATGATTCAGAGATCAGTGATAGAATGAGATGATAGGAGATTTCATCACACTATTCAGAACAGTATGCAATCTAAAACTTATGAATTGCTCATTTCTAGAATTTTCTATTTAATATTTTCAGACTACAGTTGACCCTGGGCAACTAAAATTGGAGAAAGTGAAACCACAGGCTAGATGGGCTACTGAAGTAAGCATTATTAATTTCCAACTTTGTGCCTAGAATCATAGTAAATGGTGAGAAGGATAGAGAAAGATCAGCTATGACCTCTCTACCAGCATTCATTCTTTCATTCATTTATTCATTCATTCATTAATTGCCATGAATAATTTATTCTGTAATAAATAATAATAATAATTTATTCTGTATTCTACTAGATGAGACATGATACACACACACACACATATATATATATAACATTTAAGTAAAAATGGAAGACAGTGCAAGTTCCAAAGTGGTAGATGAAGTGTGAAGAAAGTCCTGATCTCATAATGCATATATTAGGGCTGGGGTTGTGGCTCAGTGGTAGAGTATTTGCCTCACACTGGTGAGGCACTGGGTTCAATCCTCAGCATCATGTAAAAATAAATAAACTAAAGTTATAGTATCCATCTACAACTAAAAAAATTTTTAAAAAGCATATATCAGATAACATTACATTCCAGTTTCATTTTTCTCAATTAATTAGTAGTCAGAATATCATAGTGGTTATAATGAATGCACCCTGTTCTCACAATCAAATTAAACTTATACTTTATTAAGTTTTCCAAGACTCTAGAACCTTTAGACCCTGGGTGTTCTACACCCCTTTACAGAGATACCACAGAAATTTCCATGATATTGCTAATGAAAAGAGATTACAAGTGTGGTGTTTAAGTATCTAAGATATATTAAGGTTTGTCTCACATTTGCAAGTGTATATATACAAGCAGGTAAATGCTCATAGAATTTTATGCAAGTCAGGCACGGAGTTTATGATAAAAAAGGAAACAATAAAAGAATAAGAGATTATTTTAAAGAAATAAAGCAAAAATTTCTTCAGGGCACTATAAGAATTCAAATAAAACTTGAAGTTGCTTTCAAACTGCAGAGCCAGTCAGACAGACATGATTTTTTTTTTAACCTTAAAGATTTTAGATAAACCTTTCTTCCAAGATAAAAAAGCAGAAAGGGGAATTGTACTTACTCTTTTTAAAAATATGATTTTTAAATATCAATGGAACTTAAAGGAACAATACTTCCCACTCCACTCCCCTGGTAAAGAAGGAAAAAATGTGATTTAATTAAAGTTTTTTTCTTTTTTAGGTCTATCTGCCTTGCCCCAGGATGCTCTAAAGATAGCTCTTAATTGTGCGTGTGGGCGTGTGTATTGCTATATAAGCCACATGAGAGTATGCAAATGTGAGAAGCTGGCAGCCCTTTGCTAGGGGCTTGTTGAGTCCATGGTAAGCACACTTCAAAGTTCCCTTCCCTCTTCTCCATGGCTCAGAAGTTAGGCCCTTTCTAAAGTGTTTTTATAAGCAGGAGGTTCATTGTCAAGATGGTGAATGTGAAAAGTAAAGAAAATTTCACCAATTATTAAGTAGAAATGCATCCCTCTCTTTTTTGTTCATGCTACATCATTTTATAAACATGCACACACAACAAGGTAAACTATCATTACAAAAGGTAAAGGTAACATTTTTTATAAAAGTAAGCATGTTTAAGACAGTCGTAAGTATTATAATTCTTATAGTTGGGAGAAAGCATGGGTTAAATCAAATAGCCTAGTATGTGTTTTCAAAAATATACTATTTTATTAAGAATTTAAATACTGTTTATTTGTTGAATCCACCTACTTTATTACCTTCAACGGGTTGATTTTTCCAGAGGAAAAATAGCGGCACATTTGGATGATATACACAGAAGTAAAACATTATGCACAACTATTCTAAAGATTCATATGAACTGGGTGTAATATAAATTGTGTAGCTTTTAATATACTGAAAGTAAAGACAAACCATCTGTTTATGTGGTGGAATGTTGTTGTTTTAAAGAATGTTCCTCACCATCCTATATCTTTATTGTGGCTTTTACATTATAAAAGGCAGTTAATCTCATCTTTCCTTTTACCCTCCGAATAAAGTACTGTACTATCTCAGTTTTCTGTTTATTTCCATTTCTAACCTACAGTTTATTTTTTTTCATTCCACTCCTTTGCACTTTTTCAATTTTTAAGATTTACCACGGCCCCCTGCATGTTAAAGTTTCTACTTACATCTTTCCAATAAATCAGTGAATGCAAGCAGATGAAGAATACAAAGCACACATGGATGGGCTCTGTATTTGCACAGGGCAAGAAAACTAACAATTTTGAGAACTATTAATTGCATTTTGGAAAGAAGTATGTTGACATTTTACTAAAAGAGATTTTAAAAGGCATAGAAGTATTTTATTGTTCTGTGCACTACAGTAGATTAGGAAAACGTAAGATAAAATGAGGCTTCATTTGCAATTTTTATTTTCTTTTTTGATCTCTCCCTCTTTACTGTAATTCTAATCGCTTTTAGGGGGATGGTGTATAAAACGATAGCATTCTGCTTATGGTTGGTCAGTAATGCTATCCACAGTTCTCTCCTCTTAGTCTTAGAAAGGGATTTTTGGTTGAAATTAGAAAATTGAAATATCTAGTTTATTCCTTAAAAAATTGAAAGAGGAAGACAAATTCACTTGAGCAAATCATGCCCCAAATCTCAGGCTGGGTTCCTAATCAATTGAAGGGACAGAATCAAAATATAATTTTTTCTCCCAAGGTAGAGCTGTTTCAACACTTAACCTAAGAGAAGAATTTGATGGCTCTGTCCCACCCTTCTAGAGGCAAGCTGCTCCAAGGGCGGACTATCCCGCCACTTTCCATACACTTTCTTCTCTTAAATAGTAGGCACTTGTATTACTAACTATTCTTAACCAATTTGCCAGACTAATAAAGAATTTCCATTTAGTCTGTAATGAACAGAGACAGCAGCTGATTAACTGTTTATTTCAAGGGCAAAATTCTGCAGCCACCAGTAGAATTATATACTTAACCAAGATGCAGGTGTGTCTTTCAAGTGTTATATCAGCTGTGCTTCTCATGGTAATATTACCTAAACTGATGAGTACTAGTAAAATAAGAGAAACTTGCTCCTATGAAAATAGTTTCATAAAACTTAAAAATTATGATAATCAAACAACACTGTCAAATTAGTGTAAGAAAAATAATTAAAAGACTGGAGAAAATATAAAAGTCTAGAAAGATCTGTAATTAGATTATTCCTTAATTATTTATTTTTAAATTAAAGGAACTTTAAAAGTAGGAATCATAAACTATACACTTGAGTACTTTTTGTAATAAAAATGCTGGACTTATAAGTAATAAACCAAAAACCTAAGAAAATAATTTGGCCCCATATAACAATTGGTAGGTAAATATATAATTATGTGTTCTAAATTAAAGTTGTATTCAACATATATTTGAATTTTTTAAAATGATCTGTTTTAACCACCATTTTTAGTTAACTGTCCAACTGCCAGTCACTAAAGATAAGTTAATTTAAATGATGGTTTTGGTACTAGAGATAGAATGCAGGGATGATTAACCAATGAGCTATACTTCTAGAGCTTTTTATATTTTATTTTGAGACAAGGCTTTGCTAAGTTACTGAGTCTGGCTTTGAACTTATGATCCTCCTGCCTTAGCCTCTCAAGCTAAGGCTTACAGGCATGTACCACCAGGCCTGGCTTAAAATGGTGGTTAAAACAAAGAATTAAACACACACACACACACACACACACAGTCACACACACACAACATGCCTCAAAAGGGTCCCTATGTTACTTATTTCTATGGTGCTATGGCAATCTTCACAGGACTAAGATAAATTAATTTTAGAATGAATTCAACCCTAAATGTTGGATTCAATTCTAAAAAATGGTTATCCAAATAAAAGACACAGGAAAAACAAAAGATAAATTTCAAGGTTATTTTCTAAGATCTAACTACAAGTATTTTGGTAATTTATTTAGCAAATATTTTGTGCTAAGCACTAGGGTTATAAAAATAAACAAATCAGGGGCTAGGGTTATAGCTCAGTGGTATAGTCCTTGTCTACCACATGTGAGGCACTGGGTTCCATCCTCAGCACCACACAAAAATAAATAAAACAAAGGTGTTATGTTCATCTACAACTAAGAAAAAAATTTTTTAAATAAACAAATCAAATACAGATCGATTTTATTCCTACCCCTAAAGGTCACAGTTATAAGCAAAATCTGAATATTCAAGTTCTCAATTTGAGAAATAACTAAAAATAATTTCGAAAACCACCCACATATAATAGGAGCTCATAATTTCCCCTTCATTACTGAGTTATAACCATTTTTTAAAAACTATATTGATACACATTTTTCAAAATCTTCATCTTGAAACAAAATGCAATATTAATTTTCATGTTAGGAAAGATTTTCTTATATCTTCTTCAAGAAAAATATTTATAAACCATTTGGCCCAATTTTTAAAATTTTCTTTTTGTGTTATTATACCATTCTTTCAAAAACAGGATACATTTTTAGAAAAATTATATAATACCTGCATATATGTGTGTACATACACACACCCCTACTAAAAACCAATCACTTAGGTATTTATGGGAGATTTTTATATTAACAGGCCAGGGCATTTTCTGTGGCCAGCTTGAAGCAAGTAGAGGTCTCTAAGCACATGTATTCATAGAAGAAATAATAAAGAGTGGATGTTTTACATTGCTAAGTTTGGGAGTTGCTTGGAAAACAGCAGTTGATGTACCCTAGAGTCTAATAAAAAATGAATTCAGTAGATTGATTCATGAAAAGTCAGTGGTTAACCTATTATTCCTTTAGCAATATTATTAGGCAAGAATTATATGTTCACATTTTAAAGGTAAATATTTCACTCACTTACTTAAAAGCATACTAAACAAACTACCAAGTTTTCCTAATCAATATAAAGTAAAATGTAGTGTGAATTCCAAGAATTAACTTTTCAAAAATAAAGACTGAAGATAATTAGAAAAAGTTGAATTTTTTTTTGCATAAAATTTCAAATTCTTCTCTTTTGGCTAGCATTAACAAAGTTATGAAAGCACTCATGTAGGAATAAAATATATAGACAATGGGAATAAAAAATCATAAAAAATAATATTCAGTAAGTAGCTTGATACAAGTACAAAAGATAGTTCTAGTAAGAAAAAAAATGTGAGACTTTTCTGTCCATTGTAGTCTCAAGACAATCAAAGAGAGATTGATGTAAAAATTACTTATAAATTATTATCCAGAGGCCAAGGATTCAGGGGAAGATGCAAAAATGATTTCAAATGGAAAATCACTTCCCACCCTCCCTGCTTCCTACAGCATCCTGTATACATAACCACCAACCCTTAGCAGGATTATTGGTTTGGCCATCTTTCTATCAGTGCTCACAGGGGTAAGTGTAGGACAGGTTAGGATTGCAGGAAGATAAAATTATGCTGGTCTCTTCAGCTGTGTGAAAGATAGATTTTCTCCTTAAACTTTGTGTTGTGCATTCCCAGTATATAAGGGAGAAAATAGCTCTGAGTAGGTGCTATGATTTGAATATGGTCTGTTCCACAATGGCTCATGCATTGGAAGCTTGGTCCTCAGTCTGGTGGTATTTAGATTTATTGAACCTTTAACAAGCGGAGTCCAGTGGGAGGTATTGGGTCACTTGAGGCACCACCTTTGGAAGATATTAATGTATGTTCATGGGACTCCACTTAGTTCCTGAGAGAGAGGTTTCCTATAAAAGAGCCAGACTGGCTCCTTCCCATTCTCTGGCTTCCTTTCTTGAGAGGTGATCTTTCCTTTTCACATGTGCTGCAGCATGAGACCATATGCCAAGGTGTGATGTAGCCAGGAGAGCCTTCACCCAGACTGAGTAGAAGTCAGTGCTACGCTCTCAGACCTCCCAAACTGTGAGCTAAATAAACATCTTTCTTTATAAAGTACCCAGTCTTGTGTATTTTGTTATAACAACAGAAAATGGACAGATGGAGTAGGAAAACGGACATTCCTAACAGACATCACTTCTATTATTTCATTGATGGTTTTAGGTGGGGAGAGTTATCACGTAGCAAGCACCAAATGTTTACCAAGACAGGCACTATGCCAATAATCTTGAATATGTTGTGGTGTTAAATCCTTCGAACAATTCTATTATGTGGAAATTATCACCCTGCCTGTTTTCTGGGTGAACAAGCTGAGGCTGTTCTCGTTATAGGTTTGCTCATAGTCTCTCAGGGGGTGAGTGAAAGAAGTAGATGTAAATCCACGTTTCTAGGACTCAAAAGTCTATGCTTTCAATATGTGGTAACATTTTAATTCCTAACAGACATCATTTCTTTCATTTCATTGATGGTTTTAGGTGGGGAGAGTTATCAGGGAAGGAGGGAGAGTAAAAAAAGACCCTCTAAATTTAACCACTCTCAATTGTTCTGCTTTCTCACTTTTGGATTTTCTAAAAACATATTTTGGAAAATGAACAGATTCCTCAAGGATAGTATTTTTATGAACTTCCAAAATTATAATAATTCTCATCCACTTGAAGGTATAAGTAACAAATTATCTACTGCCAGGGAAAAATCCAATTAAGTTCACAAACTAAAGGGGCTCTGAGTTCCTTTCACCAGTACACTGAAGCAGTTCAGAAAAAGATAAACAGAAGAAAATTATTCCTTTTGGAAAAATATAAAACTTTCATAAAAAATCTGTTTCTAGCTCGTCAGTATGGAATTTGTCACTAATCATTTTAAACTATGCCCTTTTATGCTTCTTCTGTCTCTTTTCGCTTTCTGAGTAGTTCTTTGATGTAACAAAGACAGTTTCAGACAAGATTTCAGTTCATCTGGAAAAAAAAAAGGTTTAAGTCTGGAGGCAAAATGCAGTGTATTTAAAATTTATATACTCTATAATGCCTTTGTTCTGAACTTGAAGATCCTGCAAAACTTCTAAGCTTCTTTGCCTTCCTCCTCTAAGCTCATTTGTTCTTCCTGTGCTTATTATCATGCCACTGTGACTTTAACTGGTGGCTCCATCATTTAACTACATGCAGAGTCATGGCTGACCCTTTCTGATCAATTGCCAATCCATACAGGTTTGACTGATAAAAGAGCCAATTAGATTTAAGCAAATTAAGGGACATCACCAATGTCAACCACTTATTAAACTGAATGCTGAATTCCGTGCATACAAAACACTAATGCACTGAGCCCCATTAAGCGTTGAAATCCTAACCCCATTAGTAACTCTAGACCTTAAAGGGGTAAAGGCCAGAGGAAAGTTTCATATTTATGGATTAACATTTGGATTCCGTTTTTATTTTTTTATTTCATTTCCTAGAACTCTTGAACCTGTACAATAATGCTATTCAAGAGCTCAGATTAAATATATTCTTCATTTCTAAGAGTATCTGAGTGCTAAATATGAAGATTATGTTATTATAAACAACCTCAAATATTGTAATTATGGAAGTACAAAAACCTGAGTGCACTAAGGTAGGTGAGGTTGTACTACATAAAGGAAAATAAGAAGATGCCTCCAGTTTTCCAAATAATATTTAGGAGAAATTTTTAAAGTACAATATGTGAGCTATTTGGGATGTGCCCCTGTTCACCTACATGCTGAGCTATCGATGGCATTATTTACTTGCTTTCATTTCAATTTTCACATAACTTGGTGTTATCATATTTTTCATCACATTTTTTTCTCATCAGAAAAACAGAGCTACTAGCAGATCAGTTGTCTGTAACCACCCAATTAAGAGATATGAACCATGCCCAAATTCTTCATATCATGTTCCTTTATCTCTCCTTTCCAAATTCCTATATAAAACAAGGACTGTTCACCCTCAGCTTACCGGAGAAAAAGAAACCTCTCTAGGGGAGAAATCAGAGTGATGTGATGATGAAACTTGGGAATATTTCCTACCTCCAGTATTTCACCTCTTCTGACAGTCAGGACTGCAATTATGTTTACATGGCCACAGCACTCCTACAGTAGACAGCAGTGCACAGAAAAGGTCACATTTTTGCAGCTGATGGCCAATATAAGGTGGCTCAGGTAAAGATGAAGCCTGGGCAGCACTAGAGCAATGATAAGCTTTGGATTTAAAACTAGTAATTAAGCTATCTGGACTGATTTATTTATTCATGCATTCACCAATTATTCATTATGCACCTACCATGTGTCATGTTTGGTGTAGGCACTGAAGATAAAAATGTGAATAAGAAATAGTCCCTGCTGCTTAGGATCTCGTAACCAGTGATTGTGATGGTCAAATTAAACAGGCGATTTCAATGCAATGTGATTGTGCTGTGAGACACAGAAGGGTCCTATCTCCATCTTTGTTGGCAAGAGACAACTTGCTGATGGACTGATTTCTCAGTGGAAACTTTAAAAACGAGTCAGACTTGGCCAGAGCAAAGAAGAAAAGAGAGTTTTCCAAGCCACATTTTATAGCAAACATTGGATAAAGGGAAAAAATAGTAGCACTTTTGTTTTGCCCAAACCTTCTGTTATTATGGTTTTAATCTATACTGAAAAAAAATACGGCTAAAGATATAATCTCACATTGAAATAATCTAGCATAACATAATCTAGTATTGAAAGATAGTAATAATTCAACATCACCATAAAAGAGATCTAATTCTGAAATCAGAGAAATGGCAATAATGATAAAATCCAAATATAATGGAAAAGTAAATAGCACATAGAACCTTCTCTGCCCATAAGTTGGTTTGCTCCTATATATCGGTTCATTTATTATTCATTTCAGTATGAAACACAGTTCACTGGACAGGGGCATGGAAGATTTCTTTAATAACTCTCAGTACTAATTTAATTCTACTTAAACACACATATTCTAGTGAATGCCACATGCTTTTCAGCATGATTTTTATGTGTAAATCAGGATAATATGTTTTCAGATCATTAAGTAAAAGGAAGCATGAACTAAAACCTATTTAATCAATGAGGTATCACCTCTAAACTGCCACAAGGTCATAAAAAAGATAATTTCAAAGCTATAAGTTTCCTAATTGTAATCAACAACAATCTAATGATGAAAGAAAGTATGTCCTAATGGCTATAATAAACTTGAGCAAATCTCTGTCTGTCTTTGAAGACATTCACTTCCTCTTTGGGTGAAGAGCCTTCCCCTAAATTCTGGATTTCTGAATACATACCATGAAAGATTACATTGGGCTCAGAAAACATTATGTTAATGACACAGATAAGCATCCTCAGGGTGAGAGGAAGATAAGCCTCACTTAGCAGTTTGCCTCTGTTCCACTGCATCACCATAAAACAATATTTTAGTTTTCTTCTTGTTTATATAATATTAACCCTTCTACTCAATACATCCACACAGTGTGTATTGAGTTACAGTGAGAGCTTGCTTTCTTCAACTGAATCATCTAATAACAAGTGATTAGACTACACATTCTAAAATATACAAGCAATGAATTTAATCAGGTTTATTTTATCAACACAAGCTAAATTACTCTGTTATACCTTATCTAAATCAGTGTAAATGCTATAAAATGAATGTATAACTCGTTAAATATTCTATTCATCCTGTTAAGAAAGTATTGATATGCAACTTAAAATTTCTATGAAAGTATGGATTGCTCTTTGATTCCTGAATGTGAATAAAGGGTATTAAATACTAAGGTTCAGAGTCATAACAAGTTTCTGATACTTCTAGCAGGTGGATTAGAGGGAAAAATGAAGATATGATTACCCAAAGCTTCTTTCTTTGGTTTTGTTTTGTGTTGTGATTTGGTCCCAAATTAAAAATAAGCATCTATCCAAATTCAATTCCTTTTTAAAATTAATTCATGAAATCTGATACTAACCCATGTTGATCAGCCCCCCAGATCTCTTTTAAGCATTTTTTTCTCAAATAATATGGCTTCTGCCATTTAGAATTTCAAGTGTTTTAGTAAATATCCATTCATTGATTCTAATAATGTTATAAAAAGAAAGAACTGTGAGTGGTTCTTATGCCACAACAGGTTCCGTATGAACTACAGATACACCTGTATTTTTCTCCAGTAATGTGGCATTTTTCTGCTCTTAAACTCTTTGTGACCAATTTAGCTATGCAGCTCTGTAGATGGCTGCTAACAAGATCACGATGTTCTTCCTCAGTCTCGGACACACTGCTTCCTGGAAGTCTGGCTGTAGGGCAGATCATGATGGGTCCTAGAGTTCTCCTTACATATTTTCAGAAAGCATACACGCCTGAACATTCAACTGAGAATCAAGCCTGATTATGAAGCATGCTTTTTGTTCAACAGCCATTTGTACCAACTTGAGAGGGAAGTTTCTTCTTAGTACTTAATTCTCACAAATAGGATAAGGGTGGAGTTGATTGCAGATCAAAGTAACATTGATTTTGATAATTTTAACTAGATTGAGTCAGTTTTAAGTGGAAGTATTTTAAATATACACATCCAAAACTGTATTACATTTTGCATATGAAAGCAACACGGCTGAAGTAATCATTAGGGTATACAATAAAGGTGTTTGTCCAGTGGCATGAGTACAATGTTCCTAGTCTCTCTGTGAAGTGTGCTTTTTGCCAAATGCAAAGGCTGAAATATGCATCTAAACTGCCTCCTCAGAAAGCCAACAATGAGAAACATTTACAGCTGACAATTAAAGCTCAAATTTAAAATACAAACTTTGAACCCAAGTGACATCTCAAACTAAAAGCATTTTCAACCTTCTTCACATGCAGAAAGCCAGAGATGTGTGCGTGTGTGTTTAGCACATATACATACATACACACTAAGTACAAGATGAAAGCGGTCTCAACATGAAAACAAAAGAATATCAATAAGTCTTCATAAAGCAAGATGAAACAGATTCAACTGAGCTTCTAAGTTCTAGAAAAACTTAATTCTAATAATAAACAAAATGTCTGATGGTGACTTAGTGCTAGAACATTTAAATAAAATTAGAGAGCCAATATTTTTCATAGACTTACCCCCTGGAGGCATTGCAATCCTTATAGCGTCACTTATCAAGCTGCCTTGGCTATTGGAAACATTCACTTGTACAGTGTAGTTAGTAAAAGGAACCAGCCCATCAATGGGCACCCAAAGGTTGGAGTCTCCACTGCTGTGCATGACTTTTGTGCCACTCAGAAGGGTGTAGTTATTACCTGCTGATTAAAAAAGAAAATTATTATTAAGGGCTCTTTCTTTCTATAATTCAAAGATTTGGGGGGAGGAGGTTCCTGAACATCCTATAATAAATAGCACTATAACAGCATCGCCCTAAGAAACACTGTATGCTCTCCCATCAATGTGCACGTTTATGTTATTACATTGTGAACAAAACCAAACCTGGGCTGACATTTCAAAATCATTCATTGTGGTGATTGAAATAACTTGCCTGATATTCGAAGATGGTATAAAACCATATCACAAGTATCATGTACAGAAGAAAAAAACGATTGCACAGACATATAAATAAATAATTTGATGAGTTGTGTTTACTTTTTTGAGGTTTTCTTTTTATCCTTCAATTTTCGTGGGTGTGGAGCTAGAAATAACACATCCTACTTGTTCCAAGTAGGATGGCCCCAGATATAAACAGGATGCTCAGATATGTGTGAGATGTTTCACATATCATCAACTGTGGTATTTTCTGCTTATTTTGCTGGAAAGGAGGATTGACTTCTTTGTACTTAATACCCCTTTCAGTGGGAATTGTTCAGAATATTCTAAAAAGCACCTGGAGATGGGAGATGAATCATGTTCACTTTGATCAAATATGTTTTTCAGTTCTATTGGAAAATGCAAGAGGAGCCTGACTGTGTAACAGAATGACTTCCGATGGTTCTCATCCATGTGCCACCACCCCGTCCTCACTGAGCTTTCACAAACCCATTCTCAAGTCTCAGCATATCTGGGACATGGGGAAATACTGGTGCCTAAAAAAAGAGTGTTCTCTTTCCTTTGCACCACTGGATTATACTCCAGGGTAAGAAGAATTAGAAATTAAGGTTAAAACAATAAAAAGGTTAGAATTGAAAACTGTAATATTTATTTCACTTTCTACATTAAGACTTTTCTAAAAAATTTACATGAAGCAATTATTTTTTAAAATATGGCTTAATTTTAGTCAAATATTGCTAATGTGCTATAATTACTCTTTAAAAACATGGAAAAAAAGAACCATTAAGAATATTAATATTTACTTCAGATAGGCCTACTTTGTTTGTCAAAATACTTTTTTAAATGTACATTTTGTCTTTCCTACAAATTCTACAGATAAAGGCAAGTTAATAAAAAACACAGAATAATTGGACTTCATTGGGCAAACAAGCACATTTTCTATATCTCCAGGTACTGATATAATCTTTACTGATGAAATAATTAAAAAGTAAGAGATAGCCACATACTAAGAGTGATCTTGTATTTTGTACAAAGTAGTTTTAATGGCTACAATATTCACAAAATATATTTTAACACAGTTTAGTAGCAAAGCATATTGCAAAGGGAAGAATATAAATTTGGTTTTTAGAGGGTCTCACATTCAAACCAGTCTGTCCTTATATTTTTAATAGTATACCCTTTGCAAAGTTACTTAATATTTATAAACCTCTCATTGTTAATCTGTGAACTAGGAATGCTAATTACAGTGCAGGATTATTATGAGATTTGAGTTTTTTAAATATATCCAACACATAAGACTTGCTCATAAACATCTATTATTTGAATATTTTCTTGGATTCCTGAACACACTACATTAAATAGAATTGGAACAGCACTACTCTAAGAGGCACCGGGTGTGCTACCATCAATGTGTACACTTTTTATTTTATTGCCTTGTGAACAAAATGACATCTAAAGTAACATCTTCCATCCATTCACCATACAGTTCAAAACCACCAGGAATTATGCTACTGTTTTTGTTATAATCTGTACGACTCATACATTCCAGAGAAACATTTAGAATTAGCACCCCACCCTGTATTTTACTTTCTTAGAAGCAATTACCTACTACTAAATTCTCTGTCTCTCCCAATCTAATCAACTATTATTAATCAAAATTCTATGGCTTTCAATGAGCAAAACAATGGTAATCTCATCCACTACTATTATGCCATTGTCCCATCAGGTTATATTTCAATTCTGAAATTAATGAAGCTCAAATAATGCAAAAGAGAATCTGATCGTTAGTTATGACATACTCATTTTCATAAAATATGGTTAAGACAGACAAAAACTTTAAAATATGTAGAAATTTTTAAAAGACACATATAACAATTGTGGGATAGAGAAAGTAGCTGACAAATTTATTGCTGCCAACTACTAGGGTATAAGTGTTTTCCATTACAAGAAGAAATCCCTAGTAGCATAACAATAATTGACCACTCTGGGCTTGAAATTGGCACATTCAAAGGAGTGGTTTATTCCAGAGAATAAATTGTACTTATAGGTTAAAAGAAAAGAACGACAATTTTTACTCATTTTCAGTAAGGCCAGATAAAGAGACATTTGTAATTGAAAGAATGATTTCAATGTCCTCAACTGCAATTATATAATGTATTCTTATATACATGTAACACTTATTAGCAAAAATGTTCTGAAATTTTCAAAATACTCTTTGGTAATGTCATTATGCATTAAAAAAGATATTTCTAAATTTTGCTATTTTGGCTTTCATAGGTTCTTTATGGATGGTCCACTTGATTCAACTGAAGATTATTGAGTTCCAGATGCATGCAAGGAGGAAACTTGGCCCAGTGCAATGAGAATATGTCTCAAATGAATAAACATATTTCTTGCAGTCAAGAAATCTAGTTAAGGGGTTGGGGTTGTGGCTCAGCGGTACAGCGCTTGCCTCGTATGTGCGAGGCACTGGGTTCGATCCTCAGCACCACATAAAATAAATAAAGGCATTGTGTTCATCTATAACAAAATAAAATATTACAAAAAAAAAAAAGAAATCTAGTTAGGATTAAGCCGGGTGCGGTGGCTCATGCCTGTAATCCCAACGCTTTAGGAGGCTGAGACAGGAGAATCACAAGTTCAAAGCTAGCCTCAGCAACGGTGAGGCATTAAACAACTCAGTGAGACCCTGTCTCTACATAAAAACACAAAATAGGGCTAGGGATATGACTCAGTGTTCAAGTACCCCTGAGTTCAATCCCTGGTACCAAAAAAAAAAAAAGAAACAACGAAATCTAGTTAAGATTAAATGTGAATCTTTTGTAATCACTGAGAACAATTACATGATTAGCCTCAGAAGGTCCCAAGTTTCCAATACACCTAGCTATTCAGAAGTATTTTCAGTTACAGCTGAAACAACTGCCACCATCGTCACATGCTGTTGTAAAATTTCAAAAAATGCAGCCTACCCTAAAAAGACCCAAGCAGATTCTCTTTTGACTCTGAAGTAGTGTAACTGTGCACATCTTATGAAAGACTGAAATTGCAAAACAACAAAAATTCTACAATTAAGCCATGAGAGCATTATTTTATACATTTCCAGTCGGGTGCAAATGTCATACCAATGAATAAACATCTATTATAATATCAGCAAAATTTTATTCCTTGCATTTTGTTTGTTTTTGAGGCAAATTTTGAGCTGCAAAACAAACACCATCTCTAGCTTTGAAAATCGCATGACAGGGGGAAATATATTAAGTACCACTCTATTCTAAGTTTCCTAGATAACAACATTAATACATGGTAATTATACAATTAGTTGTAGCATTAAGTTCTAGTTATAGAACAATGATTACTCAGTAATTATAAGAAGTATATAATTACTCAATAATTATGAGAAGTATGCAATTACATAACCATTTTGCTCTGCTCAAAAAAGAACATGTATATCTCTAGGAACCACGCAGCCAAGTGAGTCTAATGCTCTCTCACCTTCACTAACACACAGTTTCATTCACAAACCTAGAGTCAATGACAGAATTTCAATTCTCAATGTGGCTCAAAAATCTCCAGATTCAAAAGCAAAGAAGGACCCATCAATTGCAGTTCTTGCTCCTCCTCATGAACCCCCTCCTCTCTTTCCTGCTTTTCTCTTTACCAATTTGTACTTCTAGATGTTGGGAGAAGATTCTTAAAATCCATGTGCTCAGATTGCCCCTCTCAAGTTGGTTGTGCCTTACCACTTTTCACTGCATAAACTTGGTTTTCATTGGGCTGGAAAATGCAGCCCTGTTGGTTTAGCCTTAAAAATCCAGCTAGAAAATGCTGAGTTGATAAGCATTTCCTATCACAGGTGACCATTCCATCCTCAGCTCTCACCATATTTGTGAGTATAAATGGATGGTGCAGGTCCATTTAAGCTTCTGTCTTCTGGAACCACAACTTCCCCCACCCCCTACCCACAGACTGTGATTTTTAGTTGAGTTTCCTGCATCCCGCCTCTCTGACTTGGTCTGAACCATTTATCTTTAACTAGAGATTGCTCTAAACTCTACAGAACAGGGTTGTCTCTATCAGCATTCCAAGTTTAACCTGCATCAAAATCACCTGGGGTGCCTCATAAACATTCACGTACTTCAGTTGCACCCCAGACTTACTGAATGAGAATATCAGATGCCAGGGTCCAGAAACTACTGCATGATTCTTCTTTAGCAAGCTGAAATTTGAGAATTACTAATTATCTAATCTGTAGTTAGGCTGATCTTACAGTAGTGATCAAAATTAATTTCCTCTGCTTCTAGAAGTAGCTAGATCACATTTGGCCTCCTTATTAATGATGGTTTTAAACTCTAGTGTTGGGCTGTATAATGTTTATTCTATTAGTGAAATAATGTATTCAAAGAGTATAAAACTAATGATTAAACTAGACCTATCTTTACAGACTGCAAAATCTAAATCTAATATGGATATTCCATGAGAAATTTATAAATGTGCATTTAAACAATTTTATTAAATGAGTAATCACTATTGCACATCTGAAAACAATAACTTCAGAATTTCTTATTGAAGGATTCTCTCTTTCTCCCTCCCTCCTCTCTCACTGAGGATGCAAGGGAAGAAAATATTTTTGTACACTGACCAACATCATGCATCACAAGAAGAAATAAGTTTTGTATAGACCATGTTAAAATTTTAAATAAACTCCTAATTGCTATTTCAGAATATTCTAGATTCCAAAGCATCTCTGGAAATGTTAAACAATCCAATCCTACTTTCCTATTTCATTCTGAAAAAAAGTGTTAAATGAAGAAATAGACAAAATAAATTCCACATGACCAACAGATTTCCCTCAGTTTCAAATGTGAAGTCCTACTAAAATATTAACAACATCAATGTCCATTTTCTAAGGTGAACATCTTATTTTTAGTGTTATTTGTTGAATAGTGAGATATTTTCTATTCAATCGTTTTTAAGCACAAATCAACATAAATGGATATTTTCACGTGTGTGATGCAGGGATATAAATATAAATGATTGTTGTTTTGGGAATACTATCCTATGGGATTCTCCAGATTGAAATAACATAAATGAGTATCCTTTCCTATTCTTGTTATAATCATTGTCACAAGAATTTTAATGCACCATATATTCCATAATTTTTCCCTCTGTACTGTACTGCTGTGACCTTTTCAATATTCTATAATTTGACTGGCTGGCCATATCAGTTCTCTCCTTTTTACAGCCTTATTAACTTGTGGGAAAGAGGTGAAGTGAACAACCAATCAGAATACATAATATTGCAAAGGTCAGCTTAGTCCTGTACAGTATCATCACACATGGAATACTGTATGCCAGGCATTAACATCCTGATATCTTATTCATGTGACAAAGATTGTAACAAGAACAGAAAATGGCACAACATGAATCCATTCTCATGACAAAGATTATAATGAGAAATGACAGCGAACAAACCAAGCTGATTCTTGTTACCTTGTGAGGATTTTATATGTCAGACCTGGTCCTGCTTTAAGTTAGCCTTTTTCTGAATCCAATTACATCTTATAGTAGAAAAAGTGTTAACTAATTTCCCCAATTCTTATGTAAGAAAATGCTGTATTTTTCTTGTATGGAGGTTTCAATTTTGGAGTTGTTTGGCTCCATCTCACTGTAATATAATAGAATTCTGCCAATATAGTATACTTCAGATAAGGGCAAAGAGGCGAATCAGTCCTTTACTGTGAGCTAAGAATTTCAGGTCACTGTAGATAACACATATTAATATTTAAGCTACTTTTCTTTTTTCGGCATTAAGATATTATTTTATCCAAAAAGCAAGTATATCCTCCAAATTCTATCATTCTAACAGATGTTTGCTGGATAGGCATGTGAAAGGTGTTGGGCCTTTATTTTGTAATAAGGCCAAAGGAATCTTGGAGCTAGCCCTAACATAACTTTCTTCTTTTCTTGGGGGGAGGGGTGTACCAGGGATTGAACTCAGGGGCACTTGACCACTGAGCCACACCTCCAGCCCTATATTGTATTTTATTTAGAGACAGGGTCTCACTGAGTTGATTAGTGCCTTGCTTTTGCTGAGGCTGGCTTTGAACTCATGATCCTCCTGCCTCAGCCTCCCAAGCTGCTGTAATTACAGGTGTGCGCTACCATGACCAGCTAGCTTTCTTCTTCGTAGAACATTATGAAAGAGGAAGAAAGAACTGGCCTTTGAATCACTTAGTACTCTGAGAAAGTCAGTGTTCTACTAATGTATCATATTTCTTATCATTACTGTAATTATGCAAAAGTGATTTTAATTTTGTCATCTACTAAAAGCTAAATTTCTTTGATTTTTCTTTAAATTGCTAGTATGACACTTGTACTTCAGGTAATAAATCCACATCAATTCACCAAAAGATGATTCAGAAATATCGGACCTGACTGTGCTCGTGTGAAAGCAATTATAGCTCTACGGATACTGAGGTTCTTTTTGTTTTGTTCTAGTTTTTAAAAATGTGTGGCTGAAAGTACACCTAATGTTGCAGATACCCTCCTAATATTTTTTCATTAAAAAGTATCTTTTTAAAAATGGATTCTTTTCATCAAATTTGCTCTATGTACTAGATTTTTCTAAATAGATCTTATTATCAGATAGGAATTAGAGAGCAGGGAGATATGCCACATTCCTGTGCATTTTTCTCAATATTGTTATGAAAGTAAAACTGATGCAAAAAATAAAGTCTATTAAAAAAGAAGTTTATATGTATGCATAGAGATTGCTGAAATGCAATCTATTTTCATTAATCATGTTGCAATCTGAAATATTGCATTTATTTTTCTCCCCATCTGGGCAAACTGGTATTTTTTTCAAATGATCCAATTATTGCATCATCTCTATTGGCAGAGAATCATTTGGGCAAATGTGACTCCATAGAAAGTGGTCTCCAGCTTCTAAAATAAACACTGGACATGAATACAACTCTTTTATCACTAACATGTCTCCTTCCAGACTCCTAGTAGACCTTTGATAGACATGCTCACCATGCAGAGCCTTCAGTGCTTCTGTGATCAAAGGGACAGCTCAACTACTAGTATTGATCCCAGGATACGGTCTAGCACCTGTCACCCTTTCAGCATTTAATGAAATACTTAGAATTTTCTTTATATTTCTGGAATATATATATATATATAATTTTATCCATATATATTACACACACACACACACACACACATATTCAGATGGTTTCTCTGTTTAAGGTAAGCAATCATTTGGGGAGTACAGTAGTTGGGAGAGGATTGTAAGAGTTAGCTGATGGTTTCTACCTGCTTTGTTTGCTACAATCACATGTTCTCATAATAGTTAGGTATTGCCGTGCCATGGTATTATTACAAATCTAGTAGCTCAAAACAATATAGATGTATGATCTCATTGTTTCTATAGGCCAGGTATCTGGGCACAGCTTATTGGATCTGCTGCTCAGGGTCTCAACAAGATGCAATCAAGATGTTGACTGGGTCTGAATTCTCTTCCAAAGATTCTAAGGAGGAAGAATCCCCTTCAAGCTCAGGAGGCTGTTGACAGCATTCAGTTCCCTGCAGGTTGTTGGGACTTAGGGCCTCAGTTTGTTGATGGCTTTGGACTAGAGGCTATCCTCAGTTGCAAGCTGCTTGTTAGTGGGAGTTTACACTTCATTTTCCTCATGTAGGTCTTTCTAACATGGCCAATTGCTTTGTCAAGCAGAGTATTTCCTGGCAACATAGGCTATAATCTTATATACAGTTATCCCTATGCAAGCGACTTCCCACTCTCTCTTATATTCTATTGGTTAGAAGCAGGTTACAGGTTCTGACTACCCCAGGATAGGCAATGGGATTACACAAGGGCATGAATACCAGGAATTGGGATAACCAGAACTATTTCAGACACTGTGTGTATAGCTTCTAAGCTGTGAATATGAATTTTCTTTCTGGAAAGAAATTTTGAATTACACTGTAAACATTGAAAAATTTTTGTTTTTGGGAGAATAGATAAATTCAGTAGTGTCACAAAATTGCCCTTCCAAAATATTTAACAAAATAGAAACCAATTAAAATAACAATAATTGTAACAAAAAGGCTGAAAATTCGGTGGGAAAAATGTGAAATAGAAAAGGAACAAAGTGATGACATTTATTTCAAAACCTGAAGGCAGAAGAAAGACCTGGTGAATTCCTGTTTGTGATTTCTAACTATGCTCACAGGAAGGAATAAACCCAAGGAAAATCCTGAGGACTTGTACAAATCCTCTACAATTTGAAGAGAAATGAGCTGAGTAGAGTATACAGAAATGTAAGGAATAGTTAAGGCTGAACATTCTGCTGAGAGTTTTTGCTGGTCTAGGGAAGGAGATGATAATCCCAGGAGTGGAGGAGGGATGTGGATAAATGGAACAGGTGCTTCTCCAAGGGGTGCTGAATTGGATCTCAGAGCAGGCAAAGGAAACGAGACCCTAGCATTTTGCCCAATGCATGATTCTACAATCTCAATTTCACCCTTATCTTCTCAGGCAATAGACCCAGTCCTCCAAGTTTAGGCTGAGAGAGGACTAACTAGCACCAGAAAGCAAAAGAAGTAGGCTAAGTGCAGAACAAATGCAGGCGAGACAGAGCTGCCCATCCAAAGGAAAAGCAAGGTGAATTCGAAGAAAGAATATACAAAATATGCATTCATAGAACCAAAAGGAAGAAAAGATTCTAACAAAAAGACAAAATAACCATGGGAGGAAATTATGATATATATTCCTTTTTGTGGCCGGGGCGGGGAGCTACCGGGGATTACAGGCGTGTACCACCATGCCCTGCTATATTCCTTTGAAGATGAAAAAAATATATCATGGAGTCAAAAAAACACATTGAGAATTTAAAAATTATTTAATCAACCAATTCGGAAAATCTAGGAACTGAATAGAAAAAATAATCAGTTAAATCTAATAATCAGACAGGGTGATAGATCTATAGGAAGAAAATGATCAAGAATATAATTTAGATTATTTTAAATGAAAGATCATAAGGGTATGAGGCTGAAGGTCACGGGGGCACTTGGCCATAGGACTGCCTATCAGATGCTTCCACTGGGGGACTGCAAAGCCTGATTGAGTGAGATGATAGGTCAGGGTCAGTTAGGGATTATTCTAGATCTCTCTAAACTGGTTGAGAATCCAGAAGCAGAACTGTGGTTTTCTTGGTGGTTGAGAGCAGGTTCTGCTTCCCATAGAGATGTCCTAATTTACTTGAGGCATGGGCTTGTCTGGACCTTGGTATTTATGGTTTCTATACACATAAAACTCTCAAGTTTTCCTGACGTATTTTTTATTCCCTTACTATAATTCATCTTTGCCTTCATTAACAAAATTTATTTTTATTGTTTGTTACTAAGAATCACTATGAATGAAATGATGTTCACATTTGTTAACATCAGGTATTAATAGGTAGTGGAATTTTAGTGAATGCTATTTTTCTATATTACATGAATTTTTAAATCAGTATTCATGGTATTTACAAAATGGAAAGAATCATGAAAAGGTCCAACTATCCAAGGAAAGTATATAAATTACATTTTAAATTGTAAGCAAATTATAATAATAAGTCTGTACACTATATCTTACAGACCAAATTTAGTCAGCAGCTTGGTTTTATGAATCAAGTTTTATTAAATCAAAGATACTTATACTTCCAGGCATTGTCATGGTACAAATGCAGAATTGGGTAGTTATGGAAGAAGCCTAAAATGTTAATTTTTTGGACCTTTATAGGAAAAGTTTGCCAACCTCTAAATTAAACAATTGAAGAGACTACCTCTTAATTGTTTTCCTTCCAAAACAAAAGGAGTGGTTTCCAGGGTCCGAGTTGATTGAGTAAACTTTTTTTGAAGAGTAGTACAGCATATGGGAAAAGAACGCTGTGCTCAGATAGATCTGAATTACATCACTGCACTAAACCTTCACAAATGCTTCGAACATCTTTTATTATTCAGCAATTATAAATGCAAATTACTGAAAAGGAAAGAAGCAGGAAGAAAATATGTTATAAATAGTTCTTTAATTCCACACGCCTAGAGAGTTTGCCAATGGAAATCCAAGAGCATTGCTTGTAGGGTAACCTCTATTCCAAAGGCTTAATAAGAGCAACTGAAGAGTAATTAATGACTGCTTTGATGAAAGAAGGATGGGTGTACTCTTTCAACTATTTCCAAAAGGTTTTTTAAAAGTGGTTCATAGTTATGTGCCTTCCAGAAGTAATTTACCCAAAACATGAAACATAATTTTCTACAGATTCTGATGAATATAAGTAAATGGCTAAACAAGGCTAAACTATTTGTCTGAAGTAGCAAATACAGTGTTCATATTGTCTTGCATTTTATTTTAAGGAAATAATCAGATAAGTGCACTAAATATTGCCTTATTCTAAATATGAAAAATGAATTACCAAATGGTTTAATTGTGCCCATGCAAAAATTTGACTTAAGAACCAAGAGCAGATGGCTAGAGTCAGAGGCAAGAGCATTTTAATGCGGTACCATGAATCTCAAAATAAGCATTCCATATGCAAAGGATCATAAGATATATGCGTGCTTTACAAATTTTATGATAAATGTTATATATTCATATATATGTACATATATACATATATTAATACTGACCTCTTGAACAACTGCTTTATTAATTTTGCTCTCTAAAGTCAAACTGTTTTTCTCTTTTAAATCCCCAATATGGTGTCTTTCCAGATTGGATAATCATAGAAATTAAAAGAACTGGCCTGGATCCATTCAAAGCCATTACATTAACCCTAACTCTTTTCTTAATGGTAAACTAAACTAGTTGGTATGATTGCGCTCTAAAATAAATATGTGATAATAGATAACACTTCTGTCAAGAGAAATAGTTACACCTTATCTAATAGCACTCTGAGAATAAAACCTATAACTACCAATTGTATTAATAGGATTTCATTATAAGAAAGAATAAATTTATTTTAAAACTTGACTTTATCTTAAGAAAAATATTGAGAAATTTAAAGAGTTTAATAAGGTTACAGTTACATACTGGAAGTCTTTATCTTTTAATCCTTGTTCATCTTTGGACCTGCATTGTCAGTATACAAATAAAGATTATTATTTGCTTTTTAAACATGTTCATAACTCATAGATGCCAATAAGAATATTCAGACCTTCTGGGAGATGATCAGAAAGAAATTGGCTAAAAAGCAGACCAGAGGATCTCCAATCCATAATCAAATATCTAGATTGATTGTGTCACTTGCACTTGTATTGATTTTAATTCGAGTAGCTCACTCAAGGGAATAATAAAAATGTGGAATAAAACTGATTTATGAGAACAAAATAAATCCTTTTGTGAGTGGTAATGAATTGGTACTATTTAACCCTTTCAATCACAGATTGAAAAAACTATTTATTTTTTAAGAATGCTGAGCTAGCCAAAAGAAGTCATATCAGAAATGCCAATACTGCCAAGTGCCATTACACCAAGTTGTAATGCTGGGGAAGAAATGCCGCTCTAAACTTGATGGAAGGCATTATTTGACATACGACATACTTTTAGCTTTCCTGGGCCAACTTCTCTATGTGTCATCACAAATGATGGACCTGTAGATCCAAAGTATTATGGAATCACTCAATAAATGTTTATTGTATTTATTTACATGATTTATAAGACAGAAGCAAGAAGAAAATATGGTGGTACAACATGAACTATGTTTAATTTTTCCCTTGAATATAAATGTTTTTTATTTTACACAAAACTTAGTACATAAACAGCTAAATTGAGGGAATCTCAGGGATAATGGATTTATTGAGGTGAGCTATCTTTCAGTATATTTGGTACAATTATTTGCCTAAAAGAAAACTAGAAGGCCTAGGGGGGGAAAAGGAGATGATTTGTACATAAAAGCAAAGTAATTGTTTGATTCTATCAATTTGGCCAAACAGTCAACTAGTTGTTTCAATGAGAAAAAAAATCAATCAGCTCACA
This sequence comes from Xerus rutilus, assembly GCA_028644305.1. NCBI lineage: Eukaryota > Metazoa > Chordata > Mammalia > Rodentia > Sciuridae > Xerus > Xerus rutilus. The sequence goes on along the minus strand of CM053410.1, from coordinate 51,445,901 downwards.
TTCCTTGAAATCTAGTAGACAAAACATTCTCAATAGTTTGCCATTGACTTAATATTTAATTTTTCCACTGTGTTAACATTTTATGTGTGTGATTTTTATCTGTGCTGTCCATCACAATAACCATAATCTGCATCTGTCTATAGAACATTTGAAATGTGGCTGTGCTGGCTGAGGAACTGAATTTATTTTATTTAAATTAATTAATTTAAATTAAAAACTGATCATTAATTCAGTCTACTACAACTGTTAAATATGTTTAGAACAACTTGGCTTGCTAATCTATTTCCTCAGTTGAAAACTTTATGAAATCTAAATACAGATGAAATGTGTGATAAAATATACCATCTGAATTGAAATATGCTACAAGCATAATGTATACACATAGATTTGGAATACCAAATAATGCATTATCTCATTCACTTCAAGAGTTTAATCATATGTTGAAATGATACCTTGGATATATTGGATAGAATAAGTTATACTACTAAATTAATTTCAACTGATTTTTTGTTTTTTTAAATGGATATGAGAAAATTCAAATTACACATGAAGCTTACAGTATATTTCTATTGGACTTTGTATTCTGAGGTGCTAAAGGAAAAATTCAAATCTTGGTTTAAAGTTCATGTTCATTTACATCTTAAGCTAATGGAAGAAAACCATGTTGTTTTAAGATCTGCCTCCACATATTCACACAGAATGTAGGTAAAATTCATTCACAGATTGCACAGATTCTGTTCAATAGCTTGCATTAATTCATAGTCCCAAGAAAGCTGATTTCAGAACTAGCCCTTGGAAGGGAGTGTTTTAAGGAGTGAGTTGATTTGTTATCAGTTCTGTCAATGTGGCTTGTACTGTCATGGTATTTAATGAAAGTATATGAAGGTAACTTTATCCTCACTGGCATAAAAAGGCTTTTAAAAAAATTAATACATTTTACTATTTACAATGAAACATAATTTAATTCAGTTTGATGGTACCATAATTATTATAGCATAATAATTTTTCTAGTATGATAACTTTTGCACATATGCCATGCAGAGTAAATCATTGAACAGGAAACAGGATACAAATCAAAAAGATAATAAGAAACTCTATTATCATAAAGGAATAAATTATTGGGAATACCGAAAGTGAACCACTTAAGTTTAAGGGATTCAAGTAAGAGCAAGATGATAATAAACAATGATTGCAATTGCTTAGGTTTCTGAAAGAAGCCAAAGCCTGAGAGTTTTAACATCCCTTGCATAATGAATTTGAGTCTTTTGTTCAGAAGTTCTCATGAGAATTTTGAAGTTCTAAAGTCTTTCCTAAAAATCTTCTGATCGTTTGATATGAAATGAAATGTGCTACAAACTACTCTTCCTTTCTTTTGGGGGGTTCATAATTAACTTCTTTGATTATAGAAGAAATATTTGTTTATTGTAAATTTTAAGAGTATATCAGAAACTCTGAAGAGAGAAGCTAAAATTGTCTAAAATCTCCAAATAATGTTACATTATAATATTTGGTGTATTTTGGTGAGAACTCTTTCATATTTGCTTGCTGATCTACATTTATGTATTTACTGTCACATTTTGTAGTTACAGAATATTATGGTGCTCACCATTTTAAAACTATAACAATACAAATATTCCACCATTGATAAATATACATCTGCATAATCTTGTTTTTTTTTCACCACAATGTATTCAATCCATATAGTTGAACATACAGGAATACTCCCCGCTTGATTTTTGTTATAATAACGTTGGTAACATAATGTCACAAACATATTTGTGTATCCATTTGATTATTTACTTTTTTTTTTTTTTTTTTTTTTGGTACTGGGGATTGATCTCAGGGGCATTCAACCACTGAGCCACATCCTCAGTCCCATTTTGTGTTTTATGTAGAGACAGGGTCTCACTGAGTTGCTTAGCGCCTCGCCATTGCTGAGGCTGGCTTTGAACTCGCGATTCTCCTGTCTCAGCCTCCCTAAGTGCTGGGATTACAGGC
>CM053410.1:51374402-51443803 GCA_028644305.1 Xerus rutilus | reverse complement strand
GATTATTTACTTTTTTATTGGCACTTATTAATTACACAGAGAGGTGGGTTCATTTTGGCAATTTGGTACATGCATATAATGTAATTTGAACAATTTCACTCCCCAGGACCTGTCTTTATCTTCCCTTCCTTCCTCAGCCTGCTCCTTGTCTTCTACCCTATTGGTCGCTCTTCTACTTTCATGATGTCCTTTCTATTTTTATCTTTTTCCAACTAACTTCCAGATATGAGAAAAACACGATGCTCCTCTTTCTGAGTCTAGCTCACTTTGCTTAATATGATGCTCTTCAGTTCCACCCATTTTTTTTTTTTGGAAATGATATACTTTCATTCTTCTTTAAATTCTATTGTGTGCAATGGATATATATACATCTCTCTATATATGATTTTCATTGTTCATTCATCTGTTGAAAGTCATATGGCTATTGTGAATTGTTTTGCAATAAATATGAGTATGCATTTATCTCTGAAGTATGCTAACTTTACTACTTTCTGAAGTGTCCATACTAAGTCACATTCCCATCAACAGTGTATGAATTCCTTTTTCTCCACATTCTTTCCAGCATGTATTATTATTTGTATTCTTGATGATTGCCGTTCTGACTGGGGTAAGATGGAATTAATCTCAGTGTAATTTTGATTTGCATTTCCCCGATATTTACAGATGTTGAACATTTTTTCATGTAATTGTTGACCATTTATAATTCTTTTGAGAAGTGTCTGTTCAGTTTATTTTCCCATTTATTGAGTGGGTTTTTTTTTTGGTTGGTTTGTTTGGTATTGAATATTTTGAGTTCCTTATACATTCTGGATATGAATCCTCTGTTGGAAGAGTAGCTAGCCAAGGTATCCCCCATCCTGTAAGGTCTCTTCACACTGTTGTTCTCTTTACTGTGCAGAAGCTTTTTAATTTTATTCTGTCCTATTTTTCCATTCTTGCTATTATCTCCTGAGCTACTGGTGTCCTATTCAGAAAGTCATCACCTGTGCCTGTGTTGAACTGTTTCCCCTATGTTTCCTTCTAAGAGTTGCAAAATTTCTGGTGTTACCTTCGATCTTTGATCCATTTTGAGCCATAGGACTATTTTTTAAAAAATTTTCAAGGAGGCAAATTGCTGCGTTTCTCAATGGAAACAAATGGACATGAATATTTTAAACTTTGTATTTACTGTATGTGCTTATTTTAATGATATCAAATGAACTACTAGAAACAAATTATTTTGTCAAATAGTTTGGTTTGTGGCTTAATTAAAATATCCAATATCTATGGGTTATACTTGTGATATAGCACTTGAATTAGAACTCATTTTAATCAAAGTAAAAGTGTTTATGTTGTATGGTATTGTGTTACATATAGCCACGTAACATAACTGAGTAGGCTAGACTCTTGTTGTTTAAGTAAAGACCTCTGAATTTTCTACCTTCATGGAGTTGGAGAAATTGTTAACCAGAGATTTCTAAACATTTTTTAAAATTTGATTAAAATAAAATGTTTTTAAAATTAAATGTAATACCAATTTTTCTCTTATCATTATAATAACAAACACAATCAAAAAGTAAAATACCAGGCCATAACCCTAACAAGGAATATAAGGCCTTTATGAAGAAAATAACAAAAACTAATTATGAGATACAAAATGCTTAAATAAATGAAATCATAACTCATTTCCAGATAGGAAATACCTAAAGATATAAATTCCTCCAGAATCAATTTATAACAATAAGAATCCATTAAAAATATGAGAGGCAATTTTTTCAACTCAATCTAATGTTCAGTTTGAAGAATGTACATAAGAACTAAGGACTTTTAAAACATGAATAGTAGGCTATACAAAGATATCAAGATATTTTAAAAGATACAAAGGTATTTTAAAAGATTTTAGAAGTTGAAAGCATAAAAATGAAGTGAGCCTGATGTGTTGGAGAAATAACTGTAAAGGGAAGAAATAAATAGCTCAGAGACAGTTATCATCATACAGATAAATTTAAATCTCTGATATATTTTGCAAAATATAGCAACATATGTTTCAACTCGATGGAAAAAATTTTTGTACAAAAATAAGCCAAGATTTAATTATCAAAACTTAAAACACTACTTCCTAGACCTCAAAAGCAAAATATAAAAATATTTATAAAATATTTTTATAAATATTTATATGAATAAAATAAAATATATAAATATATAAATATTTATATGAATAAAATATTTAAAATTGTAATGACTATTAATTACTATTATAATATTTAAGTAGTCATAAATATTGAATCAAATTTTTAAAATCTCTATAATCTTCTGGGCAAAGTGTGTGAAGAGATGGATAGGAAAGACAAACCAACAATTAGTTAGCATATAAAAAATATTTGTGCTCAATAAGTAGAAAAGAAATAAAAATTAAAACAATCTATCATTTTTACCTATCAAATTGGCATAATTACAGCCAGCTAAACATATTTGTATACTGTCAGAAGGCATGTGAATTTGTGTGGCCTTTCTTAAAAGCATTTTTCCAATGTATATCAGGAGTATTTAAAAGTATTCCCATCCTTTAATTTAGTAATTCCTTTTTTATCTCCACATATTAAGGAAATATGTACATGCTAATAAATAATGTTATTTAGTTGTACAATAAGAAACCTAAATATCTAACAAAATGGAAATGATTAATATATTTTGGTGCACTCACACCATGGCATATTACATAAGTACTAAGAATGTTTTTCTGTGTTCTATGGGAAATATCCATGATATAATGTTTAATCTGTAAAGTAGAATCCAAGAAAGTTTGTAGTAAGATCTCAAATACATTTACATTTGCATACACCAATGTGTATACACACCACACATATAATCTTTCCACAGAAATTAAGATTATATGTATAAATGAAAATGTAACACATTTTTAATTGGTATAATGTTAATGAAACTACCTCCCAAGGGGAAAAAAAACAAGGCTAAGCCCATATGGTTAGACTGTAGTTACTAAATTCAAGTAATATCTAACTAGGTAAAAATTGGAGAAACCACAATACTTCACAGTTATTGCAACCCTCTGCCAAAGTGTGTGAAACAGCCTGCATGATTCTGCATGGAATAGCTCCTGCTTAGCTTTCCAGTCTCAACGTGTTCATTTTGTTCTTCATTGACCCTGTCCTAGGCACATTGGTGTTCTTTCCCTCAAACGCACTACAATTTTACCCTTCTTAGAACCTTCACAAATACATTCCCTCTGGAATCTTCTTTCCTTTATTCTTCTCCAAGATAGTACCTAGTCATTTGTTACACTTCCCGTGAAAATCATCATCTTGTAAAGATTTTTCCTGACCCTCAAATTTACATTGAGTTTCATATTATGGAATATCTTAATGATATATACTTTCATGTTAATGTTTATTAAAGCTTTATTTTTTGTGTGATTACTGGTTAATTTCAATCTCCCCTTTTCAGCCCCAAGCTCCTTAAGTGGAGGGACTATTTCTCCTTTTTTAACTGCTGTATCCCTAGCACCTGTTATTAGCTGTCCTGTTCTATTAAATAAGCTAGATACATGTTTGTCACATGAATAAATGAACAAATACTTAGAATTAATTTTATAATTTCAGATTTATGACCCTTGGAATAAACTTCTTTTGATATTTCCCCAAAGGTATACGCTTAGGGGAAAAAAGGCATAAAATGATTTTATATAAGCCATTTACAAATCCAAATTCTCTGAAAACTATATAAAGGATGTTTTATCTTAAATAGTTCCCTAGAATTTTTAGATTTTATATAACTAAAATTTTTGTAGAGTCACTCACTGATTATAAGAATTTCATACCAAGTGTTAGGAAATAGGGCTTGGGTTATAGCTCAGTGGTAGAGTGCCTGCCTCTCACATATGAGGTGCTGGGTTCAATCCTCAGCACCACATAAAAATGAATGAAATAAAGGTATTATGACAATCTACAACTAAAAATGTTTTTTTAAAAATTTGAGAAATATTAATTCTAAGTGGGCTGTTCTTAGAACTTCAAATGATGATTCAGTCATTTAATGTTACTTTTTAAGAAGTAAATCCACAAGATCTGTGATCCTCAAAAGTCTATACGATGAAGACTCTTCATTATCCAAACAGGCCCATTCCTGGACTTCAAAAGAAGTTTAAAATTGAAGAAGGGGATCTGCTGCTCTGAGACTGGTTTTTAGAGGCCAGAATGCTAGAGAATGACAGTGGCTACAGTGCTTTCATTTTTTTTTTTTTTTACAGAGCTACATTTTTTTTTGTTTTGTTTCCCTGTGCAGCTAATTCTTCTGACATATATGCTGACATATATCTACTGGGAACCTCCTCATTCAAAATTCAGATAATTCTATATAATGGTTATATTTTCTGTCTACAAATTTCTAAAATCTGATTCTATTATTGCTATTTATTCAACAATCTCTGAACTCTTGCCATAGCAAAGCACATGAAAACTGCCATTAGACAGGTACAAAGTGGTCTGCAACTACAGGCTCAAAATATGTTTGCTGCTGACTGGCTTCCCCATGTAAACCTCACTATGGTTGTATTGGAAACCCCACAAAACATCATGTGAACATTTATAAATGCTTTCAATACTTCTCCTTTTTTAAAAAGAGGATTTTTAAAAGTTATGCAAAATTATCCATAGCCAAAGGTCCATCATTTGAGGGTGATCTGTTGCTTACAGTCCCCTTCTAACAATTTCCTTTCAGGAGGAATTAGAATGGGGGACACTTCCACAAAGATGCTCAGCAGTGTCTGAGACATGAACCTAAGCCTTGAGAACACTGAAATCCCATGGGCTGCATCCTCTGACTCAGGGTGCAGCCCATGGTTACAATTTGCATTTCCATCACTGCATCGTCCCCTCAACAGACACAACAGCATAGAGTATGCACTTGTTCATTATGTCAAGAAAATAGCCAATTATATATTAGACACAAATTCAATAAGCTGCTGTGTGACTGTTGAGAACAGATGAGTTCTTAAATAAGTTTGATAAATTAATGCTTAGCTCCATTCTTGTGGAAGAATATGTCCTAATTACACATTTCTATAGCTTTATTGGCCATGACATGATATACAATCAAAAGTGTCAATATATTCAGTGAGTATATATTCTATAGCCAAATGTTTAAAGTGACATATATATCCATATTGCCCATTCATATTTTGGCAACAATATAGTAATGATTTTTAACCCACAACTTAATTTTCTGTGTGCTTGTCTTTGTGTGTATTTGTACCTCCAGAGATGTGTTGGAGCTTTATGCAAAGGTATAATAAATGAGATTTTTCCTTTATTGCCTTTTTATCATTAGAGACAGTTGCTTCTCAAATTAACACTTGCTTTAAGCCTAAGAACAATTTCCTACAGTAGTCATTCCTAATGTCTCTTGCGCTGGTTTTAAAACAACATTTTAAATGGTCAGAGAGAGAGGCCCAGGGTTGTTGCCTATAACTAAAAGAACTGTCTACCATGACACACATTTAATTTCCTTTACATCTCTATAATAAATTGTACAATCAATAACTGTATCATGTGAACAAAACCACAGTACAATACCTTTAACACATCAGCACTGGATAAGTGTTTGTGTAAGGCAGGCTATCACCTGCTGCTGTACACTTTTCCTGAGTTTCAGTGTTCATACGTTGGGTTTTTATTTTAAAAAACAGAATAGAGCTGTATATCCTTTGACCTTCTCTTTTAAAATATGGACCCTGAAATCGAGTTCAGTGGTCCTAAAAAGAAGTGGACCAACGACAAGTCACATTCTGCAATGAGGCAGACATGAGGCTCCCTTATCCCCACCGCTCTTTACTTCCACCCACGAAATACACTTTATAAGATCTCAGGCGAGATCACTCCCACTGCCTGACCCTCTAACTCATTACGGGGAAATGAATTCAAATTGCTTGAAAGGAAGCTGCCTCTTTTATCTTCCCACTGACTGACAAGCGACTACAAAGTTCTCCGACGGGATTCCAAGTTACAAGCTGTACTGCATCACTGGAACAATTCCCCCACCGGCGGGTTTTCCCAGAGGGCAGCGTGTCAGATATACTGCATGGCTTGCAAGCACAGCTCTGAAAGTGCTCATTTCCCTCCACACTGAAAAACAGACATCAGGGACTATAAAACAAAGCTGTCCCTTTCCTAACAGCATTAGCCTTCCTGCAGACTCCTTGGAAGTCTAAGGGGTTCCCACGTATAATTATTTTCTTTACTTTCCCAAGAAAACAAATGCTTCTGTATTATTCTTCCCCTTGTAATTTTTCTAAGACAGAGTTTATTCTGGGAGGAAAGGCATCTAGAGAATCAGATTATGTGCAAAGATCTCTGAAGTTCTCTAGGTAACCTTGAAAGATAGATTGCATTTCCTTCATTTTCCAAGATTCTTTTAGAGATTTACAGCATTTGAATATACCGACTCTCTAAAGCAACTCCTGGACAAAGTAAGCCTATTCTAGGTGGTGGAATTTTAGGATAGTTAAAAATATGCTTTCATCTCGTTTATGCCCAGCAATACTTTTTCCACTCATAAGCTTTTAGTTTCCTCTGTTTTCTTTTGTTTCTATGTGGAGTTGTACACCAAGGGGCAAACATTTGATACTGATGTAGGAATGAGATACTGATTCCAAATTTTATAATAAATAATAAATACAATAAATAATAAAACTTATGCTCTGAGGATGGGGGATAGGAAACCATTATATTTATATTCCTCTATCTTTTCTATCTAGACAAACCCTATTCTGTCTTAGGACCTGATCCTTCCAGATGTTCCCAGTGCCTTGAAAACTTCACGCTCCTGTTCCCCATCACGTAACCTCAAAAACCAAAATCTCCCATTCCCCAAACTACTTTTATTTTTTAGTTATAGACAGTCTCATTTACTTCTCTTATCACTTCTACTTAGTTTTCCTTGTTTGTTTTGCAACATCTTATTTGATTACCACTGGTAATTATTAGAGGAAGAAGTGCAAGTAAAACAAAAGACGTAAAGAAAATTTAACATTACACAAGTTACCAAAAGCTTTCTCTTGCAAAAATATTGAAAGCCGTATTCCTCGCTTGGCTTCTACCTGTGGGCTGACTCATGCATCCAGTCTCTTTCTTCAAGTCAGAACCACTGTGATTACTCCAAATTACTCTGCCTTAGAATCATCTACTCTCACTAGCTATGTTTTTTAAATTTACTGCAAAAATGATGTGCATTTGTTGAAGAATTAAAAAATTTAGTTCATAAAAATGTGAACATTGGAAGATAAGCCATTCTTCATACAACCACCAAAAGATGATACCTATTTCTTTTAAATTTCTATTTGTCTTTTTAAAAACAGCCTTATATTCAAATTAAGCTTTTTGCTTTTTATCATGGCCATCCGTTTTCAGGAGCAGGGAAAGCATATGATTAAGGTTGATTTCATAGCTTGTTCTTTCTTCCCTTTTCTTTCCATCCCTGTTTTTTTCCCTCCACCATCCTTTTAAAGGACGCATTCCTTGTTGGAGGTATCCACTTTGGAAACAAATCAGCCAAATGCTCAAGATTGTACTACTTCTCTCTATTCAAGAAGAATTTTCAGACATCCATAAAATGATGGCTTCACCAGTGTGAATAAATCAGTCTTCTGGTTTTTTTTTTTTTTTAATACTAAAAGAACATTTTCCTTTGCCAATGCCAAAGGGTTATATTAATTCACCTTTTTTTTCTTCATAATCCACATTCTCTCTTTCTCAAATAAATATCTTTATTCTCTGTCACAATACAAAATAGGGGATTAGAAGAAAGAGTCATTTGAAGATGAAAACGAAGCTGCAATTCAGTTTTTCAGAGCAGGTGAGAGTTAACGGTGCACAAAGGATTCAGCAATTAGCACACCCTGGTGCTTTGCCTTAGAAACTCAGACACAAAACAATCTGTCAGGTTATCAAGCAGTGAAGATCCCTTCCCAATTCATTCAAAGGGAAGGATAATGAATTAAACAATTCGCAGAAGAATCCACAGTAACTGCTTAAGACAAAAAGCAGGATGTGTGCGTTAAGACATGGTATTGTCTACTGAAAATAGGATCGGTGCAAAACATCTAAAGAAAGTCTGGTAAAGAAGCTGGCATTTGTAAAAAAAAAAATTTGTATAGAAACTCAGAATATTTTCTTTACCTCTTCATAAAATTACTGTTTTTTTTTTTTTGACAGTTGAATGGTTACAAATTTGTAACTGGAAATATTTTGGAAACTTTTAAAGTAATTATACAAACCTAAATTCTCAGCACAGGTTTTTTTCTCATACCTGGTTAAAGAAATTAAATTTTATCATTTTAAGACCAGTTTCTTATACACCAGGTTTCCTATGTTATAACTTATTTTCGTTTTTATTCCCAAGTTTACTCATTTCTTTTGTTTAAAAAATTGCACAAAAAATATATTAGCAACTATTATAAACCTGTTACCTATCACTTAAATTATTAGTTAATAATTTATACTTAAGATTGTGACTACTGATGGCTGGAATTTGACAGCTCACCTGTACAAGGTGAGCAGCGCACTCTTGAGAGCCATTGAGCAAAGCACTTCTTCCAGGTCAGTAAATGGCACCTGCAGACCCTAGGAAAACTAATTTGCATCATATGTTGCTCATAATGAATGGATGTTTAAATCAGGAAAAATCACACAGAAGTAAGTGCTAATCCTTATTTTTTATGGTGGACATTAGCCAATGGCATAATGTATATTCTGGGACATCCCAATGTGCTTTGGATCCTCTGTTAATTTTGCCATTCACATTTGTGTCTGTTCACTCTGTCATCTTCTCACTATTTTCATATTCCAGTCACTGTAACTGTAATTAAAGCAAAGGGAGAGGCCCAGTTTTTCCAAAGTCTTTCCCCAATTAACTCTGCTCTGTTTGTCACCCCACATCCTGGTTTCCTTCTTGCCTCACATGTTTGAGAATGACTTGGGTGGTCCACCTGTCTTATCTTCTCCTTTTGCAAATTCTAAAAGGGAAGAGATGCTCTGGGTCCAACCTTTGGTACTATTTTATGCATCTCAGATTTTGTTTATTAGAAACTACTTGACATTCCAATTAATCAGGTTTTTGTTTTCCATTTGGTGAAATTTCTATGCATTAGGGAAAATGACAAAAAAAATTCATAGTAACAAAAAGAACAGAAATATTTTTAGTAGTTGGATAATCATCCAACATACAAATACAAACGTGGTTTTCTGAAGACAGGGATCTGAGAGTGACGTCTCCACATCATTTTTTAAAAAGTAACTTAAAAATTTTAATTATTAATCTGAATATATAAATGCATATTTTATAATGCATAATTGTATAAAACTACATGTAATAAAATATCAATGAATAAAATTAATAAAAATATGCAAGATAAATATGAGGAAAACTTTAAACTTTTGAGAGTGATGCAGAAAACAAATAGTTTAATCATATTTTTGATTAGAAAACCCAACATCATAAAGATATTAATTCCACTTAATTTATCTACAAATTCAGTAACAGTCTTATCAAAATTTCTGGAAGGAATTAGAAATATACAAAAGCTGTTTGAAAGAAAATAAAGATAAGTAGGAAAAATTTAGAAAATAAATCATGAGGGGGAATATACATAAAAGGTACGAAATATATTCTACTGCTTTACTTATCAAAATACTGAATAATGTAAATAAAGTTACAGATCTGTCCAAACATGTTTATAGATACAAGTGTAAATTTAGGACATTTTAAATCAGCAGAGAATAATACAGATTATTTAATAAATGCTTTTGAACAATGGGCTATTTTTTTGAGAAAAAAACAAGGTTTAGTCCACATGTTACATAATATATTAGTATAAACTCCAAATGGATTAAATATAAATATTTTAGAAGCATATATTAAAGTTCTAGAAAGTGCTATAAAAACAATAACAAAAGGAAAAAACTGCTACTGGTAAGACAAATTTTCCTAATAGATAAGGAGCTCCTGAGGCTCAGTAAAAATATGGGCAAAAGATATAAATAATGAATTCACAGGAAAATAAATGCAAATAGGTTTTAAATATAAAAAGTATGTTCAAACTAACTCCTAATAAGTGAAATGCATGCTTACATGCTTAAGATAGTATGAAATACATTTTTCTTTCTTCCTTTTTTTTTTCTTTTTTGAGTCTTACCATGTTGCCCAGACTGGCTGGCCTTGAACTCTTGGACTCAATCAATCCTGCCTCAGCTTCCCAAGCAGGTGGGGTTACATGTGCATGCAATAGTGCCTAGCTGAGACACTATTTTTTTGAGATACCATTTTTAACATACAAATTAGCAAAGGTAAATTTGACAACATACTGACCATAAGGCTGGAGAGATATATGCCCCCTTGTACTTTTCCTATAAGACTGAATAGTATAGCCTCTTCGAGTAAAATTTGACAGTATCTTACAAAGTTAGACATTCACATTTTCTTCACCTGACAATACATTTTAAGGAATTTATCATAAAAACATCCTTGCAAAAGTTTGCAATGGCACACCTCTACCTTTATTCATTAAGGCATTCTTTGATACAGGAAAAGATTATAAACAACTTATGTCTGTTAATAAGAAACTAGCTAAACTAATAATACAAGTTACACAATCAAATACTATGAAGATATAGAAAGAATTAGGAAGTTCTTGGCTACTTTTGTGACAATGTCTTTGAAATTATCAAGCTAGGGAAAATGTGGTACCAGTAATGTGTACAACTTGGTATCGTTTGCATAAAACATTGCATGTATGGGATGAAGACTATAAATATTTAATGAGGGGTATACATGTGTTTACTTCTGTATCTTTAATATTTCTAGAAAGATATAAGAAACTAAGCACACAAGTTTCTCCTGAAACTCCAAAACAGATATTGGACTTTGCCTGATTTTTCTACCTTTTAAATTCATATTCATGGGAATATAACACCTGGTCAAAAGTACATATTTTTTTTAAGAAAAATCACACTTTGATACATGCTGCCTCACTTGTTATGAAACCTAATGTTGGCTTTGTAAAGTGGTTAGTGGAGTTGACCTAAAATATAGGGTCCCTGGGCATTTCTCACAAAGACAGCCTAACATTCCACCCTGCAAAACTGGTCCAGCAGCAGTCACCCTTATCTTGAAGCTAAGCTCCTTCTTTCCAGCTGAATTTCCCTATCTTATAAATTCTAACCATCACCTCTTTAGCAGCCATCACAGGAAAGGATGAAATACAGTTGTTCATTATGTCAAGGAAATAACCAATTAGCCATTCGACAATTCAATAAGCTTGTATAAATCCAGTGAACAGATGATATCTTAAATAAGTTTGATGAATTAATGTTTAATTCGTTTCTTGAAGATCCACACAAAGACCTCCCTACCCTCACAGTGTAAATGTCACCTAGCTGCTGATGGGTGACAGGACAAGACAATATTTGAAATTCTCTTACTTTAGCAGTGGGCACGAAGTGTCCAGTGACAGGGAACCAATGAAATGAATTTCCTGGGACCTATTCCAAGTTGTTCCTTTTGCTTCTCAACTCAGTCTCTTCCAACCCCAGAGTTGAACAGGCACTGCAAAACTCTTTAAGTCAAATCTTGTAATTGCTTCCAATTTGTCTGTTTTGCTTTTGGCAATTAACAAACTGAAATGTTATCATGAAGGAGTTCATCTCATTTATAAGACCAGGTTCTCCCTCAACTAAAATATGCAGGCACTCTGTTCTTTATTACCAGCAGGAGATAAATGGCTGGTTTTCGTTGCTGAAGAATATATAATGGTTAAAAAGTCACTTTTTTCCTCCAGCTCTACATAAATCACAGAACTAGTCAATATTTAATAATGCTTGCCTTGGTCTGGAGTCCCTTGATCACCCCTGTCATGTGTAATAGCTCCCTCTCCGATATCTTTGACATAAAAGCCCAGCTTTACTGCAATACTAACATGTAGAGGGTCATTACGGATCGACATTTACCTTAATCTGTGACTGCCAACCATGAACCGATAAATTCCAGCAGATTCCACTGGGAGAAATCAGTAAACTTCTCAGTGGAAAGAACTGAAGGAAAATTCTGCCGAGAACAGAATACATTTTCTACAAGGGCTGCTCTGCAAATGGGTTCTGACTTTTGAAAGTTCTCTTGCTGCGCAGCTTTGCAACATTTAATACCGTTTTGATGGTTTGAGAGACGGGATGACAACCAAAGATGACATGACTTAGAAGGCAAGCAGAAATTTTCTCTGCAAAAACAATGCAAGATTAAACACAAGGGGGAATATGGCTCTTGCATTATTCACCCAGCTGCCTTGGCGGAAATAGCTGGGCTGTCATGGGTCCGGCCTAAATGTTGCTTCTTTTTTCAAATCGATCATCACTCCTTCACCTCATAATCTTACAAGTGCTTCACAGCAGAATACATCAAAGCCCTGATTGCATAAAAAAGGGACACACCAATCTTTGAGAGGATCAACTCTGACTCTGACACACACCCCACCCGTCATACACTTGCTTGCCAACATCGTACGCAAACAAGAACACTCTCCTCAAATTTTGAAAGCTGTGCTTTCTTTTCTCTTCACCTGGTTTTACACTTGGAGAGGGTTATATCGTTCACATAGTAAGAGAGAATTCAGAAACAAAGAAACTTTTGAAATCTGAGAAATACTATTTTCTCGTTAATAACCCATGTGGCGATATCCATGATATTGTGTATTTGCTACTAAATTAAAAAGCAACACTGAAAACATCTCCTAGAAAAATTGCATGATAACTTGAGAAAGCTGATTTAAAAAAACACTTAATAAAAATAAAAATGAATGGTTTCTAATAAAACATATGCCTGCATTTCCCTATGGTAGGAATTGCTTAAAATAAACATGCTATCACAGCCCCTAACTTATTGAATTAGGTAAATTTTGGATAGTGCTTGCAAAGAACCCCGCGTAGTCTAACTCATGTTCAGTCAATTAATGAGAGCACATACCTGTAATACCAATTTAGCTAAAAATATTAAACCTGTCACAAAAGTAGCTTATTAAAGATGAAATGCAAAATTAAAACTCATTTTTCTCATAAGCAATATTTTAAATTTGAACCATTTTTTAGGGAAGAATACCTAGCATACCTCCTTTACCTGAAACTGCAGGTAGTACAGAATTCCTGTATTTGCTGTTTTTTCCCTATACATACAGGTCTATGATAAAGTTTAATTTATAAATTAGGCCTAGTAAGATTCTAAGCACAATAATAAAAAAAATAGAACAATTATAAGAATGCCCTATAATAAAAATAATGTGAATGTACTCTCTAGAATTTTCCACTTAATATTTTTGGACTGTGGTTGAGAGCAGGCAACTAAACCCGCATAAAGTAAAACCATGGATGAGGGGAGATCACTGTACACCAGATTGATCCTTCTCAAATTTGAGCATGCACCAAACACTATCCATAAGATGGGTTAAAACACAGATGGCTGAATCCTGCCTCTGTGATTCCATAGGTAGGGGATGGGCCTGAGATGAACATTTCCAGAGATTTATCAACCCTAGCTATTGCTGCTGTTCTGGGGGCCACACACTGAGAAATGCCACCCTGGCTCACTGGCTTAGGTTATTTTTAGGAAAAAATAAAGAAATCAAAATATGTGGCCCAAAGAAAGATTTCAAATGAAAATAAACTGTGCTGTAATGTTATTTAAAGTTTAAAAACTACACATAAATTACCTTGATCTACATAGAAAAGCCCAGTGAAAAGGACCGAGTATGTTAAGTTTCCATTGGGACGAAAAGGTGCTTCCCACCTCACGTGGGCTTTCCTGGATCCCTCTGTTTTGACAAACACATTTACTGTTCCTTCAGGAGGAGCTTCTAGAGTTCGATTTTCCACCTGTGAGTATAAAAAGATTTATTTTTGTTTGCAAATAAAATAAGTACATGCTTCGCTTTGAGCATATTTCTTCAAAGAATCTCTTTTTGCTATGAAGTAAACTATTTTGACAGTAGCATCTTGTCTGAATACCTCATTTTGTCAGCAGGATCAAAGCATACCTCATGTTTTCTTCCTCTTGCTGTTAAAGCTTAGAATTTGAGCACCGGACCAAGGTAGTTGTTTGTGATTTCCAGACAATGTGGAGCTACTCACACTGTGATTGTGCCTACGGCTGTGCATAACCACAGACTATTTTAGGAGTGCTTAAAAATAATTTCTATGTTATTGCAAAAGAGAAGAAATGCACATAATCTGTTTTCATAAGTTCCTGACGAAAGCGATAGACTCCTTTTTTGACAAAAGCTACAAGTATCTCTCTCTCTCTCTTTCTCTGTCTGTCTCTCTCTCTCTCTCTCTCACACACACACACACACACACACACACACACACACACAATTTGCTCTCTGAGCAATGTCCCTATTAAGTATGTAAAGATGGCATCATGCTGACGTTAAGAGATAAATGCTTCTGAGTGACTTCCTCTCTAAGGTCTAACCACAAAAGAAGCTGATACGGTGTCAACCAGCCTATACAGAAAACAGCAAAAGATGAATTGTTTCAAGAGAAGGTCCCTTACGTACAAAGTAATTTAAAACTGAACAAGGTCAGAAAGATTTCGATAGCTAAATAAGTAAAATGCCTAAGTGACCACAGGAAGATGAATTTGGAATAAGAGTAGAAAGGTTTTAAGATTTTTTGATTATTTTTAATAAATTTTTACTGGTGCATAATAATTATATGTCATACTGGGATTCGTTGTGACACATTTGTACGTGCACATAATATAATTTGATCATTACTGGCTTAAACTTAGTAAACTAATGACCAAAAATTCATAGCAACACTTATAAATATTTGACCTTTCACAATTTATTAAATATGTTGATAATTTTGACCTTACTCAAAGTACAGGCAGGCTCATGCCTCACAAGAAGGTGATCAAACATGAAATTCTTAGGCAAGCAAATATTCTCAATTATGAAGTTTTATTTGTTAAGATGAAAACACTTTCCCAATTACGAAAATAAATGTGAAAAAGAGTATTAATTTTTAATAAGTATGAGGCCACAAGATGTTTTATTTTCATCAGAGAACAGTTATGGGATTGTTTAGATCTATAATTCCTACTCAAAAAAATTTTAGTCTAATAGCTGATACAAAAAGTGACAAACTAGATTGAATAATATCCTTTCATCATTTTAATATTTCATAGTAACGCAGTCAGTATCATTAGTCTACATGTATGGTTCAAATTAATGTATAGAAAATGATTTTCAAGTGTTCCAAATAAAATGAGAATCAAGAAGTTGAATAATTAAGGGTAATTCCATATACTTACAACATCTTCAAATAACTAGTTAATTCAAAATAAATATTTTATCTCCTTAAGTATCTGGATAAATACTCCAGCTTTTACTTGATAATAAATCTGGCAATTGCATTATTTTGCTCTGATTTGGACTTTTCTTTGATTTTATCTTTTTATTTTTCTATTTTGCTTTAAAAGGAGCTTTATGAAACAGGTATTTGACTTTGACCTGGAAATCTCCCTTGACACAGAAAAAGTATTCAAGAGCCAATATGTAATAAAAACAAACATTTTAATAACAATTTCATTTCTAATGAAAATTGTACCCTTTTTCCAGAAATTCTTGTGTAAATATTTCATTTAATTTTTCATACTAACCCTTTTTAAGGTAGGCATTAAGTCCCTTGGTAATAGTTGAGAAATATGAGGCATAGTAAAATAATTGTATTTGTCAAGGAGTAGCAGGTTTAGAGCAGTTTTCCATAGGTAGTTCCTTGACCATAACATATACCACCATTAAGATTTAGATACTGCCAGGCATGGAGGCTCATGCTTATAATTCCAGCTACTTGTGAGACTATGGCAAGAGGATCACAAATTCAAGGCTGGCCTGGGCAATTTAGCAAGACCCTGTCTCAAAATAAAATTTAAAAAAGAATTGAAGATGTAGCTCAGTGCTTGCCTATCATAGCAAAGTCCTGAGTTCAATTCCTAGCACTGGAAAAAGAATTTTAAAAACGTTAGATATTTTAAAAACCAAATTGATTTGCATCTGCAAAAAAATGAACGTGTGTATATATGTGTGTGTTTGTGTGTTTCTGGATGTGTTTGTGTAAGCTTGTCATCACTAATAAACCAAGGTAGCTTTTTAACCATATTGCATAGCAGTGATCTGCAGTTTTGTACCTCATCTTTAAGATGACCCCTGGAAAATCAATCCAATGAATGTTCCAAGGCCAGACACAGTTGCAAAATTTTCAGAATTAGGATCCACTAGTGTTATTTAACATTGGTTAAGGTGGTGGAGAGGGAGCAAAGTGATTTTCTGAAATGTGAAAAGTTTCTAATGCAATTGAAAACATTTAAGAAATCCTTTGCTATTGTATTATACATTAATTTGTTCATTCTTTCAAACATTTATAAAACCCCATTGGTGGATTTAATTTGACAATGCACACTAGCATCTTCAAATTAGAATCCAAGGCATTGCAAACTAATTTTTTTACACTAGAATTCTTCAGATATCAAATATACAATTTAAATGGGCAAGAAATAAACAAACCACAGGAGAATCAGATAGGTTCAGAGTAATTCTACGTGAATCACCAGTAACAGTTAACTATTGAACTAATGTAACACTAAAATGATAAGAACATATAATTTATTATCAAATTATATATTTGACCTTTAAAATACTCTATTTTACCAAATTTGCCTTCCCCACCATTTTTTTAATATTTTAAAAATTATGTTAGTAACTTGCCAATTTTGAGAGTGAACCCTACCACATTAGAGACCACAAAGTATATTTGTTATAGAAGAAATTGAACAGTATTTCCCTACATGCATGGATAACAATGGTATTAAGTAGGTAGAAGATGTACAATAAACAAACTTCTTCTAAATAGCAAAAATTATTATTAACGATTATTATTGTATGGTGAACAAAAATTAGACTCTTCGAATATTTTATTCTTTGGTTTCTAGTAGCAAATTAAGAATAGAAATAATTTTTTTGTTAATGAAACTTTCATTGAAAATTCTGACACAGGGCTTTAAATAAATATCTTTAAGAGAAATGCATACTCTACTGCTACATTTGGATGAATCTTTTTGAATATCACATTATCATTTAATGATAGGAAACTCTGGCTCTGAAGATTCATAGAATCTGACTCATGGATTTCTTAAATCAGCAAGGACACATTAAAAGAATCACCAATACAAAGGAATTAGATCTGTAAAATCCTTCAGGATTGTGGTAGATTTCCAGAACTGTACAGAATAATCAGTCATGCGATTTCCAAGAGCATAATACGTATTGTAATTGGCACAAAATTATTTCAGAAACCAATCGAAGACCAGGAGTTCTAACTTCTTCGCAGTGTATAGTTGACTTGTTCTAAATGAAGACATTGTTGTTCAATCCCACTGATTACAGATGGATCATTGACTAGAGAAAAGCATTTGCATACTGACTTCAGAATAAAGAAAAGTACCATGGTGAGAAAAATCCCTCTGTGCTGTAAGTCAGGATTGAGTCTAGAATGGACAAGGCTGTGGCAGAGTAGGTTTTACAATCCAATTCTCTTTTTCTCCTTCCCATCAGGACACTGTGGCATTTGATTTCTTAAGGTTAGCATCACCTAGTCTCTGCACAGGACACAGATCGATAACTGAGTCCCCCTTGGTTAGAATTGCCAAGACATCAGGAGATGATGTGGGAGCCAATTTAGTAGCCAGAACCACACTTTGCAATTTGTAATTTGAACATGTGTGTTTCAAGCTCACGTGAAGCGTTCTTCTGTTTCTTTTTCTTTTTTCTTTTGAATGGAGAAGAAAAGCTGGCCTAGTGCCATTCCTGCTTTTAAGGGTAAGTATCCATCAGAGGAATCTGGGCTATAAAATCCTTAATGGCAATAAAGACCACAGCTCAGCTCCACTGATGGGTGATGTTAGCTGCTTGGAAAGGGACCAATCTCTGAAATGAAATGGGAGGTGTGATCACAAAATAAGGAAGCAAAAAATTAAGCCATAGAGTTGTTTTCCAATGTAATATTTATATAATACACTCTTCAATGAAGACAGAGTGCATTAAAATGATAGGGAATTAGCAAACATTGCCAAAAAAATCTAAAACTAATGAGTGTTTCCCTTAAAAGAAGTTAAATCTAATTAATCAAGAAAAATACAAAAGTGTACTGGGATGTCTTGAAACTAAGCAACGCTATGCTAGTCTATGACAATAATACATTATTAATTGGATTCGAATAATTATATTAGAAATAAAAAGCACAATTTTGTCAAGCTCTTAACTTCTAATGAAATGTAGATATACATTGTAGTTTTCTGAAATGTGGACATAAAGATCTGATATTAATGTAATTTTAAATACTGTTCTTATGAAACTATAGCATATAATTGAAATAAAAATATTTTATTATAAGATACGAGATAAACTCAACGTTTCAATGGATTAACCCAGTTGTTGGGGAGCCGTGTGTCATATGTGGCAATTAAAAATTTTCAGTTTTCACTTTTTAATCCTAAGATTATTTGGTTGTTGAGTCATTAGTAGGAAGGAAAACATCTACCTTACATCTGCCACTAAATTAAGCAAAATTGTATGTAAGTCTGCTAAACCAACCAATTTACCCTTCTTTCAGTAAAATGCATGCATTGTCTTTCCCTAGACCTGTGTGCAGTCTCAAAACTTATGTTGAATATAAAATCTTCTTAACTCTGTGTGTGTGTGTGTGTGTGTGTGTGTGTGTGTGTGTATGTATGTGTGTATGTGGTACTGGGATGGAACCCAGAGTCTAGTGCATGCTGATTGGGTTCTCTACCACAGAGCTACAACCCCAGCCCAAATACAAATAACTCTTAAATGATCTTATGTATAAAAAATCTCCCATCATTCAGGAAAGGCTACCCATGCAGAATATATCACCACCCCTTTCTTCTTCCTTGATATTCCATGTCAACTGACATTTGATACATTCCAGGATATAAACTCACATACTCACCAGTGGGCCCAGAGCACAACCTTTGGCCGTACATGCTTGGACTCTGAAGGAATGTAAGCTCCCAGGAACAAATCCATAGGTATAACAGCTGAGTTCTGAGGAATTGTGAATTAAAATATCATCTAGATATAATCCATAACTTGTGATAACACCTGGGAAGATAATAATAGACTTTTAGTGGGGCCACTACACAACAAAAGGAATGTCTTATGAAAGCAAGCCCTTTTGATATGATTTCCAATTTCATAGAGTCGCTGACTAGTGCCTGGTACTTCCCCTTGTCTAAACCCTCTTTCCAAAGTATAAAGCAAACTTGACCCTTGAACATCAAATTGTTAAGCCAATTAGCACAGAGGCAGAAATAGAACTCAAAAGTTCATTCAGAGAATCTCTCTACTACATCATGTTCATGCTGTCATTTATGTTCCAGATCAAAAACGAATAAATGGAGTACATTTATATTTATTGCTTTCTGAAAAGATATTCTTAATAGATGTGCTCTAGAAAAAAAGTGACCTTATTTGTTATTACGTTATATATTACTCTCGGTGCATCAGCACTGTCCTAAGCAGTTGACATACACTGACTTCTCAACCCTCTCCTCTCTGCCTTTCCATAATAGAGGCAATATTACCACTACCATTTAGTATGTGAGAAAACTGAGGCACAGAATTTAGGTAACTTACTAAAGGTCACACAGGCAAGCATTTGAGTCAGGATTTGAATCTAGATGTTTTGACTCTAGAGGCCCTGTTCTCAACGACAACATTAAGTCACCTACAGATTAAACCTTATGCTAATTGTACAAATTACATTCATGAATGGGTTAGAGAAACTATGATGTGCTGGTTTTAATGATCAATTAAAATTATTTCAGAAGGAAAATCATGCATATTTACATGAAATCAACTATTAGAGACATGGTAAATTAAAATGGCTATTTAATTGTTTTACCTACTCAGTTGGAATATTTTCATAAAAAGGAAGGTAAGCATTGACACAACCAAGGGTCTATGTTTATTAGAAACACTAAATTCCCAAAGTGACAACATTAAACTAAAGGAAGCAAAACTTTGTGTCCATGCTTAATTAGAACGACTTTCAAAGTGAGGTTAATTTTATAGTGGCCTCCCTGAGTATATTCTTCAGGAATTATCTTAAATGTTCCTTTGTCAGATAGCCTTCCCCTAGGACTGGAATTGGCTGCTTCTTCCATAGCACACAGCACAGCTCCACCATAGCATTTATCTATTTATCACATTATTAGTATTATTCCTTGTTTCATTGCTTGACTTCCCCAATAGAATTCAGGGTCCCAAGGCAATTGTGACTCTTCCTGACTTGGGTATTTCTACAGTTTAGCATCATGTCTAAAACATAGTAGTCACATAATAAATATTGACTGAATGAATAAATTAATCAGCATGCAGGAAAGTAAAAAAAAAGCAGCATCCAATATTGAGTGACGATTTATGACTATTGGAAAATGAAATACTCTCTAAGCCTAAAAAATAGCTAAAAAGATACTAGTAAAGAATAGCTCAGAGGATAGAGAATTTTAAAACAAGACTCTAGCCAAGTCAGAGTTATCAATGAAGTTCCTGATAGTTGGCTTCTAGGAGGTTTGACTCTAAGCTTTATAGACACAAAGACTTGGCCTTGTGAATTTCCTGAGAGTACATTTAACCTTCATCTATTATCACTTCACAGAGAGCAATGCTCATAGAACCACACCACCAGGAGCCTTTTTTCAAGCGTCTCTCTCTCCGTGGAGGGCATTCCTCATCTTGGACTTACTCACAATGGTCTGGCAGTGTCATCTAGGTAAACTCATGAAATGTTGCATTCACTGTCACGATATTCCTCACAACACTGCCTTTGATTAAGAAACCCATTCATAGCAAAGGAAGTAAGGCAGTGAATTAATACCCATGGAACTTAGTGCTTGTCTTACAATGACCTCATTAACCTATAGTATGACAGCTTAGTGGAACCTACATCACCCTGTGGATGTGGAGTTCCTACAGGATGCTGCATGGACTTGGAACTAGGGACCAGTACCTGATGCTGGTTGTTCTATGGTGAGGAGAGATGGGAATGAGAAGCAAGAGGAAGAAGTCAGCATGTTTTCTCTATCACACTTGATCACCTACACAAAATGTATTTGCTTTCTCTATTCACCCAGAGGAATGTGTAAATCATAGGTTTCAAGAAAGATGCTACCAAATTAGAACCTGAGAATATTATCTGGCCATTTGGAAGCTTTATGTAACAATTCTAATAGGCAAATAGAAAGATACAATATGAAAAGTGAAGCAGACATCCCCCTGCATGCTAGCACTCAGGACATCCTCAAGGGCATCACTTTATGTGAAAAGATCCAATTATGTAAGTATTGAAAGTAAGTCTGCACAAACCTAACAAAAACAAGACCACTATGGACATAGGCCTTTTAGTGATAAAAGTTTGGGCAACTCACTAGGCAAAGAATCCCAAACAAATGAGCTACTGGCTAAGAGCAAAGGGAAGAAGTTGTAAATATTGCTATGGTTTCACAACTAGTTATAGAAAAAAAATCATAGGTATTCTTATGTTTTATTGCTTATTAAATAGAGATTTGTATGTGATAACTAAATTTCTTTCCTCTTTTTCCTGTTGATTTATGTAAGTTAGTGAGTGTTAATTTACAGTTTAGTTTTTAAGTTGCTAAATACTCAGGTGGGTATGTCTGAACCAAACAGGGGGATTTGCGTCTCCCAGACAAGCAACACAATGACCAAGAGTGAGAGCATCTTTGTTCATACAAAGCATGGTAGGACCACGTGAGGCAGAAATAGAGTGACTACTACAGTGGTGGCAGGCAGTGAAAAGTAGAAGTGTGGGTATGAAGTTGGAGGCATTGAGAAGGTTATTTATCCGATATACACAGCCCCCCCCCTCCATGTACACTGCTCTGCTCTGCACAACTGAGCCTGCAGGTCTATGGACTACATTTCCAGTTCTTTTGCCTACTAGCTTTCTGTTAGGTTCTGCCCGAGGTGGCATAGTGGCATGGGGGAAAGGAGACTGCTAGGAGGACAGAGTGGCAACATGGAGAAAATGTCCAGCTTCCAGCTTCAAGAACTGAGGACTTTGCTGACTATTGCAGGAGAGGGGCAGAGCACCTGCGGCCTGGAACATTCCAGACAGCAGAAGCATCCCTTCTGCTCTGGTAGCCTCTTCAGGAGTGGAATGTTCTTGGTGTTTCAGCTCTGGATGGGCCAGTATCCCAACAGTTCAAATGACAGATCAGCAAATATAGCAGCGAGCAGCAGCTCTGTCAATCATTCTTCATGAACCAGTGCCTGCTACCTTTTCTCTTTTGTTCTCCTAGCCCTTTCAACTTCTTTTGAAACAATTTTTTATATAAAATATCCAACTCCTGGGATTTGGGATATAGCTCAGTGATAGAGTGTGTGCTTAGCAAGCACAAGGCCCTGGGTTCAATCATCAGCAAAAGTAAAATAATTCAGTTTCTTATATAAAATTCTCTGTCTTAAAATCTTGGCAATTTTTTCTTTTACCAATTAGTTTTTGATCAATATATCCTCTTATGATTTAAGCTTTTCTTAAAAGATGTTAATGCTTTTAATAGGACCATTTCCGTAACTCATTTTCTTTTTTGAAGGTAACTTTTTATAGTTTATCTTTTTAAGTAGATTGCTTTTATTTCCAATTTTTTTGGGGAAAAGTTTTCTTTTACTATTATGTACCACTTATGGTTTCACAAAATGGTATGGCTGCCAGCATCTATTTTCCTTTATGTCTAGTGTGCCTATCTATGATGACTCTAAGAATACTTAAAGAAAGTGTTTGATGTAATGCCACTTAGTACTTAACACACAAAGCACAAATGAATTAAAACTATGAAATGAAAGATACATAATGAAAAACCAACTTATACATAGAAAAGTTAGGGAAAAGAAACAGATAAAATCACAGTAATAAGAATGAAAAGATTACTATGTGCCAGGCGCTCTGTGAAACAATCATTTAATCCCTGCCAAAAAATCTCATGTGCAAATAATGTGTTGCAGAAGCTCTTAAAGAAGCCATAAGACCCTTGAAATGCTATCTGGTTGACCTGCTTTTCAACAGAATTAGAAAGTACCCAAATCAATACTTCCCTTTTCTTACATAATTGAGGAACAGAGAATTTCTTTTATGCCAGGATTATGTGCATAATATCTCATTTATCTGACATATTGGAAAATGAGATATTTTATAGAACTTAATTTTCATTATAACTAAATCTCAGCCCTTAAGTATGAACTTTAAAAATCTTAACCATTTTTGAAGAAAATCTTTCTAGTAAGTACTATGCACTTACCTGTCTTCTCAGGCAGAATATAATGAATATAATTGAATCATTTTGTGAAAACTCAAAATGTGATTGTGGACATCAAAGACTATAGTCTCTAATTCAATAATGCCTTGGGGACTGATGACAGAGTACTCGCCAAGCTCCTATCTTGAATATCACTCAGTGGCTCCACCTTACCACATGAGGTGGAAAAAGTGTAAAAATCTTTTGTTTGAAACTTTTTTTAAAGGATCTGTAACCTCCCTCAGTGACAGTCTCTCCAAAGTTTCTGAGTTTTTTTTTTGTTGTTGTTGTTTTATCTACCTGACTCTAGCAAGTTAACCACTAGCAATTTATGCTGAGAAACTAGGTAATCATGACATCTGGAACTGTGGATATAGAAAGAACAGACAGTTGTTGAGAGAAGGGCTTAGAATATGATGAGTAAGATGGCAAATGAGCTGAAACTGAAGCTGAGAATTCTGACAGTTAATTCACCTGCTCAAAACTTTTTCTATCCATGATACATTGAGAATTGGGCAAGACTGAGGTCCATCTTTTGTGCACACACACATGCATACAGCACTGAATTACTCAGCATTCTGTAGATAAATAATATTTGATAGTAAACATAGAGCAGGCTGAGGGATGAATTGCAGGACTGGATTGTAGAAGCAGTGGACATTGGATGAGTTAGTCATTCTTTTTATTTTTTTTTTTTTTGAGCAGGGTACCAAGGATTGAACTTAGGGGCACTCAGGCACTGAGCTACATCCCCAGCTCTATTTTGTATTTTATTTAGAGACAAGGTCTCACTGAATTACTTAGTGCCTCACTTTTGCTGAGGCTGGCTCTGAACTCATGATTCTCCTGCCTCTATCCCCTAAGCCGCTGTGATTATAGGCTTGCGTCATGGCACCTGGCCTCTAAGTCATTCTTGATACTTCCTTCCACACCATTTACTATACCACACCTCCATCACCAAGTTCCAAAGACTTTATTTACATTTCAGATTAATTTCTACCATATTCATTACCATGGTCATCTAGTCTATTCTGACATCATCTCATACTTAAAGATAATAGCCACTTAGGTATCTCCATGTATCATGCTCCTGTACAGTTCATTCTTTATACTAAAGTAAGGGAAGTATGATACAAAACTTCTATCTGGTCACATTACATACAATCAGTGATCAGTCAGGCCTTTGCCAAGTACCAGAAATATGAGAGTAGCCTATCCCAGAATCAGGAAGCTGGGTTAATGTAGCCTGTGCTGAAGATGAAAGGGCTCATGATATTCATCTGTCTGTATATTCTGCCTTTGGATCCAGACCTTAATGGTCATTCACCAGATCTCACAGTCAGGTCAAAGTGAGATACTGATGTAGTTTAGAGCTGGTATCCTCATATGCCCTGCAAAGGAGAGCCTGATCCAAATATAGGCATTTCCTCTGATCTTCTTTGGTCAAGGCCATTTCCTATAAAATCCTGAGTTAAGTGCACACAGATAACCTCCTGGTAAACTCATGGACAAGAGGATGAATCATTTGAAAAGAACACTTTCTTTCTTTATGAGGGCAAGATATTTCATAACTTGTTTTTATTAGCAGAGTTTCTGATATAAAGAAAACCCGTAAAGTTTGGAACATTGCATAATTCAATTCAAACATTTAGATTTAGTAAGTAACAAGTCTATTACCACAACATTTTAAATTTCATTGACCTCTGATTCCCAAACTGAATATAAAAAGCTAATGAAAATAATGTAGTGGGCATTTTAGCTGTAAGCCTAAGAGATGGCTTCTTTCTTAACTGGAATGCAGGACATGTATGAAAGGCTTTGGAGAAATTAAAAGGCTAAGTTCTTGAAATGTCATGTAAATATTTTCAAAATTATAGAACACAAAAGAATTAAAATTATTAAAAAATGCATTGACCACTTACTTGGAATCAATCCATTATATGTTTTATATGGAATGTTTCCACTAACATTGACAACTCAAAGAAACAATAACTGTTATTTGCATTTTTAAAAAGATGAGGAAATGAAGCCTTAGAAGATTTATTGTCCAAGGTCATACAAATATGAGTTCAGGCATGGGACCCAGAAATGTCATTCTGCTGTTGTCACTACTCCCATTTTATCTTTCTGAATTTTCTAAAATTTTTAAAAATGCATCTTATATCAAAAACTGATGAATATGCTGTGGCCCTAATAACAATCAAGATAAATATAAAGAAGATATTAACATACATTTATTGAAGGTCAATTGCCTACAAGGGACTATACTTGGTATTCTGAGTGACAGAATAAGAAATAAGAACTACTCTTATAGAAGTAAATAGAGGTAAATAGAGCATAGGTGTAATTAAATAACAACTCAAAAGTTAAGGAATGATACATATCTCAAAAACCTTTAAACTAGGCATATGGCATAGTTAAGTCATGGTAAATACAGGAGCTTCTAACAGAGAATAATCACCCTGGCTAAGGCATTGCATCATGCCTTTAGAGTAGCCAGATCTCCTTAAAAAGACATGGGGTGAGCCAGGCGAGGTGGTGCAAGCCTGTAATCCCAGCACTTAGGGAGGCTGAGACAGGAGAATTGTGAGTTCAAAGCCAGCCTCAGCAATGGCGAGATGTTAAGCAACTCAGTGAGACCCTGTCTCTACATAAAAAACAAAATAGGGCTGGGGATGTGGCTCAGTGGTCAAGTGCCCCTGAGTTCAATCTCCAGTACAAAAAAAAAAAAAAAGACATGGGGTGTCTACTAGGTGTTTTATATGGTACAGCTGCATCTGCTGTAAAAGGTGAATTGAGGAAAGCCTATGATTCAGAAAGATGCTCCTGATGAGGAAAATGATATTACTAATATATAGAAATAGGAAAGTGAATGTTTAGTAATGGTATCTTGAATATACTGATATGTGCTGTTATTATTGCAGCTGGATAAAATCTAGTAATAAAATAAGCCTTCAAAGGCTGGGACCTTTAATGCTACTGAAAGGAGTTGGGATTTTATGATATACAAGAGAAGCATTGATATTTTATGAACTAACTCACAAGTATAATGAAGTGATAGAGACAAAAGTTAATATAAAATCACATGAAGTGTAGACTGGAATTGGAAAGACTACAGAGGTGAGAAAAAATGAGTTAAAAATATAAAATGAGTTAAAAAAATAAAATAATAATCTTAAAAGCCATCTTTTCCTGAATATATAGTAACTAGTTGTGACAGAGATAGGGATGTGCCACATGCTAATCTGGATTATGATAAGACAATGTCACCAGTCAGAAAAAAGAAAGGCCTACATTTAGATTGTGAAGTTCGCATGAAAAACTCATAAAAATCTGCTACCAAAGAACTAACTTACTTTATACTATTGGTTAAAAAGGATATTTCAATTTAAGAATTAAAAATAAACCTATGTCTTGTGATTGAACTTTTCCATATCTTGACTGCATCAATGTCAAAATCCTCGTTGAGATCTTGTACTACAGTTTTTGACATTGGGGCAATCTGAGTAAAGGGCACATGGGATTTCTGTTATTTCTCTTACAACTGCTTTTGAATTTACAATTATATCAAAATGAAACATTTCATTAAAAACCAAAAACTCTTCTTCTGCAAGGGAACAAAACAAGTAAAAAGACAAACCTATGTAAGTCTGACAAAGTTTATGCTCAAACAACAATTACATTATTGTTTTTATCAGGTATCATTTAATCATCAGGAAAACACTCTTGATGGTACAATGAGTTTTATTTCTACTTTACAGATGAGAAAAATAGATTTTAGACAGATTTAATATCTTGGTCAATATTATATAGCTAGAAAGTTGAAGAGCTATGTGTTGGCCTTGAAATATTCAGACTCTATTGTGCATAGAACATTATGCTTTATAATTTCTTTATTAACTATTTTCCCTTTATTTTAAAACTCATATAATAAAACATAACATAGAAAAAATACACTTAAATTGCTTTAATTATAAAATTAAAAATAAAAATGCTATATAACCATCATTCAAGTTAAAAAATAGAACATTGTCAGGAACCTAGAAATCTCCCAGGTGTCCATGATTCTAATTCTTCAGTTCCCTGACAGATGATTATGTTGACATTTGAAGAAGCATGTCTTGCTTTTCTGTCTAGGACTGCATCCCTAGACAACACAGTTAAGTTTTGCATGTTTTTCTACATTGTATTAAGTGAAATTACATCAGATGTGGGTTATTTTTTTTTTTGCATCTTCTCTTGTGCAACATAATATCTATGAGTTCTGTTGTTGAGAATGGTCATGTTACTTTTGTTTTGGTATAGCAAAATTTAGATATTTAAATCATTTCTATATTTTGCTTACTACATCAATGTAACTATATACATTTTTTGTATAAGCCCGAGGCAGCTATACATATATGGAGTGAGTATATATGAATATACTTTAGGAATTATGTGTTATGCACATAAAAGGGAAGAATTTAAGGTTGGCCCTTTCTTGGAGAGTGAGGTTAATGCCTACTTGCTCTGGGATCCTTAGAATATCTCTTCTACTTTGATCTATGCCATTTACTGCAGGTCTTTTGTAAAACCGAGTCTGTACAACTCTCAAAACAATTTTTGCACAGATCGGGATTCCTTACTGGCATGCTATGCTGTTAGTTTTATATATCTATACATTCACACACACACTCTATAAAGAGATTCCTCTCCTACCCCAATCAAGCCCAGAAAGTACAAAGAAAGATGCTTTCTAAACGCCATAAAAAATATTTTTTAAAAAAGTCTGTCAGATTTATAGGATTAGTTTTTAGCAGTATTCTGGTTCATCAGATGTATTTATGGAGCACCTACTGTGTGCCAGACATTGAGCTATATGCTGGAATACAGAAGTTATCATAACAGTCCTGGTTCCTGCCTTCATAAAACTCATAATGCAACAGAGAAGACATTCTTTAAGTGCATTAAATGCATGTAAATTTTATTAAGAAAAGGCAGATGGAATAGAAAGACAAATGGGAATTAAGAATGGGAGGCAGGTGCTAACATAGTCTGAGTATGTCAGGGTGTAGATTTATTTGAGAGACTGATCTTTAAGCCAAACTTGGCACATGGAACCACTTCACCAAGAGAAAAAATATCACTAACCATTATTTGACTAATTATAAAAAGGTTTTTATAATTATAAATGGAAAGCTCTCACTGAGATATCAGTAAGTTGATTACTTCTTAAAAATTAAATATCATGGATTTATTAGATAAATAATCTACCTCCAGAACCTTTGAACATGGCTCTCCCTTTATTTGCTTTTACAATGTGTGTTGAGCCAAAACAAAGCTTAACAAAATGGAGTTTTTAAAAATGTATTTATTTTTTGACACTGTTAGAATGAAAGAAAGCATTTTAAATTTATCTCCACGTTCCCATTATCCTCCCCACCCAACCCCAAAATCTGTGTGTTAAATGTGTATTAAACGAGATTTAGGAATCCACCAGGGTTTCAGCAAGAAACTGATAGCAACTTAAATGGACAACTGAGGAGATTTTAGTAAAGGGGCAATGTACAAACATGTGGTTAGGGTTAAGGGAGACAAACAGATGATAATAAACCACCCCATCTAGTAATGGCCAACTCCTAGGAGACCACGCTAGCTAGTTGGCTAGGAGTCAATAAACATCCTTCCATTTGTAAGGTAAAGGGTAACAATGGGCTCCAGAACCTAAAGAAAGATAGAGATGATTTTTTTGTACCAATTTATTTATTTATTTAAGATATTTTAAAATTTATTTATTTATTTATTCTACTTAGATATACACGATAGCAGAATGCATTTCGATTCATTGTACACAGATGGAGCACAACTTTGCGTTTCTCTTGTTGTGTGTGATGTAGAATCACAACATACATGCAGTTATACATAAAACTAGGGCTATTATGAGATTTTATAGGAAAAGGTAATTGGATAGGAGTTGTAGCTTTCAGTAGAATACAGCCCTGTTCAGAGGCATACAGAAAGAGAACCACGGGGAATATGTACTGACACTCCATTCTCTTCCTACTCTCTCATCCTTTGCAGGTGCTGCCACGGACAAGCCAACATGAAGTCAGGGAGTGAGGAAGCCCACTGATGCTGTGGATGAGGTTTATTTTTACTTTACAGATCATGAAAACAGACTTTGAAGAGATTTAGTAACTTGGTCAATGTTACAAAGCTAGAATGGTAGAGCTATATGTTGACACTGAGGCCTTCAGACCCTCAAGTGCATAGAACATTATACCTTACAGCTTTCTATACCTATTTTTCTTATGGCCTTGTAAGGTACAGGGCATAGTGGAGAA
The DNA here is from genome assembly GCA_028644305.1 of Xerus rutilus. Classification (NCBI taxonomy): domain Eukaryota; kingdom Metazoa; phylum Chordata; class Mammalia; order Rodentia; family Sciuridae; genus Xerus; species Xerus rutilus. Next base: position 51,414,050 of record CM053410.1, on the reverse strand, counting down.
AAGTAGAGAATGAAGCATAGAAAGGCAAAAGATAAAAATCCAACAGAAAAAATATTAGTGTCATCTGTTTTATTGTATCTTACTGTACTTCATTTTTGTGCTTTTACTTGCTTGATCTTTTGTGTTAATAATCATTAAGATAGCTGTAAAAAAGTCCATATTATGCTATGTGATAAAGGGAAGCCAGGTTACTTAATCCAGTTGTACACATTCTGTTCTTCAATGGATAATCCACAAATGGATACTTAATTCTCATTGGCTGTCTAATGTAAGCAGTTTCGAGTTTATCACCTTTCTCTTTCCATAATGATGGAATTTTTAAGGTGTTTAATTTTCACAGGGAAGCTGAATCATAATAGTCCATAAAGCACATCCACTGGGGTATATATCTTTGTGCCTCTTCATCATGTTATGTCAAATTGTATTTCCTAAGGTGCTCAATAGGTTGTCATATATAACCAAGGAAATTCAATGAGTACAATACAATGTAAATTTAATACAAGGTATCTCTATTTACACAGAAGAATTCTGTTTACTGTAAGAATTAAACAACAATGCTTTAGTGTGTCATAAAATAACATGCATACTGAATATAGATGCTCCAAACATATTTGTTTGTTTTTTCCAGTGCTGCATGGCAATATGCATATCAACTGAGGGATGCCCCTGAGGTCCAGATGATGATTGAATGTGGCAGATATCTCCCTGTGTGAATACTTGATCCTTCAATTAAAAGGGAAAAGAGAGAGCTCTCACATGGTTGAATAATGCCTTATAACTGTTATGCTCTCCTAAAAATGGAATCAACGGAATCTAAAAACGACTGCTTGGGAAATTCTACCTGACAAACTGATTGGAGGTGTTTCATAAAAGTTACACAAGGTTTGCTGGAAACTGTCAAGGAGTTTTCCTAAGTGATTCACTGAATTCTATAATCTGTTTCACCTATTAAAACTGAGCATTTCCAAGAAAGTAAATAGAATCACATATTAGCTATATAAAAAGAAATGATTTCAAAATGAAATGTTTTAAAAGAACCACAAACAAGTATTTCTTTAAAACCAGAGAAAAATGAGAATAGAGATTTTAATAATTTTGTCTATTAATACTGAGAATGAGATATTGCACAAGTAAAAATAACTTAATTTTTTCATTTTTTTCTTTTCATTGCGCTAGATGGAATCCTACATTAAGAGAATTTCTACAAAAAGTAGAGGCAGAAGATTACATAATAAAATCATGAATTTTTGTGATTCACAGCTTGTTTTATTTTTTATTACATTTCTACTCAACCAGCTGTCAATTAATTTGGAATAATTAAATTGGTTAATTTCTATAAATGTGAGTTTCCAAATCTGAGCATTGGGATAATGTCGTCTCATGGGGCAATTTAGAAGAATTAAAGTGCTTAGCAAATAGTTATAAATTGGAGCTATTATTATTATTACTATTTTATTAGTAATAGCAGGAAATCAAAGTTATTTCTTTTTATGAATACTTCATTAGTATTTACACATACATTACACACATAATTATAAAATTTCTCTTCTATAATATCATTGGTTCATGTGAAGGGCAACTTATATGTAGTATGTGTAAAAAGTCTACACAGTTAATTGGCTTTTCTTTTTTAAAATTTATTTATTCTAATTATGTATACATGACAGCAGAATGCATTTTTATTCATTGTACACAAATGGAGCACAACTTTTCATTTCTATGGTTGTACACAATATAGAGTTACACCATATGTGCAGTCATGCATGTACCTAGAACAATGATGTCCATCGCATTCCACCATTTTTCCTGCCCCCATGTTCCTTCCTCTTCTTTCTCTCCCTTTTGACCAAAGTTCTTCCATTCTTCCCATGCCCCCTACCCATTATGGATCAGCATCCCCTTATCAGAGAGAACATTCGGCCTTTGGTTTTTTGGGATTGGCTTACTTCGCTTAGCACGACATTCTTCAACTCCATTCATTTACCTGCAAAGTTCATTGGCTTTTCTACTAACTATTCCTAAAATAATGTATGTGTTCAAAAACCTGAACTAAATGTTCTTCTAATAATGTTCTATTGTCTTCATGGCAATATGTATAAGCCTACAAAAAATTATCAACCTCCTTAATGTTTTCTACTTGTATTGACATGATTGCCATTGTGTTAATACATTAACTATAAATAAATTCTCATAAAGTTAGACAAATGCAAATGGCTAGATTAGGAAAATATTTCCATAACCTCCTTAAGCAACCTTCATTTCTCAAGATGAACCTGTGACCCTTGTCCAATGGGTGCCAAGTTCTCAAGTTCCTCCCTCAATGTACACATTCTTAATTAACAAATCCTGATCACAGCATTCACATATCTCTTCACACTGAAGCATGCCAAACACAGAGCTCTGTGTATTTTCTGTCTGTAGAATGACTACAGATGGCCAGGCTAACAAAAACTTGAGCAAAAGGACAGGGCTCTAAGTTTGTGTTTTAAGCATTTAGTAGGCCAAGAGGGAGAGATTCCTTCCTCTCCACTGCCTGTGAAATCATCCCACTCAGCTTACATAATTATAAAATGTGATCTAGATGTGCATTTATGTATATGATTGCTTACGCATATGCTTCTCACATCAACATGATTACAATTTTATTATTGTTCTTATCATCAGTAAACATTAATTCACTCAACAGCTATTTAAAACCCATGTACTCTGTTACTGGTGCCCTGCCAAGGGCTGGGACTAGAGTAGTTGAGGCACACATGACTCATGCCTTCATGTAGCTTTCACTCTAACACAGAAACTATTATTAGGAATATCTCCTTAGGTAAAGATAAAGAATATACAACTATTGATAAAGACTAAGAATTTTAAACCTAGTATTTTTAAATATAGCCAGGCACAGTGGCACACACCTATAATCCCAGAAACTTGAGAGAGTGAGGCAGGAGAATCAAAAGTTTGAGGTTAGCCTCAGCAACTTAGTGAAGCCCTAAGCAACTTATTGAGTCCCTATTTAAAAAAAAAAAAAAGAAGAAGAAGAAGATTTGGAGATGTAGCTTAGTGGTAAAGCCCTGGGTTCAATCCCCAGTATAAAAATAAAATTAAAATAAAAATAAAAAAATCCAAATTAGTTGAAAATGTTACCTTAATAGTGGCATTTACAGTGTTTTGCTAGATAATGAGGAATAAGTGTGATGTAGTCAGATAAGCATGCTCTTTTAGCAAGATAGAGTCCAAATGTGAGAAAATGACACATTTCAAGATTTTTAGAAGAATGCTTCTAAAAGAGAATATGGCTCATGAGAATTTGGAGGCTCTCAAAAGTGTAATTCTAATTATACATTTGTAATCCACATAATACAGGTCACAAATTTATTAGACAGCAATCCCTTGTACTACTTTGGTGACTAATGACATTATAAAGGAAGAGTCCTCCATGACAAAGGGTTCTTATGTACCTTGGACCTGAAAGTAGCTCCTCTTAGAGTTTTTAACATCCTGCCTGTGATTGCAGCTCATAAAGGACACCTTTGCCAGAGGGAACAGGAGTACAAAGGACTCTGATTAGAGAAACACAGACCTGGAGTGTCACGCCATCATTTTTGCAGGTATGTGAAGCAAGGGACTAGAATTAAGCAGGACATATTTGAAGCCAAGCAAAGCTTTAGGTGTGAATCAAGTGATAATGATTTCACGCTTAAAGACCATCTGAGGCAGAGTAATGCAATTAATAGCAAGTTGCATTATTTGTAAGAGCAAAATATGGAAATGTAGATGTCCATCAATAAATGATGAGTCATCTATGCTGAGGTTTTATTCCGTGGAATTCTATACTGCTTTTTATTTTTAAATTTTTTTTTAGTTGTTGATTGACCTTTATTTATTCATTTATTTATACATGGTGCTGAGGATCGAACCCAGTGCCTCCCACATGTGAGGCAAGCACTCTACCACTGAGCCACAATCCCAGCCCCTCTATACTGCTTTTTTAAAGAATGAGGTCAAGTTAGTCTAACTGTCATGCAAGGATGTTTTTACCATATTAGAGAAAAATGAAAGTTTCACAATAGAACAAACAGTGTGATCTCACCCTTGCTTAATAAATACATATTTTCTGCATGTATCTTTATTTCATTGTTAATCAATAAGTTTTGATTATTTTAATATAGCACAATCCTTAATCTTTTTTCATTTAAATGTGTATTGACTTTTATTAATATTTTATTCTTTTATAATGGTGGAAATGCATATAACACAATTTGCCGTCTTAACCAACTTTAAGTGTACAATGAAGTTATCTACATGGGGACATTGAGCAACAGATGTCTAGAGATTTTCATCTTGGAAAGCTGAAACTCCATACCCATGGATTCACAATACCTGGTGACTACAATTGTACTTTGTTTCTGTGTGTTTGGATACTGTAGAGAGCTCACGTTAATTGGAATCATGCACTATCTGTTTTTTGTAACTGGCTTTTTTCATTCATCATAATGTCCTCACATTTTATCTGTGATTTTGCATATGACAGAATTTACTTCATTTAATGGTTAAGTTATATTCCACTGTATGTATGGACTATATTTTGTTTACCTGTTCATCTGTCCATAGTCATTTGTGTTGCTACCTCTTGACTACTGTGAATAATATTACAGTAAACATAGGTATAGAAACACCTCTTCAAGATCCTGTTTATAATGCTTTGCATAAATTATAAGAAGGAAGGTTGCTGGATCATATGCCAATTGTATTTCTAACTTTTTGAGGAACCTCTATGATGTTTTCTATAGCATATTCACCATTTAGCATTCCCATCCACAGTTCACGAGGGTTCCAATTCCTCTACATCCTTCCCCAAAATTTCTTTTTCCTATTTTTTGGATAGAGGTAATTGACAGCTTTTTAATTGAGTATCTATTCTGTGGCATGCAATATTCTTGGAGTTGCTGGTACATTAATGAACAAAACAGGGTAATAAGGGAAAAACTCTCTGTGCACATGCCATTCCAGTATAGGTGCTATGGATCAGGACCAGGGTAACAGAAAAAGAAGAGCTGAAGTCACTAAGGGGCAATTTATTTTCTTAGAACCCTAGGTAAGGATTATCCCCAGATGTTAATGAATAGGAGCTAATCACTTAGATGAGAATCAGTTGTGAAAAAAAAAAAATGACTGTTTTCTAAGCCATGCTGGCAAAAAGACTATCAATTGCTTCATGGGTAAGAAATACACATTTATACCAGAACCTTTTGTATAACTTTTGTATTTTGTCACATAGGCAAATACAGAAAGTATACATAGTTCTCATGATAAAAAGTTAGTTTAATTTTCCTCGACAAATCATTTTTTCCATATTTAGAAAGTGCTAGTGAAAAAAATAGTCATTTAGGGGCTGGGGTTATAGCTCAGTGATAGAGCACTTGCCTAGCGGATGTGAGGCTGTGGGTTCAAACCTGAACACCACATAAAAAATAAATAAATAAAATAAAGATATTATGTCCATCTATAACTGAAAAAAATATTTAAAAATTTCATTTAGACACATAACTAACAGAGTCAAGTTTCTGGAGCCTGAATGTGTAAAATCAGGCAAGTAACAGATCTCAGGGAGCTATTCTCATTTCATTTTGCACCTCAAGCACTCCCTACCTTGTGATTATCTATTGCTATAGTTTGGATCTGGAATGTCCCCCAAAGGTCTATCTGTTAAAGATTTGGTCCCTGGCCCATGGTGCTACACGGAGGTGGTGAAATCTTTTGAAAGCGAGGCCATATAAGTGGGAGTTTTTAGGGCAGCAAGGTCATGCCCTTGACAGGACTGTGGGACCCTGGTCCCTTTCTCTTCCTTTCTTTTGCACAAAGCCATCAGGTGAAGAGAACTTTTCCACCATGTGCTCCCATCATGATATACTGTGCCTCCACAGGCCCAGAATAACAAAGCCAAGTGCTCATGAACTGGAACTTTCAAAATTGTGAGCAAAATTAAAACTTTTGACTTTTTAAGTTGATTTATCTCAGCCATGTGTTATAGTAATGAAAAATGGATTAACACATTGGTTTACATGGATATTTCCCTTTGAGAGACATGGATTAAAGATTAAAGATTAGGCAAATTCATTTTGGTATCTTCTATATACACAAATCTTGACACCTAATAGTTCATCAAAATATATTTTGAATAAACAATTTCAGATTTCTGCAGAACATGAGGAGGCTCCTGAAGTTATCTGAGTGAGTCATATTAGTAGCCTGCTTTAGACGGTTGGAAGCTTGTAGTAGTGAAAGCAAACATGAGTGAGCAAGGGCTGAAGTCAAGAATGCCACCAAAGCTTCTATCCAAGATAACTGAGGTGGTAATTAATGAGAGGCAGAACAGAAGAGAGAGAGCAGGTAGGTAGAGAAGTGGAGACCATGAGGAGGATATGTATATGCTGAGTTTATGATGTAAAGGAAATCCACATGGAGGTCCCCAGAAGGGACCCCAAGAAGAGGTCTCAGCAGTACAGTGTATTTAATATTCATCAGCATTTTGATAATAACCAAGGCAATGAGTAAGCGTCATTATTTGAGAGAGTTGGTGGAGCCCTAAAAATCTACTAATTAAATCAACACCCTCAAGTTTCAATGATCAGGTAAGTATGAGAAACGGTATTAAAATCACTTGATAGGTCTTCTTTAGTATCGTAAAGGTGAAGCCCATCTTATTGTCCAATGATATTACTCTCCTGCAGCAAATTCAGAAATTAGAAAACAACTATAATGTAGCATATATTGTAATATGGGCCTACTTCCATTAAGTTTGACCTGGGAATACTATGGCAAAGAAAATTAAAAATTCTTGAGTCAAATAGAAGATCCAAAATCTCCAAAGAAAAACCCAGTCCCAGACACCAAGCAGCTAAGTAAATATATTTCAAGATCAAATATATTCCAAACACATAGATCTTAGGAACTGGCCTATAAGTCCTTCTATCATCTCTCTTGGTATCATTAAAAAGCCAGAACTTTGCAGTACATATTGCCATCAAAGGCAATTTGCACAAGAAACAGTTAAGTGAAATAAACATTGGGTAACTCTAAAAGGTACAATAGAATTTGAGACTCTGTGAAGGGAGAGAAAGGAATGATTCATGGTCCTTGTCATCTGGTGGGCATGTTAGACATGTACCCAAATAACTTTTAAGCCCAGGCTGAATATTATGAAGCTACAGAAACAGACTACATGGCCAAGGGAAGTTGAAAGTTAACTTAAACTCAAGGAAGAATAAAATGGTTTCACAGAACAAGAGGCCTATGGTTAACCTGGAAGAATGAGTTGACTTTCTATAGGTAAAGATCTGGGAAGGATAAGAATTGTTAGTTCAAATTTTTCAATTAAGGAAAACTTGGATTTGAGGAATTTAGTAAGTTTGCCAAAGTAACAGTGATCTTACATCTGCAACAATTTTTGACTCCACACCCATGTCTTCAAATTTTACATTAAGCTATAAATATTTCAGGGTAGCTAAAAGGAAGATGTGCTATAAGTTTAGGTTGAGACACAAGTTGGAGTTACCTGACTGTCAGGCTAAAAAATATAGACTTTGTTTCTCAGGTATTTGCTGGGAAGCAGAGGAAGTTCTTGAAAACACAAAGAGACAAGATATTTTCCAACAATCAGATTACCCTCTCCAGACAATCAACAGTAGAAATTAAATGCTGGTAGTTTTGGGAAAAGTGAAAAAGAGTAGTGGAAAGAAGTAGTTTCTTCTTCTTCTTTTTTCTTTTTAAATTTTTTCTTAGTTGTAGATGGACACAATGTCTTTATTTTATTGCTTTGTATGTAGTGCTGAGGATCGAACCCAGGGCCTCACGCATGTGAGGCAAGCGCTCTACCGCTGAGCCACAATCCCAGCCCCTTCTTCTTTTTCTAATGAAAATTCTCTTCTAAATCTCTAATCATTGCCCCACAATAAAAATTCTGAAAATTCTGCTGTGATTAAACATGTCTTTAAAATACTATGGTAGTGTTAACAAATATCTCCCAAAGCTCCCCAATTCTTTCTTGCTTATTGAAGATATTTTAAAAAGTGCTTTGAAAATGTACAAAGCATAATAAGCAAAGATCTTTGAAATATGGAAAATATTTCCATAGACAACCAAAGATTCTGAGTACAATTATGGTTTCAGTTGCAACTAGCAATAGGGCAAATGGAAGAATTCTACTATGCAAATCATGTAACAGCATTTAGCAGTGGTCCAATCAGAATAAATCATTAACATTTTCATTGCCACCTCTAGACTAGATTGCTTTGTGGTATAAGAAGTGTGACAAGATTTTTTAAAAAATAATTTTAGTTATAGATGGACACAATACCTTTATTTATTTATTTTTATGTGGTTCCGTGGCTCGAACCCAGTGCCTCACACTGGCAAGTGCTCTACCAGTAAGCCACAAACTCAGCCCTGTGACAAAATGTTTTGAATACTTAATATAGTATCAAATAGACATCCATTTGTTTTTATTAGGAAATTTGTACTAGTACAGGAATAACTTCAGTTGCAGAGATAATCATTCACTCTAATTATTGGAATTCTCTCCACTACCTCACATATATTTACTGCATTTGCCAAAAGTTTAATTAAAATGAGATGGCTGAAATAATTAATATTGTAGTAAACATAAGACAAACTAATAAAATCACAATTTTTTTCTCTCCTTCCTTTTGACAATGCTGAAAGAGGCCATTTCAATTTTTAGTAATGAGTTACTTAGAAGAGTTCCTATGATATTAACTCTTCTTGATATTTCTCTTATAGAAGAATGGCATTTGATGTTCCATAAGCTTCTATCAGTGAGAAACAATGGCATTATGTTATGTGAATCTTAAAAATACTTTCAATAACTGAATAAAGCAATTTCTACCAAAAGCTATTAAAATTTTTTATTGTGAGTTTTGTTTTAAAGAAATTTAACTGACTAGCTTAATTCTCCAAACTATACAAGGACATATGGATCACATAAAAATACACACAATCTGCTCTAAGATAAATAGGTATAAATGTATGTATGTTTAATGTATGCATTGTTTAAAAACTGCATGTTGAAATATTTATAAATAGTATATTAAAGAATACAGTTCCAAGTGGCCTCTTTTAAGATAAACTTATTAAATCAAAAGCATTTTGAAATACAATATGTACATGAACTTTCCACCTCTCCGCTTCTCCAAGGAAGAACTAATGGCTGTTAAAAACTGAAAGTCATTGAAAATACAATGTCACTCTCAAAGCCGCAGTCTTTGGGAATCCTCATTTGTTCTTTCTCTTCACCTCTCCTGGAGCATGTTAGACAATAAGATGCAGTACACAAGAACTATCAAAAGGGAGCACTTTTGAGCCACCAAAATTGTGTTAGCCTAAAAACCACAATCTCCCCAACTACAGACAAGGATACTATCTCAGGAATTTTATGTGCTAAAATGATCATTAAAAATTAAGCACCACATATAAGCTGCCATTTAGAATATTAATTTACCTTTGCTAATCATCTTTTTAACTTGAGGCTAAAAGAGTTCACTCACCATTCGGATATTCAGGCCCCGTCCAGGAGATGTTAAAGGAGTCCGGTGAATAGGAGTGGGCTCTGGGGGGTGGCACACCCTCTGGGATGGTTTCCTCAGTTATGGTCTCGCTGGCCTCACTCAATGTACACCCACCACCCGTGCAAGCCTAAACAGATGTGCAAGAAAGCATATTTCACTCTGAGTCCCCAAAGTTTAGACCACCACTGAAGAAAGAAAATTCATAATCGAAGTTTTAGATTTTGTTAAATAATGCTCCCTATGCTCCTCAAAATAAATTTGTTTCAATGCTGAAGTTTGACATTTAATTAGTTTGCATTTTTAGGACATAAGAGAGCAATCTGCAATATGTAGAGATTTATCCAGAATGTGTGAAGTAAAGACCTATCTTGAGTCAGAGCCTGGAGATCAAGAACATATACTGACTAGGTAAATAGCCCTGCCAAGGTTAGCCTTGCACAAAGGTTTTCAGAACAAACTAAACATGCATATGCACTCACACATGCACATGGTATATACCACATGAGAAAAGCACTAGAAACTGAAGACCAGTTTGGGATAAGATAACTGTTTTAGAGGGGGAAAAAGATGTATAGCAAATAAAGTTGCTTTTTTTTCCCTATAGTGTGACCAATATATTTATATTTTGATAGATAAAATTAAATAAAACAATTCTTCTCAATCAATCTGGAACACTGTTGAGTGAATGTTTAGTGACTTAGAGGGTCAAATAATTTACTTACGTGTCAGAGGAGATGGGCTTTATTGAAACATGGAATTTGTCATTAAACTGACAAATTTAAAATAATCACAGAACCTGCTATGGTCTGGATATCCTCCAAAGCTCCTGTGTTTATGCAGGAATGTTCGTTCAGAGGTGAAATGATTAGGTTGAGAGTTGTGACCTAATCAGTCCATCCTAATTGAATAGACTAAGTAGGTGGGAACTATAGGCAGAAAGGACATGGCAGAAGGAATTTGGTCACTGAGGCGTGCTCTTTGGTTTATATATTTATTCCTGGCACCATGATCTCTCTGCTTCTTTGAAGACATGAACTGATCAGTTTTCCTCCACCACACCATTCTACCATGATGTTGTGCTTCACCTCAGGACCAGAGCAATAGTGTCAGTCAACTGTGGACTGAACCTCTGAAATGTAAGCCCCAAGTTAAACTTTTCCTCCCCTGAATGGTTTTTAATAAGTATTTTGGTCACAGCAATAAAAACTTAACTAACATAGAGCCCTTCTCCTTAATCAGGTACCAGTAATAACAAACAGTTACATGAATTTTAAAAACGTTCAGAACTTCTGTGTGCCCTTTCATAATAAACAGCAAATAATTCTTAAACTTAGTGTATGAGCATTTCTTCAGGAAGTTAAGACATATATATAGGGGGTATCCAGACTATATTTGCTAGCAAATGTTAGCATTTTTATCTTTATATAACCATGATATTTCAAAACTATACTTAAGCTTTGTTCAGTATCTCATCAAGTTACAACTGCAATTTACACAATAAAATTTAAAAATGTTTCACAAAGCACTACATTTTACCAAAATCAATAAGTAAGTGAGGCAAAATTATAGGATGATATGAAAAGCACAATTATTTAGCCCATTTTCATGGAAGATAGACAATACTAACATAAAAAAGTTAGCACCTTATTTCTTCTGATCTATTTGCTGCTTTTCAGTTAAATATTGAAGGAATGGTTTTATGAAACCTAAACAGTCAATATTCTTTTCCCTAAAGGTAGGAGGAAATGGACCATTTTTAGATATTTTCTTATATTTCAGTGTAGTACTACTCACTAAGTTTTTGTAATTGTTGCAGATTTTTCATTGTAAGTTCAAAAACAATTCATGGTCAACCAACCTGAATATCACACTGACTTCCTGTGATAAGAATACAGCAGTAGCCCATGTCTTTAGAATAATTTCTCATCAGCATCAGAAAGTTTCAGATGGGTAGAATTGTGACCTGGGCATGAAATTACATTAAGATTGAGGCCTACTTAACCTCTAATTCTTAGTTATGGAATGTATATATGCATGATAGAGGAAAAAAACACATTCCTTCTGAGAATGGAATCTTTACAGATAAAGCGAAATCAGTTGACTACATGGTCAAAAGCTAACCCAAAGCCTTAGGACATGCCAGTGTTAGTCCAAGAAATGCCTAACTGAAAATTAAAATGAGCAACTTCTAAACATCTCCCACCCACAACACACACACACACACACACACACACACACACACAAATGTGCTAAAAATCTATCAAAAAATATTGCAGGAAAAGAGGCCATATGAACTATGACCTGCCGGGCGTGGTGGCGCAAGCCTGTAATCCCAGCACTTAGGGAGGCTGAGACAGGAGAATCGCGAGTTCAAAGCCAGCCTCAGCAATGGCGAGGCGCTAAGCAACTCAGTGAGACCCTGTCTCTACATAAAAACACAAAATAGGGCTGGGGATGTGGCTCAGTGGTCGAGTGCCCCTGAGTTCAATCTCCAGTACCAAAAAAAAAGAAAGAAAGAAAGAACTATGACCTAAGTGAGTTATCAAAAGGAAAAGAGTCAAAAGAGCATTTTTTCCAGTCGAGTCCATATAGAAAAAACCCATCCCACTTACATTTTCCAGATTTTTATTTTAGGGGCAAAAAATTTTGTAGCACTTATTGCTAAACTGATCACACACTAGGATTTAATTATGATAGTTATTTGTCTCTATTTTTTCTTATTTATATCCTAAAAACTTTCCCTTGCTAACTCTCCCCAAAGATTAAATGTACTATCTGATATATAATTTTATATTTCTTAAAACAGAAAGTGGATTAAATTGAACTTGTTTTGAGAATTTTGTGGTATTTTCAAAGACGAATCAAAACATCCTCTTCTTTAGATTGCATCATCCAAGATCTGTAAACTTTTAACTTATTAGAGAAGCCCCTCAAGAATTCATGATATTTTTTCTCATTAATGAAACATTGTGTAAAAAGGCTGCTGAAATATGTATGTATTAAAAAGCTGCCATTAATGTTTATTGTTCTTGTTTTGCCTGCATTCTTTGTGCACTAAGAGAGCCTATTCTTCAAATTGTTTCTTTTTGGTGTAATCTGACGTCACCTGATAAGATTGAACCAATGGGTTTCTTGTATGAACTACCTGTACCAGAAGACACATCATTCAATGCAGGTGAATGCTGATTAAAATACTGGTTTGGATAAACTAAACAAATGGTATGAAATGGCAAGGTCTTTGAAAGCCAGCAAGCTATTGAAATAAGACATTCCATACTATTTCCTTTGCCTTTATTCAATAATAGCAATTTGAAAACAAAATTCACAAAGTCATAATACCACCCTGACATGATGAGTACTATCTAAGAAAAATGGAAAATTCAATTTTGGTATAAAGAAAAGCATGACTAATGAAATTATATCAGTTATTTTTGAAATTATGACTATTAGGAAGATCCAAAACTAGCATTCTTGAGATGTGATTGTATTAAGTTTCTTTATTTAACTGCTAATTTATTCTCTTTATTAGGAGCTAGCATGCTTCAAAATACCCTTTCTTGAGTGCAGCAACTTATTACACTATATTTTGCAGTGGAAAGAGCCTATGCTTTGGAACCACACAATCCCCAACTCAGATGTTTCCCAGGAAATTATTCAATTATACCAAAAGTCTCAGATTATTTATGAAATAATTGTATTGGGTGGTCATTCATTTCATCCAAGAATTGTTTGTTGAGCTTCCAGTTTGCACCAAATATTTTAAAGAGAAAGTGCTTTGAACCTGCACACAAATATTTTAAAGAGAAAGTCTCTGTGTTTCTGAGGTTTATTATCCAGTCAGAAGTAAAACTCAAATGAAGCCACATGAAGTAACATTTCTGCTTTAAGCATGGAGTAAACCACAGTGGTTCAAATCCCCATGTATCTTCCTGAATCCCAAAAGCTGTTTAAAGGCTTTGCTCTTTGGATGTTTTGTTTGCAAGCACTTAGTCAACATGCTAAGGCAATCTATAAAGACGACTCCATTTTGCTGAGAACCTGATCTCTCTCTACTAATCTAATGACCTTGAGAGCTGGATATTACACTGAAACTGTGAAATATACAATAATCCCTCAATTAACCAAGATGAACCTAAAATGTTCTGGTTCATTTAATTTATTGCTTAACAGAGTTAAGTAAAAACCTTTTAGTTGAATACTTCCTGAAAACACATTAGAGTATTTTCTGCCTTAATAAATACAGTGAAATTGAAAATAATGTGAGCAAGTTTATTTTCCAGCAAGTATTAGGATAAGGACTTCCACATCTTTATGACTTCCCACATCAACATTAGTCAAGGTTGACAGATACTGTTTGAGTCCAAATACTGTTTAGGGTTACTATTTTAGCATCTTGAAATTTTAGGGCTCAGAAAGACATTAAAATCATTTAGTTCAATATCCTAATTTTAGGCTTGAAGGAAGTGAAACTCAATGTGGTTAAATAAATTTGCCTTAGGTTACTCAGTTCATGGCAAAATATGAATTAAAACTCAAGGGAGCAGATTCCTAAGTTAGTGGTATTTATTTTTCAAGTCATTAGGATATTATAAAATATAGGATATTGATGTGGATTTTTTGATTGACTCACTGGATAGCATATTCTAAAAATTGCCTTGGGAGTAAAACTTCTCATATCATTTGCCTCCTCCTGATAAAATCCAAAAACACAATTCCTTTTTAATTTTGTTTGTTCTCAAGCAATTTAGGCTTTTCTTGATTTTGATATTACAATGATTTTGAATATTGTGAGACTTCGTTGCTAGCTTTTAAAAATCAAGTCAGTACACTTCTTACTTACTGAGTAATACAACTGCAAGTAATCAAAAGTGTGGTTTCATAGACCCATCTACTGTGCAGAGCACCTAGGCACATAGAATCAGCTTTGAATGGAATTTTTAACATTGTCTGATTGCCCTTGTTTTGTGGTGTCAAGTCAGAGAGTTAGCGATAGTTGAATGTAGTTTATTTTCTCGTGGTATAATATTTAGAGCATTCAAGAGCATGTTAAGTAAAATGAATGCATACACAGTGTCTACATAAATGTAAATTTATTCATAATCAAGAGCAGAATATTTTCTATGGCATTTATCAAAGCAAATATCCTTATATAGGTATTGCTATAAAATGAAGAGTGTATTTAAAACAAATAGGGACAATCTCATGTTTATATTCAGTTATTTTCAGATGTGCTATTAAACTTAAAAAAGATTATATTTCATCAAAAAAACAAAAGGAAATACTGAGTATAAATTCCACAGTAATATCAAGGTCTTTTAAAAGACCTTTGTATAAAAAGTGCTATTTTGCATTAAAAATGCTATTGTCTATCTAAAGAAATCTCTAAACTATTTTGATTCTGGAGTTTTATTAAGTGACTTTTCTTCTACGATCAAAGTATAAAGAAAACTGCAGTATAAAAGCAATCAAGAATATTTGGGGGTCATTTAATTGTCATTTAAAAATATAAGATCTAAATTTTAATACTGTGCATTATTTTTTAAATTAATACAAGCACCACAGGAAAATAACCTTATTAATCTAAGCATTTTTGGTAAAGCTCTCAATAATTACAATGTTCTGAAAATAATTTAAAAAATAATTTCTGATAAACCCAAATTACAATTGGGAAAAATCTACTGACTCAGATGGTTGGTTATTCTATCATTTTGCAAAATATAAAATAAATAAGCAAATATTAGATCAACAGAATTCACATTTAGGATAGGAGGCAAGTTTTCAGCACAAATATCAATGCATGAGGTTTTGGTGTTTTGCATTTTTATTTAAATGAGGAAGGAAAAAAGATGGAATAAAGGAAGGGGAGAAAGAAAGGGATGGGACAGAGAAAATGATGGAAATAAAGTGAACTTACCCCCAGCTTGATGAGATATTTATTACCAGGGAAAACGTGTTGTAGCGTGTGATCCTGGAAAAGTTCAGTACTATTATAGACAACATTCCAAATTGCAAAATCATGTGTGTGATTTGAAATATATAATATATAGCGTTTTAGAATTCCATTTAGTTTCCTGGGTTGTTTCCACCTGGGAATGGAAAAATATATGTTATTATTATCACTCAGTCAAGTCAAAACTGAAATGTGCAAGATTTTCAGAGGACACACGTGAGCTTGGATTTGTGCTTTGTGCCACTGTAAAAAAAAAAAAAAATACATTGAAAGCTCAAAAGTGATTCATTTCCAAAAACACTGCTGTAGTTATTAGATGACTATTCGGAGGGGCATAAAGAAAACATTGCTCTCTGGTTACTTATAATTTTAAATAGCTAATAATGTAAAAAAAATTGTATAAGTGAGTATTGATTTTTTTTTTTTTTTGGTACCAGGGATTAAACTCAGGGGTACTCGACCACTGAGCCACATCTTTAGCCCTATTTTGTGTTTTATTTAGAGATAAGGTCTCACTGAGTTGCTTAGCATCTCACTGTTGCTGAGGCTGGCTTTGAACTGGCAATTCTTCTGTCTCAGCCTTCCAAAGTGCTGGGATTACTGGCATGCGCCACTGCGCCCGGCTAATATTGATTTTTTTAAAAATATTTTTTTAGTTATTGATGAAACTTTATTTAATTAATTAATTTATTTTTATGTGGTGCTGAGAATCAAACTCAGTGCCTCACATATGCTAGGCAAGCACTCTACCACTGAGCCACGACCTCAGTGAATTCAAATTAGAGAACAAAAATTGGGAGAAATAGAATGTCTGACAATTTATAACATATGGGAGAAAGAATAACATAATTTTCTTGAAAAATCCAGCAATTTAACAGCATTAACATGTAATTGAAAACAGAAAGTTGAAAATTGGAGGGGCTGAGGCAATCAGGGAGGACTCCTTGAATGAGGGGGCAACACTGTCTATGATTGTGCATGATTTTATACTCAATAGAGGGATTGGATCTGGATATGTCTAAGGAAAAGCAAGGAGCATTTCAGATGAAGATCACAATATGTCAGGGAAAATGAGAAGGGCAAGTTGTAGAATGGACAGGAAATAGTTATCCGAGAAATACTCAGAGTAGTGGAAAGTCTTTTGGGGCAAGTAATGTGGCTTGACTTAAGAGCAACTGAAAGCCAATCTGAGAGTTGAGACACGGAACGAGGGGATGTAAATCTTAATGCTTTCCAGTTTGAATCAATGTCCTAATTTATTGTCTAAACTTTTCATTCATAGTGGAGAAATAAATGTAAACAAGATTTAATTTGTGGTAATAAAAGTCTACTAGATTTTAGCTCAACATTACAATACACTTTATACCTTCTGTATTAGGGAATGGACAAGAATCTGAACATGTTTGTATGTGAAATTTCCATTCTGACTCCCAACTGCAAAGGAACAAGGAAATAAGAAGGCCCTAGTTCATATTCAGAAGAAAAATACATACATATGTTTTACAATTTCAACTCATTACAAATAATGCTCCACATATACAAAGCTGATGGTGGACATGTAAGGGGTCAATGTTTCCTTTATTGAACTTTGCACAGAATCTGAACATAGGTAGTTCAGTCTGATTGCATAAAGACAAAATGGAAATTAAGTTGGCAAGTGATAATCAAAGGTTCTCAGCAACACTGATCTAATCATTCCTATGCATTTAATCACAATAAAATTAATTTTATGTCACAAGCCCTTTCCCTGATTGAACTCACTGGAATTCTTGCATGAACAGGTGTATGACAGAGATATTTCTACTTACTGTACATATATAGTTCTAGAATCCAGGAGAGTCAGAATTGGGGAATCCACATGTTCTGGTGGCAGCTCTGCGGTATACAATATGACCCGGGAACTGTTTGTACATCCCACGTGTGTGCATGCACTCAGTAGAAACTGGTGGGGTGTAAATACCCCTAAATCTATGGGAAAGGGAGAGAAGAGAATTTATTTACTATTATAATTTTTATTCAGGAGGTTTCACTCCTCCTCAACATTCCCACCTCTGAGAACTGGTAAAATGAAGCTTAGAATAAGAATCTATACACATAAAAATCAAGTAATATAATGTAGGGTGTTTTATCTCTTAAATGTACTATTGTCATATGTAGGTAGACAAATGTCAGTCAAACTCTTGGTTTGATTTTTTCATTTGAACAATTTGACTGTTTTCTTGAAAGTCTATGACCAGGTAAATTGTTTTATGAATTTAGACTTAGTTCAATGATTCTGTTATAAATGAGATATTTAAATTATTTTAAAGTATATTTGAAGACAATAGGAGTTTCTTTTGAAATGCAAATACATAACAATGACTTGGAGTTTGTAATTCTGTTTGCCAGATTTCTTTCTTCTCCTATGTATCTGAACAACTACTATTTGACCTTGGTATTGTCCACTTTCCATGCAAATGCTTGTTTCTTTCTTGAGATGTCTCTAATACTCCCTGCTGTTACACTGACACAGGGTGGAGCTGTTATCATCCTCTGACCTTCACAGTACTTTGTACATACTTTTACCATGACACTTACAACACTGTATCATCATTATTTTTTCCCATGAAAAAATATCTGATCTGCTGTACTATACATCTTCAAAGATGGAATAGGCCTATATTCACTTTGCATCTTCAGCATGTAATACAATGACTGGCACATTGTAGGTTTCAAGTGCATGTGTTTGAATCAATGAAGAAAGAAAGGATGTGATGATCTATATGCAGTTGAGCTAGGTATGAAAGATGACCCCCAAAAGACGATAGTACCTTAGCCAGAAATAATCCGTTTCCCTTGTAGTTCCTCTGTACTTTTTATTCCTATCTATCCTTGGAACGGACACCATGTCTCTTGTATTAGTATAAAATAATTTGTAATTTCCTCATTCAATTCTAAAGTACCCTGAACATTTTACTTATAAAGGTAATCAATAATACAACCCAAGCACAGTCAAGTTTACCAAGGTTTAAACATCACTTATACTTTTACACCACTAAAAGTTATCGTTATTTTCTGGAATAGTTTTGAAATGTTAGTCCCAGTTTAAGTAACACATAGTCTTAAATCTCATTAACCTTGAAACATTACAATTTCATGTTTAAAAGATTAATGAAATGGAATCTAATTCAGGCAAATAGATTTTGCGTGGCATTGAGAGCAAAAGTAAACTAGAAAAAGAACACTTTGATTTTCATGCAAAGTACAATCAATTGGCTAAACATTTAGGTCACCAGAAAAAAAGGTGAAACAGTAACTTCATAGTAAATAGAGTTAAATTGCAGGGGAGGGAAGTGGTCACCAAGAAAAGACTTAGCATTTTTGATTAGATCTTGCTTTCTTTGCAACTTCTATGCTACACATATCCAATGGTGCCAACTTGACAGGAGACATTATCAACCAATGTGAAGAGAAGATATATTGCAAGGACACGGGAAGTTGGTGGTGAAGCAGTATGGTATTGCCAGGGACTGCTGACAGATGGCAATAACAACTGCACCATGTGCACAGGAGTGAAACAACTGGAGTACTTTCATTTAGACCAGGATTCTATGAGGTTTATAAAGTTAAAAA
Organism: Xerus rutilus; assembly: GCA_028644305.1. Taxonomy (NCBI): domain Eukaryota; kingdom Metazoa; phylum Chordata; class Mammalia; order Rodentia; family Sciuridae; genus Xerus; species Xerus rutilus. Next base: position 51,394,907 of record CM053410.1, on the reverse strand, counting down.
TCATGAATCAATGGATCCAGATGAAACCAAGAGCATACACTGTTATTTACTGTGTGAAAACTTCATGTACAGAACAATTTTTGGCCAATCTTGGTCAAAATTATAATGTGGTTATATGGTAACACAGTAGATATGCTTTCCTCCCCCTGATTTGCAGGAATTTGGTGGTTATGGGATATTTCCTAGTCATTTTCAGCTTGTCTTGGTCAGCTGTCACTGAGATTGGATGCTATGAAGTTCTTTGGCCAGTGAACTCCTGGGCGTGGGGTAACTTTTCCTTCTTTCTTACATTTTAGCTTATTGAGGCAGAGACTCGTCTACTTAATTTGTAGGTGATGAAGAAGTCACCTCATTTAAAGAAGGCCTGATTCTTTCACATCTAGAATTTAGTATCTCTAGCTGGTAAGTCTAAATACATCATAGTACCACCCAACGCCCTCTTTTCCTTCATATTATGAAGTCCATGCTTTACAGGTAACCTTGATCACCTAAATCCTAAACTCACCCAGGATGTCTGCATAGATAGGAGTAGCTTTCTGTAACACTTAGTTCAGAATTTGTTTTTGGTGCCTGGATTCCATTGTGAGAAGATATTTTCCTCATGGATTAAGAGGCATCCATTTCTATGATAGCTGGTATTGGGGGCAAACAGGATAAGAAAATGAGCATGCTTAGAAGGGTCACATTTGGTTGAGAGGGCTGGTATGACTAGCGAGCCAGAATTGAAATTGAAAATTAGAAAATTGTATCAAAACCTCCTTTTATCATTCAAGTTTACCCTTAGACTATTGTGTAGTTTGTGGATGACAAAGTGGTTACATTTTAGGAGATAGCCAGGCTTTAAACTGAGTGTGTAAGAGGGTTTAAGAATGTTAGTGCTATACAATATAAAAAGTGCTATAGAAAACTTGGAACAGAGCATGAAGAATTAGGGGTACTGGGGTGATTTTAATAGGCAAGGGTCAACAGGCCTCATTGCAAAGGTGATATTTTAAGCAAAGACCTTAAAAGGGTGAGGAAGTTGTGGGGATTCTGGGAAAGGGAGAAATATTCCAGGAGAGGGAACAAGCAGAGCCAAGGCTTGGAAGGAGAAACTTGCCTGGCATGCTAGCGGAATAGCAAAGAGGCCAATGTGGCTGGATGAGAGGAAATGAGCCAGAAAGAAGTAAGATATGATGTCAGAGAGCTAATGAGGGATCACATGGGCTTTCTTAGTCTTTGTAAAAATTTAGAGTTTTAATGTGAGAGATCCTATTTAGGAAGCCACTGTGGGATGACAGAGATGACAGAGATGTCATATAGTGGGGTATGGACTTCAAGAGTAACATCCTAGCTGCTAGGTGGTGTATAAATTGTACTGAGTGAAAATGCAAGAATCTCTCTCACTAGAGAGACAACTATAATAATAAGTAGAAGCTTGTATTAATCAAGTAAGATGGTTGGATTCTGGATATATTTTAAAGGAAAAGCTCGTAGGCTTCCCAGTGCATTACAAGTAAGTTATGAGAGAGGAGAGCAGAGTTGACTCCCAGGTTTACAGCCTAAGCAAACAGGAAGAAGTACTCATTCATTTGGTTGAGGAAGAATATGCAAGAAAAAATATAAAGAATTCATATTTTAGGCAGGACAAGTTTGAGGTGTTAAATGACTAAGTCTACTGTCAATTTGGCAATTTGAAAACAAGTTGAGAATTACAGGAAGAAAGCCCTGTCTTGAGATATAATATGGAAAGCTATCATCCTGTAGATGATTATTAAAGTGGTCAAGAATACAAGTGGAGTGAGTGTAATTAGAAAAGAGAAGAGGTATAGGAACTCAAACCTTAGGTTACCATCAGAAAAGCCAAAAACCAAGGACAAATGGAGCAAATTTGTAAGAATTACACTTCAAATCAGAGGAGGATGACTACCGATTGACCACTATATTTAGCAAAATGGCAGTCATTGGAAATTACACAACTAAATTACAGTAGAGTTTGGGTATCCAAGCTGGGTTCAAGTGGTTTTATGAGGGAATAGGAGAAGAATTAGAGACATGAATTTAGACAACTCCTTCAGAAGTTCTGTTGCAGGGGAAAGCAGAGAAATAAAGCAATAGATAAAAGGTAAAATAATAAAAACTAATTTAAATGAGAGAAGAAGTATGTTGCATGCTTAAGGGAATAATCTTATAGAAAACAATTTGTTAATTTATCAAAGGAGAGAATGGTTAGAGGTTTATTTTTAAATATGCGAAAGAATTGAATATGCCCAAAAGTAGAGAGGTTGCACAAAGTAGGAACAGAGACAATCCACAATTACAGGAAAGGAACACAGACTATATGGGCATAGATGCTAGTAGATGGATAGATGGGGTCAGGAGTATTTTCTTACTATTTTAAGAAGAGGTAAAGAAGAAAGCAAGACCATCCACCAAGAGTGACTTTTTGATTCTGTGGAGTAACACTGCAATGGCCTCTTATTGCTCTTGAAAATGAAATTTAATAAGTCAATGAGATCTATTTGCCTAAACAACCTGCCTACTTCTCATTCCCTCCACACACTGGGAATATTTCTGTTCCTCTGACATTACAAGTGTACACTTCCAGGCCCTTGCAGGTGCTACTCCTTCCAACTGAAATTGATTTTCTCCTTTGTGCTTGGATGACTTTTTCCTCATCCTTAAAGCTCACTCCCCTCTGAGTGGTCTTCCTTGACAGTTGAACGACAAAGCCACCCTTGTCCCTAGGTTCTCTCTGATATATGATTTTGTCTCATTCCTTATTGTAATTACCCAAACAAGTCAGAAATGGTCTTATCATTTATTTATGGACTTTTTAATCCTTTCCAGGAGAATGGAAAAATTTTTTTGAGTACATGGAGATATTTTCTCTCATGTTCACTACATTTTCTATAAGATTGATGAGTGATTAGAATAGTTTTACTTGCTGAATAAATGAATGGACAAGACCAGAGGGAGACCTTGATGGCCCTAATTCAAATTGCCCTTTTTTTTCCTCATAAATATAGTAATGCTAAAAAATGTCTTGAAATCCGTAAGACTCTAATGAATACAACTGTCACGCTAATGGAGGTGTCTGAAGTTAAAAAATAAAGGAGATTTACTGTTGAAAAATGAGAAGATAAAATTGTACCTGTCTGAACACCAAAACATAACTAGCAAATTCTAGTGATTCGTATAAAACCAGTAGATAGAGGGTGACCAAAATGTTAACTGCTTTGGAGTTAGGGAATATAGATAATTTAGTTTGGAGGATGGTTACATATATTTTTCAAATGTATGATAAACTTGGATAACATAAATGAAAAAAAAAGCCATAGTTTATCAATATCAATTCAGTTTTGAGAATATATGCCCAAGCCTACTTAACACATGCCCTATTACACCTCCGATGTCACACTGATCCTTTCCTCAGTGACTTCAGCGTTGGCTCAGTTCTCTTTTCAATCATAATCCCTTTCTTGGCAACTCTAATATCCTCAATAATGACTCATCTCCGAATCTGGCTTCACTTTAACTTCCTCAAATGCAATGCCCTTCACCTCTATTTCATTTATTCAACATTAAGCATGACTACATCCACTACTTGATCATCTTTGGAACTATTTTCAATGTTCTAAATTTAAAATCTACTCTGTAGCCAGAAATTGGTCACTTCCTACTAATCACATTGACTACTTGCCACCATTCCTTTACCACCATGCAATGCCAGTCTCTTAGTACTCTCTCATTCCCAGAATATTTGCTACAGTTGTGTTTTACTTGTGCTATATGATGACCCACTACAAAGCCACACTCTCTCGGCCCTATGGTTCTTCATCTCCCTAGCCCTTGCCTATGACTGCTATCCTGATTCCTACTTCTGGTTAAATCTCATTATCTTATGTGTGTAAATACTTCTCATACCACTAAGTGTCTGAGAGACATCAATGAATGGTCTAAAAGAGTTTAATTTTATGTTTGCCAATTTGAACCGGGCCCTTGGGACTATGCAGCAGTAACTGTCTTGTTCTTTTGTTTATTTCTTTATGGCACTAGTCTTTTTTCTTCTGCCTTTCATGGTTTGGCCAATTATCCTGAGGAACCTAGAGTGTCTAAAATTGGATGTATAGCTCCCTCCTCTGAACTCCTATAATAAGTCCTAGATGTGCCATGGGAAATGAGATCAATATGGTAGCCATGTTAACCTATTCTTTTTCCGTCTTCCCTTTCTTGCCTTTGATCCTCTCACTCATTTATTTCTTATCTAAATTTCCATAAATTATATATTTAATATTTAACTATAAGATTGTAACTAACTACAAAACAGAATGTAACTGGTCATGAGGCAGATTCCTCAAGGAAAAAAAAAATCTCTGGACAGTCATTGAAGAAACAGAGAGGACTGAGAGCTCATTCAGATATAATATTTGGGCGAAACAAGAAGTGAGTAGTCTTCCACTCCCCATTTCAGATTTCCCAGACTCCTGTGAAAAAGATAGAAATGAGAATGGAATGTACAGGTTCTCAGAAGGAGGGGTCTTGATCTCTTGTCTCCAAGGAAGAATTCCAGGTCAGGGCCAACAGTCAAACAAAAGATAAGACCATGGTGTCTGCAGGCAAGCAGGGCCATAGAAAACCTGGCAAAGATTTTAGTTTTCCAGGTGCAATGTGGAAGCAATGAGGATATCTGCTGGATCTTAAGGGTTGTCTCTGTAGTAATTCCTTTGCTCAGAGGTAGAAGGTATGATGGATGGACAAGTTCCAAGTGCTAGAAAAGGAACAAACAAATGCAATAGTAATATTTTGTGTAAGAACCTGAATGCATTTATAAAATCAGGGGAGGGGACCTCAAAGTAACTGTAAGTACCACTAAGTACTTACTACTAAGTAGTATGGAAGTGATGCCTCGAGCAAGTTGTGTAATAGAAATAAATACATAAATGTACATACACTGAGATAGAAATATGGGTATATGTCTTAAAGACTGAGATTTTATAAATGCTACATGGTAAACCAGTGCTTCATCCTGCTTATGAAGACCGCTGTCACAAAGACAAGATTTTTCAGGACCTGTGCAGAATTAATTTCTCTCTCTCTCTTTCTCTCTCTCTCTCTTTTTCAAGTTAAGTTAATTCACAAAAAAAAAGTAAGTTGTTAGGCTACATTTTTGGTTTGGGAAACTGATTGTTATGCTATTGCTACAATAGGGAATTGGGGATTTTCTTTGATTCTGAAAATCTGAAAACGATAAACTCAATAGTATAAAGATGGTCGGTCTGATTAAGTAGCTTTTTTTGACTTCCAAGCTATTATTATGCTTGTACTGTTCACCTGGAAGTGAATTATTCAGTGTATTTCCATAAGAAGATGAAGTATCACTGGTGTTCCTTAAATCACAAAATATGGTGGGGGGGGGACAGTGAGAAGGATAGAATCTGATTTGATTGATGGTAGTGGAAGATGCACAGGGAGTTCACTGGAAATACTTGGTGATAGGAGGAGATGATGAAGAAAAGTTAAAGGAAAATTAGAAATGAAAGGAGGAGACATCAGGTGGGAGGAAAGAGGTACAAATACAATGGGAATTTTTTGTTTTATTTTTTTCAAAAATAATTAACTAAAAAAAGGGAAAATAAGGTTGCAGGGAAACAAGGCTAAGATATTCTTTGGGAGTGAAGCCGTAAACAAAGCTAACAATTTAAAATTTAAAGTAAAGAGGAATATAATGACAACTCTCTCTTCCTGGTTACCTGCAACTGATTTGGTAATATGTTTCTGCAGATGTGATTAGGCCCTTCAAGGGCAATGTAGTGGATCAATGGATTCAAACAATTGCAGGTATGTACACAAGTGTGAGTCAAGTAAATGGAGGGTGGGGAACCCTGAAAACATAAGGCCACTGTTTGTCAGAGCCCCTTAGCAACAACATCTTGTTTTCCATTTGCTTGATTGCATCATTTGCATAAGATCAAACACAGGGAGTTGTGGACAGGGAAAAACAGATCACTCTAATATGCATTAGAAATGGATCCACAGGCATTATCCTCAGACGTGTTACAAGGAAATGCATCCCAGTGCATGGAAACCTCACCGATTACTGTCAAGCAAACTATAATTTACAATACTGGCCATGAATTATATGCTATTTTACGATTGATTTCATGCTGTTGTTCAGAGAATTTCATTGATCTCAATTTACAAAATGAACCAATAAGTAGGCAATGATTTTCTTTTAACTCTTGGTATAAACTGAGAAATTTATATCTTCTTATTTGTTCCTCCCATTAGAAAATTAGAAAGAAGTCCTTGCTTTTTTTTGTAAGGTAATGCATGTTATCCAGTTTGGTTTCTGGTAGCTTCCTAATATTTCATAAGTGAAAAACACAGCTTTTTCCTGATTTTTCTTTCTCCTCTCTGAGTATCCTTTGCACAAATAATCACTTGGAAGTTTAAAAGTCTGGGAAGACACTATGCAGTCACTGACCACATCTTGTCATTTGGTATTCCAATTTGAGAACCAGTGCAGATGGTTCAATGAAAACACATCTTAGGGAGTGGACATAAGAGGCTGTGCTTTCCATAGATGCTAGAAAGCCATAAGCTATGCCAGAGTGCATGTGGAATGTCAGGTTGCATTCATCTCTGCCATTGTGCAGCTAGCCCTTGCTCTACAATTGCTTGCTCAGCCTTCTGATTCCAGAAAAAATCAGACTCTGACCTTATAATTAATAAAGACCGAAGTTTTATTTAGCCTGAACATCCTTGCTCTTTGCTTCTTACAGAAGCCTTAACTGGAAAAGTGCTTTTCTTTGGCCAGGTGAGAAATTAACCATCACCAAGATCCACTCTTGTACTTTTAAACTAATTTGCAGAGGTGAAATCACTTTGCCTTGATAAGGACTCACATAAAACTGTATCTTAATTACATTCATAAACAAATTCTTCTATGCATGTGTATAATATTTTCTACTTTGTCAGAAAAATCCATACCCCTCCCTTTTACCAAAACCCTTTTCAACATGTATATTATTTATGGAGCATCTCTTGATTCTCCTCAACATGTACATAGCTTGCACTATACCGAGTTACCCTTTTAATAAATCTCCCTTGTAAGTTTCCTTAGACAAGTCATAATTATTCATTGTGTTATAAACCCCTTGAGAATGAGGACATATCTTCTTATAGGCATCCCTCATAACTCCTAGTACTTTGGATACTCTTGATGGTTGAACAGTGAAACCTTAATTGCAATGACAAAACTGGAAATAAGAAAAGGAGGATCTGGTCCCTCCATCATGATTATAGGAAGTGACAGGTGGTGGGGCAACCTTTCCTCGGGAGCTGTCAGTCTGTAGTTTTGGGGGAAACCCCATTAATGTCAATTGTAATAACAAGAGATGCTGCTGCCTCATTTCTCTCTTCTTTTTTTCTTTGCTAAGAACAAAAGTCTCCCACAAAAATATCTTTAGGCTGGCAATGTTCTTAGCTAATTGTCTTTGTCCAGTTGGGCTTCCTGAACATTTTTAATACTCTATTCCTAAAAAAAATTATAGTATATTGAATCCAAGGTTGTTTTCCTGGCTATTTTTATAATGTGAAACTAAAGTAGTTGCCACCCCATCTTTCTCTCTCTCCATGCACATACACATACATGGACCCTACCCATTTCACTACCTTGCTCTGCACAAGAAGAGACAAAATTAAGGAGTCAGTAGCTGGCTCTCAGTTTTCATCAGTACTTTCTGCTCACAAACCAAAGCAGAAAACATTGAGATAATTTCTTAGGGTTATTATCTGAACAAAGTTAGTTATTTGAATTGAATCTTTCAAAACTGAAAGTTTTCCTTTCAGATTTAGGTTGATGTTTGCTATTGTTTTTTTTTTGTGGTGCTGAGGATTGAACCCAGAGCCCACCACTGCATTATACCACCAGCTCTAGTATCATAATCTTTAACAAACTTATGAGTCTATTAATATTTTGTAAGAAAATACTCATGTGACAAACTGTTAAGCAACTAAAGTTAATAAAGAAACATAGGGAGAATAGTGTCTGGCTACCTGTGGCACAAAAAGAATACCTTTATGAATCACTATTCCCAGTGAAATATGATAGTAAAGGTAAGATGCTGTGAATTCAGCAATAATTATGGCTATAACATTGACTACCACCTACTGTTTGCCAGGTACTCTTCAGTACTCTGTCAGTTTAGTAAAGTATCACTTGAGAATGGTTCTCAATGAAGACCCATAATCAATCCTTAAATGTTAATGTAATACTTATTCCAACCTAGCTCTACTCTTGGCAGTGTATGGTATAAGGAAGTAATGGCTTTCTGCCCTCATGAGCCACAGTATCACTTTTGTGTGGCAAGCATACACATTTATTTTTTTCTTTCTTTTTCTTTTTGTAAACTATCATGCCACCCTTAAGATGCAAATCAAATGCCATCCCTTATAGGAAGCCTTCTCAAATTCTTCCAGTTTGAATTAATTACTCTTTCCTGCTTCAATAATATCATTTTTACTCCTACTATGATACCTAATATAGATTTACTGTCTTTGTCTTATTCCTCCTCCTCCTGCTCTTCCTTTCATTAAAAAGAACTCAGAAGTGAAATTTCAAAGTCAAAGAGGGATCATTTGGGGTCATTTCAGGGGGACAATTGCACATGCAAGTGGAATTAAAAAAGAGAAATATGGAAGGGACTGTTTACGGATGTGGGAGAGGGTTCAGGAAACATTCGAGAATAGTAATACACCAATGACTAAAGACTGGCTAAGCCATTGTCACTTAGCTCAAAGGTCTACACCAAGCTGAGAAGAGAGCTGCAGCATAGAAAGAGGTCTCCTTTTCAGGGGAGGGACACAGACACTGCCCATCTGAAGCTTGTAGACACAGAGCCCAGAAAGTAAGGTCTGGTCTCACTGCCTCCTGCCTCCTCATCTCCTTACTGTGCCTCTCATTGATGGAACCCAGAGAACCCAGAAGTAGAAGAGTGTAGGAAGCACATCTAGATGAGAAAATAGAGAACTTTCACAATAACAATGATGCACATTTAGAAACAAACTTAATTTTCATCCATATCAGCATCATATAAAAGAGCTCTTTTCCCAATCCTCTTGTCAATAAGGAGAAACCTGAGTTTTAAAAATATTTACAAAATTTATAAATGTTAAGAATCATCTAATTTATTATTTCTGTTACTGCATTTACATATTCATTCTCTGAGAAGGGTCTGTTTATCTAATTGACCCATATCTAGTGATGCGTTCTTCTTTTACTAATAATAACTCAGTATTTAACTAACACTAATATTTAATAAATACTAATATTTAATAAGTAAATGTGTAATTTATTACATTTTATTACTTATTAATAAATAAATATTTATTTTATAATAAATATTTTTATTTATTACTAAATAAATATTAAATTTTTAAAATAAATAAATACTAATATTTAATAACTCAGTATTAACTAATCCTCAGTTAATAACTCAGTATTTTTTTGGAAGTAGCACCTAGTACAGTGCTATTTGCTTCATGGGTCATCAATCAATACTTATTTAATAAGCATATTGTAAAATAATTTAATCTACTTTGTCATTTGTTTTATAATTTTGGTAATGGTTTTCTTGGGGGGGGTTGCTTGCTTTGGGTTGTTTATTTTTACCATATTAAGAGTGTAAATCTTTTTGCATTTAAATATGATATTTTCCTTAATATTTCCGGAAAGAGAATTTTATCTGACTGAATGAATATAAACAAATTTACAAAAGGGATACCATTTAAATTGCAAATTGTTGAGGTTTTAAAAATGGAATGACAGGAAAGACATTCTGGATTAAGAGAATTGGCAAGGGGCATTATAGAAAAATTCAGCATAAGCTCAGAGACGAATGTTTGGATTAGTTCAACATGATTCAGTTTAGCTGGTACACAGAACATGAAAAATGCAAGTAGACCTAGAAATACAGGTTGGGAACTACCTAAGAAGACCACTGTATGCTAGGCAGATAGTTGTAGAGATGAGTGCAATGGATGTTAATTATGGGGTAGAGAGTTAGAAAAGCTTTTCATCACCCTGATTCTGCCATTACTTGTCTGTAGAACCATTGATTTCATTGAATCTTGCTTTCTTCATCTATAAAAAGACAATTCTGCATTTGATGCTCTCTAAACATAAACTCTCTACTACATGTTTTCCAGAAAACTTGACATTCTATAAAAAAAAAGTTTACTTCTTACGTATTTCCTCTCACAGTTACAGAAGCTAGAAGAGAATGCTTGCTTAATTCATCATAAAATGGCCTCGCAATTTAATTTGGAATGATATGCTGAGCATATCATTGTTGTCCCTGATAGCTCTGCATGTAAGAAGAGAGTGTTTAAAATAAACTCAATGGATTCCAGAATGTACATTGTAATGTTAAAGTATGAACAGATACCCTATTAGAATTATGCTTCTACATCTACTCACAAAATAGAACACATCACATGCAACAACTGCATTTTAAAAAGTGATGAATCTTCAATGCCACAGTATAAATTAATAAGCAGAAATATTTTTGTCTCATTATAAGGTTTTTACTGGATTATCTATCCTTGAACCACTTCACTAGAATGATAGGTTTATCTCTTTTAAGATAGTAATGTTCAAGAAACAATTCATTGACATCCCCATAGAAAAAAATACTTGTGTTTACACTATGACAGTGTCTAACTTTTTATTATTGAATTAATATTCTGCTGATGATCTTAGATAAAATAATACATTTGTGCAAGTTAATTTTATGTGTCAATTTGGGGATTCTATGGTGCCTAGTAGTTTGGTCAAATACTAGCATAGATGTTACGGTGAAGATACATTTTTAGATGTGATTAACATTTATAATCAGTTAACTTTAAGAAGAAATATTATCCTTCATAATATGGGTGGTCTCATCCAATAAGCTGAAGGTCTTAACAGCAAAGAATAAAATTTTCCAACAAAGAAGGAATTCTGTTTCCAGACTGCATCATAGCAATTCTATCAGCCTCCTGAGATAGGAGAAAGATCTTTGATCTCTGTACCTGGTTCCTGGCACACAACTTCTGAAATCCTTGGAAATTACTGAATAATACAGATGATAGGAGCATCTTTTGTCCTCACTAAGTGACTCTTGAAGGGGTAGGTAACTTGATGACGAGGGCTCATCACCAGAAAGACCAAATTTTGATGAAAGGGACTAGATATTTGAATCACTGGAGGCCAATGATTTTGATGCCTATGCAATGGAAAGTCCATAAAAATGCCTAAACAGCAGGATTTGAAGAGGTGCTGAATCAGTAGACATATTCATGTACTGAAGGAGTGGAGTACCCTAATTCTACAGGGACACAGGCTCCTGTTCTTGAGACACTTCCTATATGTACCTCTTTATCTGGCTTTTATTTAAGCCTTTATGATAAACTGCAAAAGTATAGCATATTCCAGAGTTCAGTGAGTCTATCTAGCAAATTATTAAATAGAAGGAAGAGGGTTGTGGGAACCCAAGATTTTGTAGCTCAGACCTTGGGAACCCTATACTTTAAACTGACATCTGAGGAGAAGACATTCTTGGGGAACTGACTCCTTAAACCTGTGGAGTCTGACACTAACTCTAGGTAGCTACTACTATATTCAACTAAGCTGCAGGATGCATTGTTGGTATCAGAGATTTGGAGAAATGCTGTCAGAAAAGACATCACATGACCTGTCTCTACATAAAACACAAAATAGGGCTGGGGATGTGGCTCAGTGGTCAAGTGCCCCTGAGTCAATCCCTGGTACCAAAAAAAAAAAAAAAAAAGAAAAGAAAAGAAAAGACATCACATGTCTGGTATGATGAGGGGGGAAAAAAATCTCTCATCTGCCCTGAGGATTTTGAACTTAAGACTGTAAAACTAACTCTTCCCCGAGTCTCCAGTTTGTTAATTGCCCTACAGATTTCAGATTTTAGATTAACCAGCCTCAAAAACTGCATGAGCCAATTACTTATTTTTAATATCAATTCTTAAAATAAATCTTTCTTTTCTTCTTCTTCCTCTCCCTCCTTTTTTCTCTCTCCACCCCCTCTGCTCTATTCTGGAGAACCTAACAGAACATCTTTGGTACATCATAAAAGGAAGGTCCTATCCCAAGATTTACTTAGGTTCATCTGGGTATGCCTGGTACAGTGAATGCCTACCAAAAGCAAACTTACATGAAAACTGAAGAGCAGCATTGGTGGCATGGGGAGGAGGAGGATGGAGCAAGTACGGAAGGAAGGAACTAGCCTGGGTGCAGTATTGACTGAAGTCCAGATGAGTTTCATAGCACAGCTCTTGAGATAACCCAGCAGAAGCCCATTTGTATTAAGCACTGGAAAATACTTTTAAGGCTTCATTTTGAGAGAAAAGAGTCCCTCATGATGCCCTGGTTCTCAGAAGACAGAGATCATTCTAAGAAGATGCTTGTGTTAGAATAAAACAAAGAATAAAGCAAAAAGAAATGCCATTCACTGCCACTATACAGAAGATTACAAAATTAAAAGCAAGTCTCTCCTACAGTCCCAATGCATAGTTCTTAAAACTTAAAACATTGAGATAAGAGACTGGCACAAATTAAGATTATTATACAGGGACACAGGCTCCAGCTGTATATCTGAGTTTGGTTAATAATCATATAGTCAAATTTCTTTTTTCTTTGATATAACTGTTCTTGTTTAAAAGCTAAGATCCATTACAAAAGCAGGCAGGTAAAATTTGAAATATTACTGATTGGAATTACGGGGCAGGGAAAGGAAACAACAAAAACAAAAGATAAGGGCTCATAAAGATTTGGGAGTTTAGTGACTTGTGCAACTATAAGAGAATCACTGGTGTTAGGCCTGGTGCTTATTCATTCATTAAACAACAACAAAAAGAACAAGGACAGTATGTTGTTACACCTATACTGATAATTCTTGTGAAAATGAGATGAGTAGTCATAAAAGAATTTTATAAAGGAGAATGCATTCTACAATTAAGAGATGGAAAATTCAAACCATTATCAAAATCAGTAGAAGCTAATTCTTTTTATTTAGCTGCAACTCTCATCAGTTAATACAAATACTGAGAATAATAAAAATTTAAATGTCATGTTATTATATAAAGCCCTATTTCTTCAGCTAAATCCAAAATATATATTCAATCTCTAGTAAAGTGAACTATATGTACTATAAATATTCAACTTAATCAAAACATTCAGAAATAGCTTTTTTTCATTTGTTTTAACCTACTGTACAAAAATTTGTTGGCCAACTACTTTGTGCATCTTCTTTGTATTTTAAGTGCAGAGATATAGCAGATAATAGAGTTTGTACAAGATTTTTCAGCTATTCTTTCTTAATTGCACATTGCTCTGGGTTATGTTTTCCAAACTTCAGAGATGCTGTTTTATCTAGTATAGATAGTTACTACACACACACACACACACACACACACACAATGATTCTAAAACATCTTTTATTGTTTCAGCAAATTACAATAAAAATAGCAAATGATTTGAGAAGAATATTTGCACAAAATTAAAAATTATTGTGTATCACCTATTAAGGAGACTGAACTACTCATGACAAGGACTAATTTAGGGACGAACTAAAATGCCACTGATTAATAACAAATTACAATGAGGATATTAGCATGAAAATACACAAAATTCAAGGTAATACTAGCATTCATATTTTACTATTAGCCCCCCAAATCTTATTTTTTCAGTCTCTTTGAGTTTTTTTAATCATAATACCCAAGTAAGCACATATGGAAATAAAATATGAAAGTATTGATAAAATTCTAAATCCAGTTGTTTACGTATGCTATTATGTTCATAAGATAGAGAAAATAAATTAATATGTACCCATTTATTTGTCCTAGAGCAAACATCTTTCTGTCTCTAAATTGTATTTGGCAATATAGAGTCACCATCATGAACTTATGATGAACTTGCCTTAGATCTTTCATGGTAGTAATTTCACAAGATTTTCATTTTCTGAATTATACTTTATATGCTCCTAACATGCCATGATTAATATCTGGCTGATGGTGGTATTTGTGAGTTAATTTTATTTACAGTACATCTTTTTAAATAGTATATTTACAGTAATAGAGAATACAGCTGCCACTAAAATAATTATAAACATATGAAAGCCAAACCTTAAGTTTTGAAAAATGTTCCCTGCTACCCCTCAGAGAAGTTTCATATGGATGCGATATTTGAGAAATTTCTACTCAAAAGTTTGTTGGAATTCAGTTTACACTAAAGGAATATAGCATTATGGAAAGCATTTATTTGATTTATATTTTAAGAACCAAGCTTAACTTCACAGCCATGATTCAGCAGAGGGGAAATCTCCTATCATTATATATTCTTTTCAACATCCAGAGTTTCAACTTAATAGAACTTATGACCTGCATCTTCTTGATTTTTCTGCATAATAGAGCTACACAAGTGGCAAAAAGTGACTTTCCAATCTTCCCACATGAAATAGATATTCAAATATTTGCAGATTTGGTAGCATATTTCTATGAGTTGCTAGGTTTGTACAAAATTTCACAAAAGGGAAAGAAGAAAAATAAGAAGGGCAATACAACAATATCATCATCATGAAATAACCTTCAATAGTTGTGGTAGATAAGACAAGCTTTTCTAAGTCCTATTGAATATTTTCTTACTCAAACTGTTTCCCTTGTTGTTGGTTTGACTGTAAATGGGAAGCATAGCAAATGTGTGGATGGGATTTTCAGCTGAAAAGCAGGGTTCTTTTGTCTAGATCTGAATTTATTCACTAATACTTATTCAACAGCTCCCATCCATAGTGAAATAAACAATTATTTTAAAAATATATACCAAATGGCTGGGCATATTGATATGCACCTGTAATCTCATTTACTCAGGAGGATGAGGCTGAAGGATTGCTTGAGCCCAGAAGTTCTTGGCCACCCTGGAGAATACAGCAAGATCTCTTCTCAAATAAAATATGTACTTATCTTTCCATAGACTTTCATAGAACTCATCCACATAGCTACTTTGAATATTTTCAAATGTCCAATATTTTACTTCAATATAATCAAATGTTTCATAATTTTAGCAATGAGAAGGCAATTTCCTGGGTTTTTGCACAAATTTTGTGCTTATGACCTCTGTAATATTCATGTTTTTGTTGTAATACAGCAAAATAGGAAGCAAATACTTATTCAATGTATGAAACCCCTGGGTTACACGTCATTTCTCTGATTGCAATTGTCTTCATTTCAAATATGCTATCTCTGAACATCTCTATCAGTCTGGCATTATAGTTTTCACATGAATTTTTTAAAAAATGATTCTTTCTTACATTCTGTAAACAAAATTTATTGTTCTCTGCTACAGTTTAGATCTGGAATTTCCCTCAACCGTCCATGTCATCAGCTTGGTGCTATTGGAAGGTAGTGGAACCCTTAAAAGGTGGGGCCTAGCAGAGGTCTTAGGTATTGGCAGCATGTTCTCAGAGAAGAAAGTGTGAGTCCATCCCCTTTCCAGCTCTCTATTTTGCTTTGCCAAGATGAAGTGAACAGCTTTGCTCTACCAGATGCTCCCTATCATGAGGTACTGTCTTGCCACTGGCCCAAAAGCAATGGGACCAAAGAATTATGGATAAGAACCACCAAAATTATAAGGCAAAATAAATGTTTTATCCTTATAAGTTTATTATCTCAGGCTATTTGTTAAAGTAATGGAAAACTAACACATTCTCTTTTTATATACACACATCCTTCCATGTCTTTAAGATAGAACAAGAAAGATAGAGTTCTTGTTATCAAGGTACTCACAATCTAGTGAGGGAAACAACAAATTCAATCAACCCATAATTCTAGTAGAGTATAGTAAATTATGTGAGAGAGAAGAATGTGAAGAGGAAAATTATAAGCCACATATATCCACAAGCATCAGGTTAGTCCTTAGTCAAACACTATTATTATATTGTCCTGGTCTCATTATAATACTCAGTAAAGATGGATAAATGGATATGTGAGTAAGTAGATGAATGAAAGAACTACAAACCAACATTCTTGAAAATATGTTTTTCTAATATTTTTTAGGTTTTATTTCCCCAAAGACACACATACACACACTCATACACTCACACATATATATGTACATATATATGTTTAATTTTAAGTATCATGGTGAGCACTTGCATACAATTTTTTTACCTGTTATTACAGATCAAATCATGTCCCTCCAAAATTCAGATACAGAAGCCCTAATCCCCAATACTTAAGAATGTAAACAAATTTGGAGATAGGAAATTCAAATAGTTCATTAAGTTAAAGTGAGGCTGTTAGGATGGTTCTTAATCTAGTCTTACTGAAGTACTTATAAGAAGAAAAAAGTTTGGATACACAAAAATACCTGAGAGATGTGTGCTCAGGGAAAAGAACATGTGAGGATGCAGTAGGAAGAAAGTTATCTTCACACCAAGGCAAGAGGCCTCAGAGGAAACAAAACCTGTGGATACCTTGGTCTTGGACTTCCAGCATCCAGAACTATAAGATCATGAATTCCTCTTGTTTAAGTCAAGCAGTCAGTGATATTTTATCATGGAAGCCCTAATTAATATTAATATTAATTAATATTCCAATAATTTATATAAGAGGGTTAAAAGGAAATATTATTCTTCCATATCTACTGTTAATTTCCACACAGATGATAAGAGATTATTCAGTAAAAGAGTCATAAAAATTCCAGTTTACTTATTCTCACTTTTTTTACTGACTTGGAAGACTAGGCCCCTCTTGTATGACTACAATGCTCTGCAGACCTATGTTTTCCACCATTATCTCCTCAATTTATTAGTGCATGATATTAGATAGCTCAATTTTAAAATAAGTAGGCTTGCTTTAAATTCTAAAACCTGAAGCTAATGTTTGAATAAGAGACATTTTAATTGACATGTTTTCTTTAAGAATACTTTGAGTAATGTGATAAAAATATTAATGTATTAATATTTTGACACCAATGAATATAATTAATAACTTAATGGAGTTTTCCATCATTCTTTTACTTTAAACAGCTAGATGAGATTTGTGATTTGAGAGTCAGAATATTACCAGAGTACCAAAATTTTAGTTCTAGCTATGCCATTAACAAGTTTTATGAAACCAGGCAAATAAATTAACTTCAGAATCTCATTTTCCTCATATCCAAAATGAGAACAAAATTTTTTAACCCCTAATACATCACTGGGTAATTTAAATACTAAAAGATTCTATTACATGTGAAAATATCTTGAGAATATAAATTATCATAGAAAATCTCAGGAAATATTTATCTATACTTAGAACTGAGAAAAAAATCTAACTCTTTCTATCTAAAGAGGACACTATGATACAAAACATTTCTTGATTGGACTACAAGTATAAGCAAAAATGTCTTAATTTAAAAAGCACTGTGTACAAAGTAAAGTAAAATGCAAGTAACATAAATAGAAAAACATGAAACGCATTATAGGCTCCATGCAAACAATAAGCATGGTAATGTGTGTTAAGAATATTTATAAAACAGGAAAGATATAACACTTTAAATAATAAACAAAAGCATTTGAGGAATTAATTTTAAGGAATTAGAAATGCACAGGCACAAAATGTATATAAAATAATGTTGAGACTACAGTGTTCATATGAGAGAATTATTAGAAATAATTCAAATATTTTGATGATTTGCTTAAGTGCTTTAAACAAACATAAAATTCAGTAGAGTCATTTAAATATCATTTAGAAAAATCATTTAATAACTTGGTAATATGTTTCCTTTACTATAAAGTGGTAACAATTTGTGAAACAGCCTGTCGCAATTATATATGTACAATTGTGCATTCAAAAAAAACAAATCAGAAAATTTTGAATGAATAAAACAAAGTACAATTATACTAATTATGTTTGGTGGGTGTTATTGTGGGCAACCGTTATTTTTCATTACATTTTAAAAATTATTTACAATTTACCATTTTATAGTATAGTAGTCCCCCTTATCCATAATTTCATTTTCCACAGTTTCAGTTACTTGAAAATGTAGTCTAAAATATTAAATGGAAAACTCCAGGAATAAGCATTTCATAAGTTTAAAATAACTTTTAATACAGCATATCATTTTAATTGTTCTACTTTATTATTACTTGTTTTTGTTAGTATCTTACTGTGATTAATTTAAATTTCATCATAGATATGTATATAAATGAAAAAACATAGTATAAATAATGTTCAGTATTATCCTCAATTTCAGGCATCCACTGGAATATATCCTCTGCAAAGAAGGGGATCAATGACATTGTAGTTTTTAAATGCACTTATTTTTGAATGGATAATATGTCAATACATATTCATGGTATAATATCTAAAAGATATAAAAAACTACATGAAAATTAAGTCTCATCTATGCTTATTTCCCAATTACCCAGTTCCCTTCCAATAGCTTACCAATTATTAATTTCTTAGGTATACTTCTGGAGGTAGTCTAAATATACAAATGTTAAGCAGTATAGAATACGTTCTATATACTATAATATACAAATGCTTTATAATACAATTTGAAGATACTCCCCAATGGGTAAAGTCTGCTCACTGTATTATTACCCAAGTAATATTCCAGTATATATTAGTCATTAGCTACTACTTATTTAACTAGTCTTCTCTTAATATTCACTAGTTTTTAAAATTTCATTTCACTGCTATATTAAGTTGTTAAATTATGTTATATGTATGAACAGCTTGCAAAATAAATAATTTTGGAGTAATTTCAAGAATGCTAAAATTCTAAAGTCTACAAAATGTTTGGAATACTATTTACTATTACTTTTTGGTTATCTTTACCAGTGTTATATAGCCATGCTATTTAAACTGGCTAATTCCAATAAAAGTTAAGAAAATTTACAAATCAAGATTTAGTGGTTCCATGAAGTTTACCATTTTATCTTCAGAAATCCTCTTAGTGCTGGGAAATAGCAGGCTATATTTTTAAGTATATATGTTGAATACTCAGAAAAGAATAGAGAAAGAGTTCTTAAGCTACTTAGACTTTTGCTACAAAGCTGATACCAAGGGTGCAATGCATTGCTAATGGTGTAAGGAGGGCTCTGGAATGATTTCCTTATGCTGATGATGAAAAATCAAAAAGAATGACTGGCCTTTTTTCAATTTTTCTACAAAATGTGTAGAGGAAGAATCTTAAAATTGATTTAATCTTTTGGAAAGGAAGACATACCCTGATAGATTCGAGAATTTGTAGAAAATAAATCAATAAAATAAAGATTTGACTTTAAGAAAATAGGTAAATTTTAGGAAAATTCTCAAAAGGAAGAGCACAGGTAGACAGTAGAGTTGAATGATTTCTAACGATATTTATTCATAAAACTACATGCACAAAATATGTATAAGTAGGTAAGGAAGGCTGAGCTTTATTGACAGTAGGATTCTAATAATTGAAAGTTTAAAAAGGAGCCCTATTTTAGAATCTGTATGGTACTTTAGGTCACCATAATTTCCTCACAGGCCATAGGTTCTTTCTTCTCTTTCAGTAACAAGATTCTGGCCCTTTGCTGCTGAAGTTGGGTGTATGCTCCAAGATGGGCCAATCAGAATATTTCCTGAATAACATTAACTATTTTTGAAACATTTGAACTTTTGCCTTAGACAAA
The DNA here is from genome assembly GCA_028644305.1 of Xerus rutilus. Lineage (NCBI taxonomy): Eukaryota > Metazoa > Chordata > Mammalia > Rodentia > Sciuridae > Xerus > Xerus rutilus. The sequence continues at coordinate 51,375,213 of CM053410.1, read as the reverse complement.
TTCAAATATTATAAAAGACATTTCAAATTTTAGATATCCAGTAGTTGAGTGAATAAAAAAGTGTTTTCAGTTTCATCATTGACTTGACTCTAAGAAGTAATCTAAGCTTTCCTGGGGCATTAATTTTTTGGTAATAATGATACAAAGATATTATGAAGATAATTTATAAAAATATCAAGGGAATTTTATCCTTTAGAGAACCAAAGCATTCATATGAAATCTCTAAAAACAATGAAAAATGTTAACCCAAGACCTGAAGAAAGAGTACTGTGAATTTAATCTCTGCCTCTTTTTTCTGTTTTTATATCCATTATAACTGAATTCCTCTGAGTCCTGATATCTGTGTACTGGGTGTTTCTCTATATCATTTACAGCTTTAGGGCTTTAATCCCTTTCTGCCTGTATTGTTAGAGAAAGGGCAGCCTAATAATCTCAGAGGCAAGGTTTGTTAATAGTGGTATTCTCCTATAGTTTGCTAAATTTCCTAAATCGGATAGAAAGACAAAGACTCTAAAGCTTATCCAGATGTGGTTTTATAATGATGTCACTAGGCTTTACTCCATAATTGAGGCCCCTAAAAATATACAGTTTTAGGCTTAGTATCTACAACAAGGTTAATGGAAATCTGCACCAAGGGTAAATACTTGAGCAGATTGTGTCATCAGGAAATATTTAAACACTATTTAAAAGGATTTAAAATAAGCAGATTTTATTTTACACTGACTAATGCACAGAAATATAATACAATAGAGCTGTTAACAAATAAACATAATGCTTTTCTCTCCTCTCCTCCTCATCCTTCTGCCATCTG
>CM053410.1:51338904-51373902 GCA_028644305.1 Xerus rutilus | reverse complement strand
TTTTTTTTTTTTTAATGGTAGTCCCAGCCCACTGACGATGGTATTCTGTGGTTTATAATCAGGTCCATGGTTATGGTCCTCACCTAATAAAATATGTTCAACAAAATAATGTATAGAGATGAAAAGTGTGGGCTTTGGGACCGGACAGACCTATATTTGAGTGGGTTCCTTCAATTACTGACTAGAATTTCTTGACTTGTCTAGGCTTCGTTTATCTAGCTATTAGATTAGGAGAGTGATGTACACCTTTCAGCTCCATCTTAACTTCCTAGGCTTAGTTCCCTCCTTCAGACCAACACTGAAGCCTCAACATACTTAATATCTTAAGCTATTTGGAGACAAAGGCTGTTTGTGAAAATCCATGAAGCTTCGAGAAAAAAGATGTTGTGAGTGATATTGAAGCTGCATAACTTCCCAGGGGACAAATTCAGCATTCACTTTTGTGCAAGGAAGGGACAAGATTTCTTTTTTCTTTTAGTCAAGTTGTTACTTTTCATTTCTCTTTTCTCTGCCACTTTTATTCCCAACCCTACTTCCAGTTCATCTTGCTATCTTTTTTTTGGTTGTCTCGGGAGTCTGGGGATTTTATTCTTTCCTTCAACACCATGGATTCACTGCCCACTCTGCCATAGGTCTTGAAGTTGTAGTAATAAACATGCTCATGTCCTTATGATGCTTGTAGTTTAGGAAAGCAAACAAGCAATCTTGTTCAAGATAATGCAAACAAAAAAAAGGATGAAGGCTATAATGGATTCAGTGAACATACAGGGGCATACTCAAGTTATACCTGGGGAATTGTCGAATTTTCCTCACAGGAAAAGTCTATTCCAGGTCTGCAAGATATAATACCCTACTATGCACAATGATATATTTTGATTCTAGAAGATTTTTGTATATTCATTATTAATATATATGTAAAGTTCATTCTATGTTGTATTTTAATAATAGTTATTATTTCCAAAATAATTTCTGTGGCCTACAATTTTTAGTTAAAATTATAACATCAACTTTAATTTTTTTAGGGTAAAATAATCTATTGTTTAGCTTGTAATTTGAACTCTGCTCTCCAGAAAATAATAATTATTTTTATCAACTTTATCAAGTGCCAACATGCTATATGTTTTAATGCCATCTAATTTCTTAAAAATTCTTAAGAGTGTAGTTATTTCCACAGTAGAGATTCAGACACTATGTCTCCTAGAAGGTAAGTAACTTGTTTCAAGTTCACACTCACTTCAATGTAGCCTGACATAGGGTTGGTGTCAAAGGCTATTACAGACTGTGTGACCACAAGCTCTGTATGCCTCAGTCTCCTTGCTTGTAAAACAGGGGTAAGAACATCCACTGTATAGAATAAATACTACAGAATTCTATCCCATCCTTATGAACAAAATATAAAAGTAATAGTAAGAAATAGTTTTTGTCTTTTTAAGGTACTTAGACTAAAGAGGTGACAAAGAATATAGCTGAGAATATGACTCCACCAGTGCTTCATTCCAGCATCTAAATGTGTCCCCATGAAGCTGGGAGTGCCAACAGAAGAAGGGCAGTGTCTGGCTGATTCCCTGCTATAACCTTGGTACCTGGCATTAATGTGAATGAGTGAATACATACATAATTAATTCTACCTCTGACTCTAACTTGTCGTGCCCTTTCTCAAAGAACTTAATATCTCTAGGCCTCAGTTTTTAAATCAATCAATATTTGATTAATAATATCTAACCTGAGAGACAAATTGAGTATATAAAGTCATATAATACAGGACCATTATAAGTACTATACAAACACAAACCCTGTGCAGACGCCAGATGATAAACCTAATAGAGGCCTCTTGTATTTAGAAAGCTTTCCAACAATTTATCTATATGATCAGGCCTATGTACTATGTTTCTTCTCAAATGGTTTAAAGTTCAGACCACAGGGAGTGACACTCACCTGAGTGTTAAGATTACTCCATGTTCATGAGGATCTTATAGTAGCCAACCACATGGATCATGAATTTGTTGAAAGGACGTCAATGATCCAATCTGGGTCTGGCAGTGTGCGTGGACCACAAGGGGCCCAGCTGCACTCCTGTGATCAGCAAAGTGGTCTATGCTGAGCCCTTGTGCTGGTGAATTCCCAAGGTCCCTTCTGCACCTGAGCAAAGGCATAGTGGTGCAAGGGGTGGAGGTGGTGGGGACTACAGTAGAGAACACACACCTTGAAATGGCAGGGGAAGTGACGTGCAATTTGCCTTATTTTCCAGCTCTGGCTTTACCATAATACTAATATGATCTTAAAGATCATGGAATAGGAATAGATATGAGGAGACAGAAATAAGTAACCTAACTTCAAAAACCACATTTTCACATAATTGCATAGTATAGTTATCTGGCATATAAAAACCATTAGCAGAGAATGACAGAAGTCTTACCTGTGACTGTATAGTTCTCCCGTTTGCCTGAATAAAGCAGCTTCCCATCCATGTATAAAGAGTACTGAGTTAAAATACCATTTGCTTGTTTGGGTGGTTTCCAGGAAAGTAACAAAGAATTGGGAAGGGATTTGGCTACTGGTGGCTGAACCTCTTGTGGGGCTGTGGAAGGAAAAAAAGACAAAGAAAAAAAGAAAAAGAAAAAGATTTATAGAGTCTAATTTTAGTTTACTTTTCTAACTCAAACTTTTTAGATCCAAACCCATAAATCATGAAATAAACCTGAAATCCCTCGCATGGAAATGTTCCTGATTCGTGGGCAGCTTGTCAGTAATTGCTTTAGGAACAGTGCTAAATAACTGTCCTGAATTTATGAGAATTTGCATCAGTGATGGATGGGGAGTCCTTACAGTAGTTCACTTGACTGACGTTTGTGTTACTTCATCAAAAGTATTATTAACCCATAATATCTATGTGGGACAGTGCCAATTAAAGCAAATTGAACAGACAGAGTGCCCTAGCCTCGAGGAGCTTACGATCTGAGATAGGCAACATCCTGATAGCAGTTCATAGCATTTTTAAAAACAGCATTTTAAAAAATCTCTGTGTAACTATTGAAATAGCTGGAAAAGGGGCAATGAATGGAATTAATTATATCTAGAAACTACATTGTGGGCAATTTTTAAAAATAAGATTGTTCATTTTATATAGTGATCAAAGAACTGGATTCATAGAAGCTAAACATTTTCAAAAATTGACCCTAATCACAAACATCATTTTAGTAAATTAAGAATAACTTCTTAGAAAAGTTAGAAGTTTGGAATTCTTTAAATAATGACAAGGAAATGTGAACTGAATGAGTAGGGATTCCCTCTGGAACTTGGCTATGGAAACAGGTGTGAAGAGGACCAGGCAAAATCTAGGCAGAGGCTGGAGTCAATGTATAGAAAATAATGAGATGTGGGATACTTTGTTCCAATGAAGGCTGGTAGAAGTACTTGCAAAAACGGGTGATGATCGTGTCCCCCAGTAGATCTAAAGACATACTGAGAAAAAAGCTGCCATTTTTAGTAGGCTAGATGGGGGAAATATTGAGAAAATACTCACAAGTGTCACTGCTGATATAGCCCAGATTAGGGGGATCTGGTTAGATCAGGCATAAAACAGAAAAAAGTGTCTCAAGAAGGATTTTACAAAATCTGTTTTATTGACACTGCATTGTCATACGGGTCTCTGTCTTCCTTTCTCTTAAATATCTTCTATGCAAATGGTGCTTGCTGAAGGATTTAAAAGAGGGAGAGAGGAAAGAGGAGGGGTGGAGCGAGGGATACCAGGAAAAAGCGAGAGACCAATGGACTCTTTTTCCCTAGAGATCAAGCCTTTAAATCTCCTAAATAACTTCACAAGTAGACAGCATAAGAAATGTACGATTCCTCTCATCCAGGAGATAGAAATATGAAGTAACAATGCTTCAAATGTTTTGAGAGCTGTTATTTCTCGACGTGATGGGTTCAGATGCTTGAGCAAAGCTTTCAACTCTAGAGTGCTAAAATATTTTCTCTTTTCCACTGCCTTCTTAACATGTGCTTTCTGAAACATTAATTTATTCCAACAGTTTGTTAAGTTGCAAGTACAACAAAAGTGAGACTTAAGTCGGAAGGAACTGAGCAGTGATTAATAATGCCTCAATTGGCATTTCGAGGCTCCATCATACTGAAATAATTGTTGCCTGTGCTGGTGTTTAGCAGTTAAAAGGGACCATGGAAATCAACCGTTTGATTCTCAATTTCATACTGTGCCATACAATCAATTCTTTTTAGTCAGACTGTCTCTAGATTTACTTCTGAGCCATAGTAAAATGAGGAAGCTTTCATTAATCTTTCAGATGCTTCATATTAATGACAAGGCTCTTGCATGAACAATGTAACAGCAATTAAAAAGCCCATTAATCTGCATTACAGCTATTAAAGATGCATGTCATTAAAGGGTATGGAGTTTGATTCATTTTCGCACCCCCCCAAAAAATGGAGCAATTATGGCCTGGCAATGCACTTTGTCATCAAATTAGGTTGGGGTTTTCCAGCAAATGGCCTTGCAGCATTTAGCTCTTCTCCTATTTTATTATTCATGACTGAAATGTGGAAGTCAAGACCTTTGAAATTACTTTACCTTCTTGTGGAGTAGAGATGTTCAATGCATGTGAGCTCTCAGTACAGCCAGCCAGAGTGCAAGCAGTTAGGGTTACTGCATAGTTTTTGAAGGGTAGTAAGCCTGTCAATATGCCTATAATAAAAGAGAGGACAAAAAGGGTTTGCACGTTTACTGTAAGCATCTATAAAGGCTTGTGTGTGTATTTGTACTTATGTGTCTGTGTGTGCGTGTCAGAGAGAGAGAGAGATTCAGAGAGAGGCAGAGAAACAGAGACAGACAGGGACAGAGGGGCAGAGAATAGAAAACAAAAACATATGACTTTTTAATTCATTTTCCTGCTTGTCCACCAACTGCAGAATGAGGTAACTCATAAGAAAAAAATTGAGAGATCCACTTAGTGTTCAGACAGCTTTAAAGCAGTATGTGATATTTCCCCCACTAAGAATGAGGTGGGGAATCTACACATAGCTCATGAAACACAGCCACAATGTATCCAATAGTTAAGATGCATATTATCTCATTCCAGATCCCAGGCCTCCCACAGAAACAAAACTACTCAATTTTCTTGAACCTAGCATTTTTCAGCCGTATTTAATGAAGGAGTCCTTTTTATGGCAGTGACTATTAACAGACTTTAGGAAATGTTACTCCCAAGAGTGGCTTCATTATTTTAACGGCAGGATACACATATACAAACTATTTGTTTATGTTGCAGTTAACAAATATGCAAATTAGCATAGTTGAACAATTAGCAAATTAGATAATTATGCTTTTGTACTTCTACTTGCAAAATTATTAGTTTATTTAATTAAGACACCTGTCTTAAATGGAAGTATTGCACATGGAAGTGTTGAATTAACCTGGCTGGGTGGAGGATATATAAAATTTGTTCAGCAATTAAAAGTACCTGTAGAAATGAAAACACATTTTGTTTACCAGTGTTCATAATCAAGGCAGAAGTTCTTTATTTAGTTAATCCTGTGAATTAAACAATTATCAAAAATATAATTTGTGCATTTTCTCACCAGTGTTTTTTCTCAAAAACTTTTCTAGAGCAATCTTTAATCCTAACCAGAGACTGTCATCATTCATATAAAATGACAGTCCCACTCCTGGTATCCCTTTATTGATTAAACCTTCAATAGCCTAGAGAATATATTATTGTTTTTAGGTGCCAATATTGTTGACAGCTTGCATCACTCAAACACAAATTTTAATATACATGTTTCTGTATTTGCCCTCCCCGACTAGATAATTTACAAAATTAAAACAGCAAAGAGCCAGAAGGAAGCCAAGTCGGTAAGTCATTGTTTGCTTTGGCACCTCCTATTCGCCCTCAGTGCCTCACATTGCCTTCAAGTCTCCATTCCAGCATCTCCCAGGCCTCTCCTTGGGCTACTGAACCCTCTCTGCCATGCTTTTACATGAAAATATCCATCCACTTGGCACCATCATCTCAACTCACGGCCAAAGAAGACAGCAAGCCAATGAACTAATATTCGTACACGTGTGACCATCTCATGCCAAGTTCAGTTCTAATTTCAAAACCCCCTTGTGTTAATACCTTCTGCTTTCCCTCCTTCCTGCCATTGTGATTGTCATTTCCTCTTGAATCCCCCAGACCATGAATTGCACTGAGTTCACTTTAAGAATGTCTTAAAAGCAAGCTAACATTATCACACACACAGCCTCATCACAGAGTAATGGAAAGCACAACCACTCAGGCCAGAATGCCTGCACACTGATGCCAATTCTATTAGTGATAGCTTCATGGGCTTAGGCAGGTTGTTCTGAGCACTGTGCCTTAGTTTCCTCATCTGTACACAGACAATAACAGACCCTAACTTACAGAAGTTTCACAGGCCTCACCTGTGAGATGGGGATAATGTGGCTCTTACCTTAAAGGGTCACTATCAAGGTTAATGAACCTAGGACTACAGAAGAATCAACACAGAGTTAGGTAAGGCTGAGAGCTCTACTGCAGAGGTATGTCAGTCCAAGTCACACTAGTATTGCAACCCAGCTTCTGCCTCTGTGGGCTACTAGATGATTTTTATCTTTCAAAAATCATTAGTCTTCCTTTAAATACCCAAATAATCCTGCATCCTTATCTGTCTACACTTACTGGATGCTTTTTCACAGTCCCTTAAATAACTTGTGTTTCACAAGGTTGGGTCCTCCTCAGGCTTCTTCCTTTTTCTAAAGCTTTACCTTTGTTCATTTATGAAGCCTCACCTCTCAGTGATCACCTGCTTATCTACAAACTAAACATCTCCCCAGAGCTCTCCTGCATTTCCACCTGTAGACTAGTGATCCTGTCTGGATGTCCCACCGGGGCTTCACACTCAACATATCCCAATTCACCCACAACATCTTAAATATTTCTTAAGCTTTATTTCCCATCCTCTATTTTTTTTTCTTTTCTTGTAGTACTGGTGTAAGCTTTCTACTTATATAATTCTGTGTCTAGTCCTCTAAATTCCTTATCTCATTAACCTTAATAGTGTCCCTTTGAGACAACGACTGTGTTACCCCCATCTCACAGGACCTTGAGCATAGTAGGCAAGTGCTCTACCAGTGAGCCACAACCCAGCACTTTATATTCCCATTTCTTGATGCCTCTACCATGATATTCAAATTGCAGGCTCCAATCTAAGGCATCATGACAATATATGTTCTAGCAATTGTAACCTTAGAAAATCTTTGGCATTTGCTATGTCCTGTTGGCAAGTTGGAACCTACTGTAAGATTCTAAATAGGACAACTTGCATCATCTGAATTACTATAATGCCACACTATAAATTTTGATACATGCAAAAAAATCACATTGGGATTTGAGGTTAGTTTCCTTTGTTCATCACTTGAATTATATAGCATATGGAAAAGGCAGTGCCTTTCACAGATGGGCATGCTTTAACTGAGGCCTTGGAATACTGTGTCCAGAAAAGCACAATGGTTGTATACAGTTTGGTGATCTCAAATTCTCAGCACAAAGATTTGTCACATATCCAGGTAACATTATCATTGAGAAACATAAAAGTGGTTCTATTATTTTGCAATTTTGCAGTCTGGCCTTACAAAATACTTTATCCTGAGACATTAGTTCTTCCCTGATTATAACTGAAGTGCTATATTGGCACTGCAAATGTTTTATCAGCTAATCAGGAAAGGTATTAATATAGACTAAGAAGGATCATGTCAAACAGATACTGAGTTAGCATGCACTAAATGATCTTCAAGGTTTTATTTAACCCACCTTGTTTCTACTAGAGGAATTTCTTTGTGTTCATATATGTACCATGAAATTCCTCTACTAATTTTCACCCTAATTTAGACAGGGGCATTTATGTGATTTTGTGTATGATAGTAAGAGGCCTATTTTAAAGATAATTTTTTAAAAGGACATTCACCAAGGCAATACAACTCTCAGCAAACTTGCTTTCCCCAGCTTTGTGCTTTGGTAGAGAGGTTTGCCAAATTATATTTCATAGAAAGATCTTGAGATTTTTGAAGAAAGAAGAGAGAAACTAGATCATCTTACAGGCCATTTATCAAAGTGCTCACATTTCCCATTTCAAGTCAGGTGAAACAATAATAAACACTGAGAAATGAGAGCTGCAAAACTGAGAACAGCTAAAAAGGAGAAGAGAGCTGATGTTTTGGTTCTTGCCAACTTTGGATCCCAGGTGGAAGGTTTTGGAGAGTATGTAAGTCCCACTTTCATAAAAACATGCTGTCCTTTCTGAGGCTGGAGTGCCATTTCTTTCCCAGGGGGGAACTTGTCCATCATGTTGTGTTTCAGAAACAATGTTGGTCAAACCATCTGAAGAACTGCCCCTAAATATAAGCTAGTATTATCATCTTCAGTAAGAAGATCAGGGTACAAGCCAGCATTTTCTCCCCTCTTGGCAGGTTACAATTAATTATTAGGACAGGGGGAAAGGATTCTCCTCCTAAACCAGAATAATAATGAAGCCATTCTATTTTCTGGGACATGCAGTTTGTTTCCTTTGGTTCTCAACATGGAGTGTTTATACCAGGATAGATTAAAGTTGATAGTTTGTAAAAAGCTGTTCTATTATCAAAGAAGGAGGAAAAGTGCATTCTCTTGAAGACAGAAGAAGGCAACCCTTGGATATCGCTTTGAGATCCTTGAATGATTATTCCTACTGGCCTTGTTTAGGTATCAAAGTCATACTTAGATTATATACTCTGAAGAAAAAAAAACATACCATGATAATAAAATAGTATCAAAAAGTATTTATCAATTTTTCTTGATCTGCTTCTGGGAACAGTATTCTAGAAGACAAATTATTTTTACAAAGCTTTTGAAATAAGAAAATGTTAGAGATAGAAAGACCTTAATGATAATAGTAATACACATTTTAATACAGAAAGCAGAATGTTTGCATACATATCAAGTGGACAGGGGCATTTGTCAGATCTGGACTTTCCAGGCTACGATGATGAGAGGCCTATATTTAATTAAGGACTAATTTTCAAAATGGATGGTTATCAAAAGTCTGTGTCTGTATTCTATTTTAAAAATGTAGAGAAACATACCATATGACATATTTACAAAAGAATCTAAGACATAAAAATGTGTCCACAGAAAACCCAGTAAGAGAAAATGGGGTGGTATTCCTTTATGGCATTTGGAGTGGTTATAATAAAGTCTATTCCTCCAGTGAGAACTTTAAGATTGGTTTGGATGTGAATGTCTTGTTTGGGAGTTATCACAGAAAAGTCTTTCTCTTTTATTTGAGTGTCCCTATCACTAGGCAGGAAAGATGACCTTTTAAACTCCCTTTCAGCCACAAAACTCTGTGAAATCAGAAAATGGTCCCAATCATGTCAAGAAATCTGCCAGTCTTTCTTGATAATGGAAGAAGGCAAGCTGGGGAGGGAAAAAAGAGCATTCAATAAGCATAAAGTAAGCATTATTGATGTCTTAAAAGTGTTAGTAACCCATGAAACACAGGAGCATTGGTATCTGGATTAAAATCATTGGCACCAGCAGGACCATAACTCTCGCTGCGAAGCGATAATGCATTTTGCATTAATGCTTAACGTTGAGAAATCCTGACATGTCACACCAAGGGAGTTTGAAGTCAAGAAAGTAGATTCTGTTTGAGTTGCAGTCCTGTGGGCCACAGTGGGAACAGAAAGCCCAAGCTCAAAGAGCGTGCAGGACTCCTTTTAGGAGAAGAAAATGGAATTTAAGAGCCCTTTTACATTTCTGCATATGGCTCCAAACTCTGCACTCTGAGTACTTCCGCCTAACAGAGGGGAAGAGTCTGTGTCTGGAGAAGCTTGCAACATAAAAGTCCTTCACAATGAATTCCTTGAATGCAAAGGGTCTACACTTCTTCACATGCCCTGTTCTCCATCAGCTATTATATGGCTATTACTATTATGCCAAAAACTGGCACTTGATAGTTGATTGAAAAATTGAAGACCTTTCATCCTCTTAGTGTCACTAGGCTACTTCCCTCTTATAAGAGCCCCACCACGCCTTACCCCTTCCAGGGAGCCACCAAAGTAACAGGCATTGTGTCCTTTGATTGATAGATTAATATCTCTAACCCTTTCTTTCCTTTGCTCTAACCTCAAGTTTCAAAGGCACCAATGAGAAATATCAATAATTGGAGGCAGCCCTACTACCTAAGAGAAAATCATTGTGGGGCTGACACCAGCTGCACAAGCTTTTGTGCCTCTAATAGGACTCTGGATGCCGAGAAGCATGAAACAACAGAGCAGTCTGCTTTGACGTTGAAATTTTATGATTAACTCCTCTGACTAAATGCAGACAAGTATAAATGCTCTGCCTGGAAACCGAGCCTGAGACACAAAGCAAAATGGCATCCTTTTAAAAGCCAAACACATTTTGGAGAGGAGAAAAGAGGACTCTTGGTTTCTATTTACATACTTCAGCAGACTCCTCCTCCCTCCCCCGCCCCACCCCCAGCTGCCAACCTTAGGTGTTTGGCCGGCATCCACTGTAATCTGTTCTCCTTCATTATGTTAATCTGTGGGCGGAAAGATTTCTGTCATCTTCGAATCGCTTGTACAGCAATGGTAAACACCTTGGCCTGTCTGTAATTGGACAGGTGTCTGCATTGATGTCACCCAGCTTTTAATTCAATTAAAGAACTGGCTGCTCTGCTCTCATTACCCACTCATTTCCGTTGCACTTTGAGTCTGGCAGGGAAATCTGCACACGGCAATTGTCTACCCTGAGTCCAAAGTCAGCAAGCCCCTTGCAAAGATCACGCATGATATATCAAATGGACTCCAACAATCCAAGAGTGTTTTCATATTAGCAAAGTCATCTGGAATCATATAGAGGATTTATTTTCTCTCTTTATTTTTATAGTATCAAAGTGGTGTGTTCTATCTACTGGCCAGTAATTAGGAGCAGTCACAGCAAACAAAAAAGCTGTTTCTACTCTCCTCTCCCCAGGGCTTTCCTCCATCTCAAGAGAACTCATCAGAGTGCAATGCTCTTATTTATTTGCTGGCATTTCACATTTGGATCAAGAAAGTGAGGGTGGGCCAGAGCAAGGCATTTATTAAGAGGGCCATCTGGTAAGGGACACCACACAGGCAGAGCTGCTACTGTACCTGGAGATACAATGGAAGAACCCACCTTTTCAAAGAGAACGGGCCTAGGGGAAGAGACCAGAAGAGAGGGCGACTTTTCTGGTTCAGGATTCTGCTGCAGTGCTGATAAATTCTAATTTTTAAGTATACATCCCAAACCAGCCGAGTGGATGGATTAAAGAGAGTAAATCAATCCAATGTGCCATGCTTTCTGCCCACTTAAGGGACCCTTGGAAAATAAATTAAAGTTCTAACACAGACATTTTGACACAGTGACCCCATGAAACTGAATAATGACATTTGTTAAATATGGATGAAAATTTAATGGTCTAGGAGAGATGTGGAAACACACCCAGGATGCTTTTCTGGTTCTTAGTGGCCAAGGAAGGTGGTGTTGTTTTTGTGGTTTTGGTAGCATTTTAAGTAAAAATAAGGATCACTAATATGTATAAAGTAAAAGCCAATTTTCATTTTACCTGAAAGATGAAATAGCAAACACACTCAGAACCCAAAATGATACTTTAGAGCTTTAAACCTAATTTTTCTTACATTTAATTTCCTTCAAATGGACTTTTTGAACTTGTTTTTAAAACTTTCACTAGAGGATACAGAAAATTGCATACGTTATGTCAAAGACTGCTGATTTTGATGTTTACAAATAGGAAAAAATAATATTCTTTTATTATCTTTATAAAATATAGGGCCTAATTCTAATCTTAATTTAGGGTTTAACCAGTGATTTTAATTGACCACAAAGCATTTTCCAGTTAAGACTCTTTCAGCACGCTTAAATCTAACCTCAAATTTTTAATCAATTCCTCCATGGTAAGAACTACAGCATCCCTGTCAGGTTCATTCTAAATAAATTTGAAGTCAACTCTTTATCTTACTTGAAGGGCAGACACCGACATCATTGGGGCTCTCCAGCACAATACTGGACCTGACTAAGCAGAGAGGTGAGCAAGTAGACCGGAGGAAAAGAAAGAAATGAAAGTCCTCCCTCCTGACCAGTGTCCCATGTTCCCTGCTACAAGCCTTTGATGGCATTACCCCATGGAGAGGGGGCTGCTGTGGGGCAGAGTGTGACATAGTTGCTCATATCTGTACAGCTAAAAAGCAGCAGGGCCAACATTAGAACCCACATTTTCTGACCTTTGTTTTTCTGCTTGATCAAAGCCCCAGGTTAATAAGAAGGAAAGAAATCTATTGACAAAGTGTTACTAAAAACAATAGCACGCCTTTTGTAGCCAATATTTGATTTAAAATGTGTTCAGAGGTTCGAATTGAATACTAAAATCTACTGTCTACAAAGTAGCTTGCTTGTTACTTCAAACATGCACATGTGTATTCCTATTACACTCCTTTTATAAAAACACCAACTAATAAGAAACTCCATGGGTGTGTGTGCATGCGTGATGTGTATATTATTGACTAACATGTTTAATATTGTAGGTACATATACTTGTCTACTACATTGGATTTTATGATGAAAATTTTTGTATATTCTAAATATAATACAAACATAAATGATAAAAGTGGACAAGAGGCAATTAGAGTGACTACTCTTTTTCTTTACCAAATTTGATTGATAATCTTAAAGCATTTGTATTGAATGTTATGGGCATTATGGACATGCTTAGTTGATAACCACTTTACTGCGGAATCTATATATTACTATCATTTTTTACCAGGTTACGTGTTACCAAAAAAAAAAATTACAAATCCTGTGCTACAAATTCTTACTTTTTAAAACAAATAACTTGTAAAAAAAGAAAAAAGGGAAAAAATAAACTCTCATAAGAAATTCACAATATATAAGTAGTTCATGAACATTATGTATTCGGCAGAGTAAGACAAAGCTATTAACTCATCAACACTGCATTATCTAATGAAATTCTTCTATATTAGCTAAGCAAGAACATTACATCATTTCTATTTTTACTATTTATGTCATAGGCCATATTTTTGTAGTGTGGATTTTTTCAGACTAATTTCTTTCAAGATTTACATTTAAATAAATAGTTTGTAATAAACTACAAACATGGAATATTAATTTATAAAGTACTATAAAAACTAGCAAAGATTTTCTCAAAATTTATCTTTTAACAATACCATCAAAAAAAAAAGTTGTTGTTTTTTATTTGCCATTTCTCCTAATGTTTCCTGCTGGTGACAGAGACCACTAATTGGTCTTTATTATATACTATACTCTTCTTCTGTCAAACAAAAAGATTTTTTTGAGGTGGGCCAACGCTTGCTTTGAATAAGGACAACATGTCCTGCGGGAGATCAGATTACCAAATCTTGTGACTAAATTCTGACCATGGAATGTAAGCAGAGATGGAGGGACAACTTTCAAAATAGACCTTTTAGTATCTTTCTTCAACCATTTTTTTCCTTCCTGCTGGGTGGAAGTCTGAATGGATGGCTGAAACTCATGCCAGGTAGAAGACTTGTCCCTAAGAATGGTATAGCAAAAAGGTAAAGTGGATGAGTCTCAGGCACTACGAACATCCCACCTCCACAGTGACTAAGCGCAATGAATAAAAAAACTTCATATTGGTTAAAGCATTGTTATTTGGGGTTCTCTGTTTCTCAAGTGAAACTACTTAAAAATGATAAACCCATCTGTATTAGTGTGTCCTTGATAAAAGTTTCATTTTTCTGCTTAATATTGTACTTCAGAGAGAGTGCTTGGGCTGTATTTTGGTAGTATATAAAAGCAGATGAAAACTGGGCATGGTCGCATGTGCCAGTAGGCCCAGCTACTTGAGAAACTGAGGCAGGAAGGTCAATTGAGCTTACAAGTTCAAGATCAACCTGGGCAACATAGTGAGGTCCTACTTCAAAATTAAAAGTAAAATCAGATGGCAAAAGTAGGATTCAGCACTAGCCTGGAACACAGAATTAATTTTTTAATGAAATGAATACTTTCTTCTATGTGTAATCATCAGCATTGCAGCAGTACTGGCTGTTGTTGTTGTTGTTGTTGTTGTTATTATTTTGGTACCAGGGATTGAATTCAGGGGCACTTGACCATTAAGACACATCTCCAGCCCTATTTTGTATTTTACTGAGACAGGGTCTCATTGAGTTGTTTAGTGCCTCGCTTTTGCTGAGGCTGGCTTTGAACTTGAGATCCTCCTGCCTCAGCTTCTTGAGCCACTGGGATTACAGTCATGTGCCACTGTGCCCAGCTTGGCTTCCATTATTTTTAATAGCAAATATTTTCTGCTTAAGTTCCACTCTGAGGTATAAATTTTGGAGCCAAACTTCAGATTCTGTTTATTCCGCCAATAGTTTTCCCAAGGGGAAAATATGTATTAAGTTTCATATGTATATGCATATGTGTTTAAGTTGTGATAGTTCTTTTTACATTATTTCATAAAATTTTTTAAGAAGAACTACAGATCTGATGAGACTTTAGTAAGGACCAGCAGTTCAATATACCATCCAACTCAGCATGATAATACAGTATCAACACTGCATGAACTAAGGATTAGTAACAGAAGGCTGAATTCATTTATTTATCAATTTCTCTGATAATTAAAAAATAATTTTTGTAGTTGTGTATGAACAGAATGTCTGTATTTGTTTTTTATGCAGTGCTGAGGATTGAACCCAGTGCCTCATACATGCTAGGCAAATGTTCTGCCACTGAGCTACAGCCCCAGTCCCATTTCTCCATTAATTCTTTTAAGAAAAATAAATTGATCATCTTCCTTGAGGAAGGTACTGAACCAGGCTTGAATAAATATAAAACATAACACTTATTCTTTAGAAGACTTTTGTCTAATGAAGAAATACAATGAAGTACAAGGAGGAGTCAGAACATTTTAACAACTGTGGAATAAGAATTCTCAGCTGAATAGAAAAAGAAATTGCATGGCATTAAATTACAGATATCTCTCCACAGACTTCCCATGTAAGTATAATAATGATCTATATTAAATGTAGCTTAAGCATATACTGTGTATATGTATGTTTATATACAGGTTCACATACAAAACAGGAGAGCATTTTATTAATGGACTGATATCTGGGTTTAAGATCAAGTCAAGCATGATGCAAAAATAACTTGTGATTTAAAGTCCCCTGGCAACTCCTTATATAGCCCATAAAGTACAGTACATTTGGTTTTGTGTATGTCCCTAACTCCTCATTAATCAATGGCTCTTTAGAGCTCCTGAGCCTTCATCCTCTTCGAAGGGACCCCAACAGTGAATTTTACTTCTTTGTCAGTGTTTGGGAAAACCTAAAATCATTTGGATATTCTTTCTTGCTAACAGGTACTAATAGTTCCAGGAGTGGACAGCATTCTTTGCCTATGGTATTATTTTAAGTTTTTGTTGTTGTTGTTGTTCACTTTGGTCCTCATGCCTTCCCTACTTTCAAGTTGTGTAATGAAATATTTATAACTTCAATGCAGGACATTACAGTTGTACGTCATACTTTGAATTGCACTAGTCTTTTTTTTGCTCTGAACTTTATGGACATTTTGTAATTTAGAACTCTCCCCAACCCAGCCCATTTCCGATATAAACAACGAGCTTCTTGGCTTTCTACTGGGCAGCACAGGGTGGTGGGGGTGGGGGGTGGCTGGCTAGAAATGCAACTTCTCACCTTATCCCCAGGCCTAATGAATCAGTGTGGGAAAGAGCTGGCCTTCACGTTCCCAGTACAAAACAAGAAGCCTGGATGTGTCCTTGGACCAAGCTGTTATTGTAGACACAGGCCCAGGTTGAGCAACCTTGGCTCATGACCAAAGTTCTGTGTCCTCAGTTCACATCTGCATTCTTATGTAAACATAAAGCTAGTAAAGTATGCACACTTGTAGGATTCTGGCACCTCCTGTGCCAGACTACAGTGCATCTGGGTAGGGGTCAGAGTAACTTATATATTCTCCTGAGGGACTTCAATAAAGGAGTATTATTATTGGAACATCCAGTCTGGAGTCTTGTCTGGTCTTTTGTGTATGTTTGTGTGTATGTAATTCTCAGCCCAGCTCCCTCGCCGATCCTACTTTCTCTTCATGCTGGTGCAGGCACCGGCAAATCAGAATCTGCATTTTACCAAGATCCTCAACTAACTCTTGTCTCCTTTCCACAGGGATCTTTCAGAAGCACTGTCCTTGAAGTTCAGGGGCTCTACTTGCATTGTTTTCTATTGCTTCAACCTGTTCTAACATTTTTTTCTGGTGGCAAAAGTAATCCAGATGGAACAAGAGGAAAAAACAAAGCAGGGATAAATTAAGCCTCCCAGGTGAAAATGATCCCTTCTCACCTGACTGTTCCTTGACATGAGTATTTTTCAGTGTGGTCCATGAACTTTCTGCAAAAGAACCAGCTGGAGAACTGATAAAATGCAGTTTTAGACCTCCTAGCACAGAATCTTGTGTGAGGGATCTAGAAATATGTATTTTATAAGCAATTGGGGAATCACCTTATAGCCAATAGAATTGATTCACCTAATTATTATTAATAGCTATGGAAGAGAAAGGACAATTAGAGAAAGATTTTCAGTATGTAACCCACTTTTTTTCAGGTAGAAATTAATGTTTACTGTATATGAGAACTGAACAAGTTTTAGTAGCAAAAGCTATACTATCAATTGCCTTATCAAATAAAATGTATTTTATTTTCTACATAAATTTAGATTTGAGTCATCTGAAAAATTATTATTGGTTAATCTGTTAAACTGTAATAGAGAGTGTTTATTATTCTACTTGGAGGAGAAACATAACTCTTACATTTTATTTTAGTTCAATAATAAAATGAGAAAATATATTGTCTGTGGACCAACTATACCCTAGCACAATGCCAAGTGCCCTGGGGTATGGTAATTATTCTAATAATTAAGTTTACATGTTTAAACACCTTAAGGATAAAAATAATTATATATGTGCAAATACTTGAATCCACTCATTCTGGAAATAATTTCAAAACAAATTGTGAAGACACTTTCTGAGCACCCTGTTTGAGGGGAAATGCCTGGATGATCTCCTGGGCAGTGGTTTTGCATGTTAACAGGGCGGCAGGGAAAAAATCAGCAAAAGCTACAGAGTTAATTGGAGCCCTTTGCAACAAGTCTATAGAAATACCAGGGATAACTGCAGGGCTTTCTACCCTGAGGCTCCAGCTGAGGAAATGAACTTTCAAGAGCTCCTTGTTCTGAACTCTGGCCTTGGGAGGGCACAGAATCTAGACCCTGTGCCCCAAAGGGGCCCATTTGCTCCTGAGTGGGGCTGTTAACCCTTGGACTCTCCATTGCTATTGGGAGTTATCTCATTTAATCCCCTGGTAACCAAATTCATAAATGGCAAATATCTGTTTCACTATTCTATTCCTCCAGTGCGCTTAATTGATATTCATTTTTAATCACGTCCTTTTCTTTGCCTTCTGCTTTTCTGTAAGTCTGACTGTAATTTCCCACTTCTTCCCAATAATCACTGCATTTGATTTTTGTTATCCTATGTTTATTGCTTATGTTATCTTTTACTTTTAATATTTGTATTTTACACATTATATGAAGAGATATACAGTTTTTTAGTTTTAGTTGGGAGATAGGAGCTGTCATAGAATTTCTGGATAAAATTGAAACTTGATCAATTGTCCTTTTAAAAATGTTTCCCCGTTCTCCGCATTTCTCAATGCTGGCTGAGTAACAGAATTACCTGAAATCATTTAAAATTACTTGTGCTAGGCTACATTCTAGACCAATTACATCAGATGGTGGGGACGGGGGACACATGGGCATCTGTATTTTTAAAGCTCGCTGGTGGCTCAGTGTGAACTTATGGTTGTGCACTACAACCTTATAAAAATCCCAATCAAAGGATCAAATGTTTGCAAATGCCTAGAAAGATGTCAGACAAAGACAGAATCTCAGACAAACCTAAACCCTAGCTGGGTGCAAAATGCTTTAGAGCTCTTGGCAGTCCTACTTCATCCAAGGCTAGGAAGAAGGGAGCTGAGACTGCAAGATTACTGTGAGGCTAATGCAAATTTACCCCAATTGACCTTGTCATCATCCCTTTGAAGGTTTTTATTAGCAGAAACTGGCTGTCCAGTAAAAGAATTTGAAAACAATTTAATTTTCTTGTGCAAACAATCAGGCTGAAGACCAGTTTAGGAACGGAGCAGCTGAACTGTTGGAGGAGAGGCTGGGGATGAATTATAGCTGGGAGGAAAATTTTAACTCAAAAAGATGAGAATACAGCCCTCAAACTCCAGAAAACTATCCTGTTCTGGGTATGATTTAATTCAGGAAATCTATAAAATTGAAAATCATCAGTTGCTTCTTAATAAGATCTAAAGAACTTGGAATCTGTCAAACAAGGGACAGAGGTAAGTGGTAATCAACAGAGATGCAGATGAAAATTGAGAATACTGAAAAGCAGCAGATACCAAAGTGAGCTGGGTAAGAGAATGGACAAATGTAAATTGTATAACAGATGGAAAGAGAAGAATTAAAAATCAACTGAAAAATGGCAGAATCAACAGTCCAAACACCAGAAAATAAAAAGAAGCAATTACCAGACAATAACCTAGACTTCAAAACCTGTACCTAAGAGATTATAAAGATAGCTACTAATCCATTGAACATTTACTATGTGCCTGTTTCTGAGAAAAATATTTTATGTAAGCAATTTATTTACAGTCATAACAATTACCTAATATAAAGAAGGTTTTTATTCCCAATCAATACAGGAGGAAATTCAAATATAAGGATGTTTTTAAATTTGCGTGATAACATGCAGCAAATAATTGGCAAATATGGACTTTGAACCTAGATTGATTTGACTCTACAAGCTTTACTCTGAACTACAAAAGTGAGCAGACAACCTCAGAAGGAATATATAACATTGAAAGCTGTTATCTCTTACCAGAAAGAATGATCATATATGCAAGACTAAATTTTCCAAGCAGAGGAAAGACTCAAATTTGAAGAGTGAAAGAGTTCATCATATAACAGAAAAAAATCAATGAAAAAAAATCAACATATTTTCTGTTAACAGTTTTTAAGTTAATAGATAAAGAATTCTATATCAGCCAATGAATCTAAACTGCCTGTATATCAAACATCAGCATTATTTAGTCAAATAAGTATGATATTAACAAGCAAAATTTATTAAAATATTAAAATATGGACAAAAGTCACTTCAAGTATTCCAAAGGGGGTTATTTTTAAGACCAACAGCAAATAGTTCTGATATTCACTATACTTATTTTTCTCTTTTGATACCTGTTTTCTTAACCAACTGACAAAGCAATTACCACCAATCCATCTACACACCCTTAACATCTCCACCAAACCCAATCTTCTCTTTCTGTATGTTGTCACCCTTTAATCTCACTTTCTTCTATTTATTTTCTTCACTGTGAAATTCTCTAACTTTGTTAATTACTCAAGCGGGCTTTAAAGACTGTCAGTTCACATACAGTCCCAGTTTCCCAATTCGTCACAATGAAAGTTCACCTGAACATATCAGTTTTGTTTTTAATTTTTAAGATTACCTTCTTCACATGTCCTTGCCTTCCCTTTTAAAATTGTGAGCAACACTTGTACATTTATAACTCCTTGTGAGGAATAAAGTGAAAAAAGTCCTAGTACATACTGGAAAAAATTTAAAAAATTAAATGTCAAAACAAAATAAATAAAAAACAATAACTAAACTGGAATGCCTAAAACATGATAGTAGAAATACAAGCAATTGTATCAATTACAAAAATAGATGTGGAAGGACACTTCCCTACTAAAATACAGAGAATTTCAAAATAAATTCTAACACTCAAGCTACAGAGATATTCCTAAAACAACATGACTCTGAAGATTAAAATAGAAATAATGAATGTAACAAGTAATTTTTAAAAATGCAAGCAAAACCTGAATATCTCAAGGAGAAATTGACAAAATTGTATTCAGAGTGGAAATATTTTCCCTAGTTTTTGACAGATTGGGTACATAAAAAATAAATAACAATTGGTCAATTGTTCTCTAATTTTCTTCTCCCTATACACTGTTTACATGCTTCACATGCACTATCGTAACATCCAATAATACACCGTACTGGCTTCCAATCTGCTGGGGTCTCTCCTCCAGGGAGATATCTTTTGGAATCTTGGAAGAGATTGGTTTAATTTGAAATGCTTCTCTGCACCCAGTTTCTAAATAGATCATAGTATAAATTTAGAATTACTATTTCAGAGAATGTATTGTATATTATCAAGCTGTTATATTTAATATAAACAAATATTAGTCTACCATGAATGGAGCATATGGAAATTTCCAAATTACCCACAGGAAATTAACACAAAATTTAAATATTATATTAACCACATAAATATTTTTTAAATCTATGCAAAATGCAAATTAAAATAAGGAAAACTGACACATTTGGGGAGTCTGCATCATATGAGGTGAACTTGCATATTTTTCTTCATAGAGTGAAAAATACTTTTAATCAATAAAAAACAATGGATCATATAATGGAAAAGTTAACAATGAACCTACTTAGGCATGTCACGGAAGTATCAGTACTCAACACATATTGAAAATGCTTAATCTCTATGGTATTCAAATAAATTCAAATTATGACAATATTCTGACATACTTTACCTTGTATTTATAAAGCATGGTGTTGGTCAGGATAAAATTAAATATGCAATACTATGTTGTGCTTGCTGGTAGAATATAATTTACACACAGTTTTGGAGAAATAATTGGCAGTAATTTGGCCAAAATATCATTACCCTTTTCTTGAAAAAATTACTGTATGCTAAACACTAGATACAAAGTTTATAGAATCTGATAGTACCCATGTCAAGCTCAGCATTATGTGCTTTATGCATACTTGGACTCATTTTCTCCTCTTATTGACTCCATGAGGTAAGTAGTTATATTTAATTCTCATTTACCTAAAAGCAATCTGAAGCACATGGAGTTTAATTGATTTGTCCAAGTTATATAGCTGAAACGTGTTAGAAGTGGAATATGATATTGTTTAATATTTCTAACATTCTACTTAAGTATTAGTCTCTTATTCAAAAGCTAAGGCATTAAAGAAGCATCCAGAAGATGTATAGAGTCCCCAAGTCACAGGGAAAGTATGCAGCAGGGATTTGTACTAATGCCTGACTTCCGAGTCCAAGACTGCAAAGTTTTAAGAGACTTTGATCTAGTTCTTCCATTTCTAGAGATCTATCTATGATCATGGTCAGGAACTGCCCTGAAGATTTTTATACATACAGACACATATTTTTAATCATGTTAATTACAAAAGGAAAAGTTGGAAATTCAGAAGATAAGGGGAGACTGAGGTAAAATGTGATTGAAGAAGATTCAGTGGAAAGATTTTGAGTGGAATGGTTATTCTGCAGGGTGGATTCATGGGTAGGACAGCAAAAACAAACACCACTACCAATAAAAAAAAAGCTGCAAAATATGAGTATTGCAGTTGTCCAGGCAAGAGTTGCAGTGGTATGACCTAAACAGTTGATATGGAAGAGATGGATAAACTTAACAAATTGGATGAACTTAACAAATATTTTGGAAAAGGGATCAGCAAATATGAACATGAGATGTAAAGGAGAAGGTCAAGCACTAAGAATAACTCAAACTTGAATAAGTGCTGGCTGGATGTGTTATTTATTGATTTTGCAGATGCAGGAGGGGGAAACATTCAAGTTGGAATATGATAAATTCAGACTGAGAGACATCCAATTGGAATGTCAATGTGTCTGATAGCTGTTGGATGCGGACATTTGGATGTGTAGGTGAGATGTGCAATTTGGAGTGAGCAGCATCTCTATGTTATGGGAATCCATAAGGTTTCTGGAGCAAGTCTGGAGAAAGAGGAGTGAAGGGATGAGAATAGGATCCAGTTCTAAATCTTTGTACTCTCCAAAATGTAGTCAAAGAATGAGCAAAGAACACTGAGAAAAAAGATGGCAAGGGTACCAATAACCAGGATTCAGACAAAAAAAGAGTCACAGAATTAAGAAATATTTCAAGAAAATGGTGAGAAATCTAGTGTGTGGAATGCTGTAGAATGGTAAGAATAAGGGTTATAAAGTGTTTTTTGCTTATGTAAAAGTGGCTGAAGGAGTGAGCAGAAGCCAGTTCTAAAGTCAAAGAACATGATCAGTGTTTCTACATAATTTCCACTAGCAGAAAGTATGGGAAGAGCAGAGAGGGAGCAA
Organism: Xerus rutilus; assembly: GCA_028644305.1. Taxonomy (NCBI): domain Eukaryota; kingdom Metazoa; phylum Chordata; class Mammalia; order Rodentia; family Sciuridae; genus Xerus; species Xerus rutilus. The sequence continues at coordinate 51,351,531 of CM053410.1, read as the reverse complement.
AAATGGAGGGAAATTTATATAAATAGAGGTTTTTTTGTGGTGACTAGGTGAATTTGCTTTTAGCAATGGGAGGTAATAGTCAGAATTTGAATGATCCTGTGAAAAATCACCAGAGCCATGGGGTTATCAAACTTCGGCATGCATCAGAATCAACTAAGAGGAATGGGGGCCACAGAAGTTCCTTTAATAATAAATTGATGCTTTTAATAATAATTTTAGTAATTATAATAAGCTGTTAATTATAGTCCTAAGGCCATGTTCAAGTGTAGCAGAGTGAGATTAAAAATATAAATGAAAGGAAGATTAGCTATCAGTAACATCTCTGAAATAACAGAATTGGTCCAGGGGATTTACAAACGTTTTATTTTTGATAGGAAAAAGGAAACTCTATGACAACAGATAGGAAAAAAAGAGTAAAACATAATAATGGAAATAAAATGATAGCAAATACCTACCATATGCTAAAAATGCTTTTATATCTTTTAGTATTTGTTGATCATTAAATCCCTAATAAAAATCTCATTGGCAATCCCCAGCACCACAAAAAAAGTTATCTCATTGGGCAGAAATATGCTTAATATATACATTTGGCAAAAACAATATAACAAAAGTCCTATATATCAGATTCTGTTTTCTTCCATGGTATCTAACTCGATCTAAAATATAACACCATCAGGTGTGTAGGATGAGGAAAGAAGGTTAACATTTGTATAGCCTGGAGAAATATATTTACAGAGGAGCCTATGATAGAGCTATGGTAGGATTGGGGTCAATATGAAAGGTTCATTTGAAATTGAGATGGACGATTTTCAATGACAACTGCTTCATATTTGTCAACTTTCTTTGCTGCCATGTGCAACATGGAAAAAAGTAAGCTGTGGACTTCATTAGCTTGGGTTTTTATCAGGAGGGTAAAAAGGAAAAAGGAAGTGGAGAGTATGATTTTTTAAATTAGTCACATACAGGGATTTGAGTTATAGATTCTAAAAATTCTAAAGCAGGAAGTAAAGACTTCAGGGATCAAGCAATACAAATGTTCAAAAGAAGAGAGATATTCAAGGTATTCTAACATCCACATAATGACTCAAGTTACATTATTTTCACAGAACATTTTTTCTCCCAAATTTTAGCATTTTACTTTTACTGGTCAAAGTCTTACTTTGGTTTCCCATATAAATGTGTGTTTAAGCATTTCAGAAAAGCTGAAAAATGCTAGTTTACTAGATGTGCAAAGATTTCATTGTAGGTATGTAAGCAGTTTACATGGTGCATTTCATTCTAATCCTTCTTCATGGCACAAGGCACTGTGAGAAATTGATTCACTCATTTGCCAGTCAAACTGCTGGGGCTCTAACACTAGTCCAACTTGAGATAATTAGGTTTAATCAGCGATTTTACAATAAATAATGGTAGTGTGAACTTGGGCTAGTCCCAAAGAGTAAAGTTTTGCATGGTAAAATAGGTAAGCTACATGCATGTACAGGATCCACAAAGAATGTCTGTGGAGTGTTCAAGGGTTATAGCCAACTATGGGCTGGTGTTCTGGGAAAGGAAAAAGCACCAACATTGTAACGAAATTGTCCATGAGAGCCCACACACATTATAGGATTATGCTTTTCATCCTAGATAGATATATCCAGACTTCTACCATATTAGATGGTGGTTCCTGTTTGTAAGCAAGCAAAATATCTGTATATTTAATGTATCTGGGGAAAAAGAGCTTCCAAAACATTTTTACTTAAAATCCAAACAAAAAAGAAGTTAAGGAGATCTATTCCATTGTGGAATCATCACCTTTACCTGCAAGGTTACTCAGATTGACAAACTCAGCACTGGCAGAGGGCACTGGGGGTACGTGGGGGTCGTCCTCACTGTAGGCTTTCAGCATGTACTTCTCGATTACACCTCTAACCACAACAGGTTCATCCCAGGTCACCTCGATGCTATATCCGTTTATGCTGCGGACTCTTGTGGGACTTGGCACACTTTGTGGAGCTATGAAAGAATAAAAAAGAAAATAGAGAAAATGGCAGTTCTGAGAAGACTATTGCCCCTATTCTTCACTTTTAATGGCTGCAGTAAATCAGACTCCAACCATTAGCATAAATACAATTTATTAGAGTTGTAACTTTTCAGCATTGATTTAATATGACTGCACATCTTGAGCCATTCAGTTTAAGCAATATTTCAAAACCATCACAACTCCATTGACATAACATTCTTTTAAGTCTAGTCCAGGTTTTCCAAAAACATTTAATGTATCCGACATGTTTAAACATCACTCATAAAGAAGGAGGTGGCTGGTAGGCAGATAACAAGTTCAAGCAATATTATGATGTACCCCTCTGAAGCAAGATAATTAGACTGTTATTATACATAATGGTTTGACACTTTTATACCTTCTGTGTATTGGCCCCAAAATGTCACACATGTGATTGTGTTGCACTTGAAATTTCTTGTCCAAATTTGATTGTTATTCAAATTAATTTTAAAGAAGCAAAGTTCTACCCACTATGATATAGAGGATACATTTTTTTATTGCATTTTGGATGTTAGGGAGGCTGGTGCCCATGAGATCTCCCAAAATCATTTTCAGAGTTGCTCTTTCCAAAACAATCATACAAAATGAGAGAGTTTTAAGGAAGTGCAAAACCCCACTTATAAGCTGAGCCCCTAATTTCAAAAGTCCATAATCTTTAACTATTTATTAGATATTTCTACGGATCTGATCAGTAGCAACTTCATCACAGCTGACTGCACTGGGGACACAAAGAGCCCAAGGAAGTCTGTGGCAGGATGATGGATGGGACCTGCTCTAACTGCTCATGGGCTCCTGAGCCCTGTCGATGGAGGATCACTCTTGTTTTCCCACATCAAATATCCTCCTTCTCTGACTTTACTGTTCAGACCAATAAAACAGGATGGCTTTCAGGGAAACAAAGTGAACATAAAGCATGAGAGGGAAAGAGCAGCTCTCTGTGCAGTTAAAACACCTCGGGCACCTATAGGAAACACACAGTCCACACGATGGTGTTGCAGGTAAAGGGACAATGGGAGAGATGTTGATTTTATTAGTTGTGAAATGTGGTACAGGGCAAAGTACGCTACTGTCTAACAGATGGTCTTCTCATAAGGGACAGAGCAAAACTGACTCAAAAATAATTAAATAGCGCAATTATTCTCCAACCCTTGGGAGCATGTAGCTGCTCAGTGTTGTGGTCAGATTGTAAATATGAATTGATGGCATAAGACTTTGTGGTCAGATCATCACTATAAATTCGGAGCTCAACTTGCATACTTTCTCAGCAGCACTCAAGGTGGGGACAAAAGCTATGTAAACAATGCACTTTCTAGATACCTGTTTAAATTATTGACATAGTCAAAGCAGGCTTTATAGTATATTTACTAAAAAAGTAGAGGACTATGAAACTGGGGCAGAAAACCTGTCAGTAACAAATGAATATTTTGTACTAGAGCTTTCTCTCAACTCTGAAGTTGAAATAGATTTTAAGAGATCATTAGGTTCACTGTCTTGCATATAAATAGATGGTAATTTAAATCACCCTTGAAAAGTGTCTCAAGTTGTCCTCTTCTGGGAAACCAGAAGATAGCCTTGTTAGTATTATTGTTAGTAGCCCACCGCAGTATTTTTTAAATTAAAGTATCTTTTAAATTAAGAAGACTCCCTAAAAGATGTGAAAAAACATTATCTTTAGAAAAATTGTTACTTGATGGCGAATTTTTCTTTCAGAAACATAAATGGCAACTGTTTGAAGATAAGCATGCCTTTCTGACAAATATTTGTTTCAAAATAGGAGAATGCTATTGATTTGCAAGTTTCTTTTTTGTTTGTTTTGTTTTGTTTTGGTACTGGAGATTGAACTCAGGGGCACACTGAGTTCACATCCACTGAGCCACATCCCCAGCCCTATTTTGTGTTTTATGTAGAGACAGGGTCTCACTGAGTTGCTTAGCGACTTGCCGTTGCTGAGGCTGGCTTTGAACTCGCGATTCTCCTGTCTCAGCCTCCCTAAGTGCTGGGATTAGAGGCTTGTGGTACCTCGCCTGGCTGATTTACAAATTTTTGTGTTGAACACCATCCTGTGATGCTATTATGTGAAAAGATTCTGTTGCCACAGTCTGTACAAAACATTTTCTAGTCAGTTGTCTCAGATTAGATCTAAACTATTCTGTCTCCTAGAGGTTTCTCTTCCCATTCAAAACAATTAAACTGATCAGCAATTTCTCTCCCATGAGAGTCATTCTAAGATCCTAATAGTCAACACCACAGCAAACATCTGCAATGATATGGTAACAGATGCACCTGCTTCCAGCCTGGTCTCAGTTTCAAATGTGCTCTGTGCAAGAGTCAAGATATCACTGCGTCTAATGGCAATCCTGGCCTCTGTTCTCAGCTGCTTAAGATCTATGTAGTCTGCAAGTTTTCCTTAGACATATTACCATGGGTGGGGTTTGCATCCAAATATGATAGAATCCAGCATTAGCAAATAGTAAATTCTATAAAAATCAGAAGCACTGATCTACTAAATAGTTTAGACACTGGCATTTCCAAACCAAGGTATTCACTGTTGCAAGATTACAAAAATATTTCTACTTAATAGCCTTTCCTTTGCTATACATGTACAGACATGTGCATATGTATACACATACACATTTTGAGGTAACCAGTATTCACCTGTTCCTGTTGTGCGTCCCCGACTCCAGTCACTGTCTACTGACCCTCCTTCATGCGAGGCTATCACTCGATACAGGTGTTCTTAAGTGGAAAAAAAGAAGTAAAAAGAGTCAATGAGTTCTCAGATTAACTACTGGTGGGCTGTTGGCAGGGGGAGGAGAAAAATAGGAGACATGTAACATTTAATATAGAAGACTTCCATATTACCTGTAAAGGGCGGGAGACCACTCTCATCAACACCCTGCTCTTTTCCCTGGTAAACCAGGATGGAGTCATTTCCCCTGCAGTTAACAGCGCTGTCAGTTGATAGGCATCCATCCAGATTGACTCTGACAGCGCTGCTGGACACAGATGCCAAATTAACGACAGCACCCCGTGTAAATTTAACATCCTTCATGCAACCACCGAAACCTAGCAAATAGTAAGAGATTAGTATCACATAAAAAAGAGCTTGAGTCATTAATTACCAATCATTTTTGTCCTCTGCAGTGCTACATTTTGGGGGAGGCGGTGATTAGAGACAATTATTAAACTTTTGTATCTTTTTGGAAATCTTTTATGCCTTCTGCTTTTCCTCTGGCTAAGTTATCACAGGAAAATATCCATATTTATGCTATTTTGAAATCTATACATGGATAATTGCAATTCAACTTTTGGTACTAGAAAGCATTTGTTTTTAAACTGCTTTAGGCTCACATTTTTTTTCATTCTTTTCATAAAATAAAATTTAGGTGATTACACATTCTGGTAAGGCTGTAGCCACATGCCCTTCAATTCTGGAAAGTTAAGTTACTATAAAAATCAGCATTGTTAAGTGCCAAAAAATAATATTTGAATTAGCACAATTATGCAACAACTCAGTGGAAAGAAAATACACTTTGAAGGTGTTATGCAGAACTGGTGGAATATAGATTCAAAATATATTACAATCCTTAGTCATTGCCATGAGTTGCATCATAATCATTTCAGAGGTCTGAAATGCAGTCCCAGTTAAACTGGTATAGAGAAGAGCTGTTGCTGGGCTCTATACAAAACTCAAATATACACTTTGGATATATGTGGTGTATGGATCCGTGATGGAATAGCACCAGCTTTGAATTACATGCCATTTTATCTAAACAGATTAGGTCAGTGAAGTTTGGCTCAACTCTAACCAGGAATCTACACACAATTAGGACAACAGAACAGAGTTTGAGATTGCTAGAGAATATGCAAATGCTCTCTCTGAACAAAGCACTGTCGAGTTGGAAAGGCCCCAAATACAACGTTAACTCTTTTCAAGATTAAAATGACCGTATTGTTCTCTTCAGCATTTATATAATGTCTTATTATGTCTTCTAACACATCAAGTTACAGGCTATTTCCTTTTAAATGCTTTTTGCTATTATTCACATGCCTTTAGGCCCAACTGATGCTAATAACTGATCAATACTGCTAGTCTAGCTTAGACTGACAGTAGGCACTAAATAAATTGGGTGAATTGAATTGAAAACAGTGAAGCTCGGTACAAAAGCATTTGCTGGGAAATTCAGAAACTAAGATTCCTAAACTTTTATCAGCAGTAATTTTCTGATGGCACATAACTGTGTTACCTAATGTCTCTGTGCCCAAATTTTCCTACCAACAAAAAGAAATCAATAAGAGTCAACTTTGGCAAGCAAGTAAGTTCTGTTATAAGAAATGTCACTTTACAATATAGGGTTTCAGTTTGGCAGGATGAAAACAGTTCTGGAGATGAATGATGGTGATGGTTGTACAACAGTGTGAATGTCTTTAATTCCACCAAACACTTCAAATTGGTTACAAGGGTAAGTTTCATGGTATTTGTATTTCCATATAATTTTTTAAAATTAGAGAATTAAAAGCAAACTGTTATACAAATTAATTCACAAGATGGAATTTGAAATTTGGAGAAGGCCACAGAGATGGTAGCCTACATGTTGCAGCTGAAAAGAAAAGTTCAGATAGTTATAAAATGGTGCTTGTAAGTATGAATCCTTCTGAATAAATGGTCCTGGCCTCAGACCTTGGAGATGCTGTTGCAGAGTTTTGTGGGGTCTTTCCTGTGGTATCCTTCTAGTGCAGACCAGAGTTCAGTTAAATGAACTTTGCACCAGTCTTTCAATTCTATCTGACCAGAAATGTTCCCCTACTGACTTCAAAATTTGAGTGAGATGTGAGGATAAAAAGAGGGGAAATGCCAGGTGCAGTGGTGCATGCCTATGATCCCAGCAACTCAGGAGGCTGATGCAGGAGGATTATAAATTCAAGGCTAGCTTGAGCAACTTAGTGAGATCCTATCTCCGAAAAAAAATTTAAAAGACCATGGATATAGCTAGCTCAGTGGTAAAGTGACCCTAGGATTCAATCCCCAGTACCAAAAATAAAATAAAAATAAAGAAAATAAAAGAAGAAGTAGTGGGGAAAAGAGGAATGTGCACAGGCATGGTGTGAGAGAAATGGAGACTTCTTTTCTTGCTCCCCTGCCTTTGTGAGAATCAAAAGAGCTCTGGGTGGGCAAATAAGAAAAACAGTAGCTCTTCTTTGAGGAACGAAGCCCTGTACCAGGGCACTTGGTTTGGCAGGTAGGCTGGGTTCCAGTCCCCACTCCCTTCTTGTCCTTCAGGACTTGAGGCAAAATATAGCCCAAATGTATGCCATGGACCAGTTATGTCCCACGTAGATGTTAGTGATTGTCCTAAGTGATAGTTCTAAGACAAACACCCATGATCTGAGGTCTTACATCTTCTGCAAATTATGTTGGGAAATGAATTTTGCATTTGACTCAAAAGAAGATCACAACATTAATTGATAAGAAAATATAGCACTAATCTGATAGCAAAATAGAGCTGCTAAGAAAAAGGTGCTAATTAAGAAGCATAGAAAAGGAACAAGAAAGGATTCGAAGGCTGTTGATATTGGATTGAAAGAAATACATTAAGTGAACATGATTCATTTTAATTGCAATTGGCTACCTTCATGCTCCTCCTTTACATTGTGAATATTTTCCTTGATGACTATATAAAGAATTCAGTTATTTATAAAGATCAGCATCTCTCAAAAGCATGAGTGAGAATGTGAAGGGATGGGGGTTACAAAATCTGCCTTTTTAAATAATCTTTCCATGTGATTCCAATGTACCTTGAATAGTAATAGTAATAAGAGCTAATTTCATTTTTTCCTGTGTTCCTGCTACCATTCTTTAATATTTTATCAGTGGTTTGAGAACCACTGATATAAATGATATTGCAATGATAAAAATTTAGTATTACCCATAAATAAAATATCTTTCGGTATCATCGACTTAGTTCTAGTGTGGATAAAATTATTCCCCTTGGGTCTATGTTGATGTTTTAAACTTCCATCATTATTATCTTACAATTTCATTCTATCCATGTCTCCAGGACTATCAATAATTATGGGTTTAGGTATAATTCAAAAGCACAAGTCTAGATAGATTTTTTCCCCCTAGATGTAAACAGGATCAAATATCTCACTCATACAAAGAATTTTCAAGTTCTTTCTAACCTCAGAAACCTGAAAACCTGAGAAGCTCTTATATGAATGTAATATTTTTAGCTGCTGTTACATCTTAAGTGCCTTGAAAATGTCATTACTGTCTTACACCTCAGTTATTCATTAACTCCTTACTACTACCCTTCTAAAAGTCTCCTTAGAGCTTGCCATATATTTTCTATTCAAAGGCATTTAAATCTTTATGTACTTAGCAAATAGGCAAAGACTGCTTCATGGAAATTTTAACCATTCACAGTACATAGATTTTAAAAGACACAGAATATTTTCTACATGACAGCGTGCTTGGTCACACACTAGATATTACAGTGCTTTCTCCACTTGACAGAGAAGGAGCACCAACCAATTCCTAAAAGGGAATGCTTAACTATAATCAGGAGAAGGGACAGTGACACCAAATTGACTGAGACAGACTTTCTGTCTCACTGTTGGCTAAGTTGCCATGTGACCTTAGGCAAGCTATTTTTCTTTCTAGTTTTCAGTTTCCTCATCTGTAAAACAGAGATATGAATAACAGTGCCCAACTCATGAGCTTCTTCAGAAGAACCAACTCACTACTCAATCAAAGCTCTCAGAACCATGCCTGCCATACAGAATGCACTGAGACACAGCTAACTTTTTAAGTTAATAAGGTCTCAGTTACCTTCAAATTTATATGAATTAGTCTTGCTTTAGTTATAAATAATGCCTTTTCCTTTCTCTGATGGTTATTAATAATCAACAAAATGTAAATTTTGTACAAGTTTTTGGAATTCAAACAAACCCACCCATTCATGTGCCTTTTCTGCATGAAAGCTGTAGAGGAGAAAGGATGTAGACAATATTCATTTATTCAGAGAGAAAAAGAAAAACAATGAATTTGCCATTGTTCCTAGTGGGTGCATACCAACTTACTTCATTTTTTTAATCTGAAAATGTAGATACTGATCAGTATCCAAAAAATCTAGAACTGCATGTGTTTTCATGGAAAAAGTAGAAATATATTTATAATATGTATAATATGTACAATTATATTCATATAATATAAATATAAAATAAAAAATTACATATATGACATGTAATATGTACATAATTATTTATATGTATGTATATACAAACAATTCTATTTGCTGAGAACATGTAAATATATTGATTGTAAATAGTATGATGGCATTCAGAAAACTATTTCTAGAAGTATTCCATGGTTGCTTTTAGGACTTAAAATTCTCCATAAAAGGGAGAGGGTGTTGGTGGGTCTCACTTTGAGCCTGAGTTTATTGCCATATCTTGAAGCACAGAACCATCAAAATCTGGCAGAACCGGGACCATACCAACTTTTACATTTCTCTAGAGGGAATTTACCTTGTTCCAAACTCAACTGTCTGTAAGAGTTCCACAGCTCCTGTGGGATTCCTCCCACATAGACAGGTGAATTCACCAGCAGCTGCTGAGCTCTTGACCCTGCTGAATGCTCCATCAGCTCATTCACGCTTGCCGATATGACGGAGCCTTTCTTTTTAACAATGACTTTATTCCACTTTCCATCACAGTAGGTCAGTCCTAGCCATAGCTCCACTTGTGTAAAAGTAAGACTGGCATTCAACCGGAAGCTCAGTGCACCATTCTTCAGCTCTACCTGTATTCCATATTAAAAAAGAAAATAGGTATATACAAAGGATGCAGAATGGGAGTTTGGGGAAGAGCAGAAGGTTAATTTCTTGAAAAAAAGGAAGAACTTTCTCTGAAACAACTCTATAAAAATGTTTCCCTTCATCCTAAGTAGAACTGCAATGATATATAATAAAATACCTTTAAAGTGTACTATTGACATGAACAATGTTGTAATGAATAAAACAAATTCCTACCTAGTAATTATTGTATTATGTGATATAATATTATGTCCAACTAAGCTTTTTTTAATAAAAGTATAGTTAAAAGATTAAATCCTAGGATAAGTGACTGAACGATTAAAGATAACAGAATAGTTTGAACTATGACTCTATATTTGAGTTTTTAGAAAATGGGAAAATACTACTTCATATATCAATTTAATTTGGGGGAAAATTTGACAAGAAAATAAGAAAATGAAATGTCAACCTTGATGAAGCTTATTTTAACTGGTTAGTGAACTCAATTTCAAATTTGCAAGATATATTTTGATTCAATAGTTCAGCTTTATTCTAAATCTCTAACATAATTGCTTCTACGTGTATTCTTTCAGATTAATTTGACATTTCCTAATGCAAACATATCTCACCCAAATTTTCATAGTAAAGGAAATAAAATATATTTGTATGTATTCCTTCAAATGTCATAGGATAATGATTTTACCTATTATACTTTTATTTCATTAGAAGTTCATTTGGCAAGCATAGGATAGTTAAAATATTGTGCCAATAAAAAAACAGATAAAATTAAGTTTTTCTATGTAAATATCATATTAATGAAGTACTTGAGGTAAGCATTCATTTAGCTACCCTTCATTTAATAAATACTGAATCCTTAACTATGTTTATATACCTGCTGCTCTAAGACAAACATGGTTCCCAAGAATCACATTAATAGCAGAGATAAACATGTGGTACCAATTCAATAACCAGCATATGGATGAGGTACCATGGGAGCAAAGACCAGATATACATTTTATTCCCCAGAAATCTGGAAAAGTTTAAATTAAGGTTTAAAGGAGTACGGAGCCAGGAGTAGTCGTGCATGCCTATAATCTCAGCAGCTTGGGAGGCTGAGGCAGGAAGACCGTGAGTTCAAAGCCAGCCTCAGCAAGAGCAAAGGCCCTAAGCAACTCAGTGAGACACTGTCTCTAAATAAAATACAAAATAAGTTTGGGGATGTGGCTCAGTGGTTGAGTGCCTCCGAGTTCAATCTCCAGTACCAAAATAAAAGTAGTATGGAGATTCGTGGAGGGTTCTACCAGGAGGAGGACTAACATGAACAACGGGATGGGCATATGAGGTTAAAGAGAGGTACTCAGGGAAATAAGAGAGTATATATAGGGGCATTTACCCATCCAATAATATTTATTGTGCACATAGTAATTGACAAGGTTAAGCAGTGAGGGCACAACTGTAATGTAGAGAGCTGAGGTCTATGTGTTCATAGTAACCCCATTCCAGAGGAAGAAATCAATAATAAACAATAGAACAATACTTGAAATAAGCACAAATTTTAAGAAATGTCAAAAATAGTTAAATTTCTATTTACCTTATTAGAAAAATTGACATATAAGCTAGAAAGTAAAACTCTATGAATTGAAAATATCTTAGAATCTTAAAATCACAAGATACATATTTTATTGCCTATTTGTTCAAATATCAAGAATCTGATGGTAAGATGTCTATAATTTCCTCTTATTTCTAGGTTGGTACTTGTAAAGAACTTCTCTATAAAGTCAACCTTTTAAATAATAGTTATTTTTGATTGGCATTTGATTGAATTAGTAAAGGCAAGTAGAAGCAGTTGCACTTGCTTTTACATTCAGATAAATGCATAAAAATGCTCATGGCAGTTGTAGTTATCATAGCAGACACATGGAAATAACCAAAGCATCACTGAAAAGAGCAGAGGTATATTATACAGCCCTAAAAGTGCATGGATGACACATAAAGAGTGTAGATTGCAAACAGGAATTGCTTAGAGTATAATACCACTTTTATAAATTTCAAAAACAATATTTTCTGGATATTTACATATGGTATTCAAACTATGAAATGCAAATACACGATTCTGATTGCACATTGCCTCTGGTGGGAGACAGAGAAACAAGATAGGAGAGACCCTAACAGAGGCAAAAGAGCTACAATAATTTAGTTCTTAGATTGAAAGGTGCACTCATGAATATTCATTGTGTTTTATACTTTATCATATATATACATAATATTAAATATATATAGTATATTATTTTGAAACTATATCAAAAGACAATGAAGGAGATTATACTTTTCATATATTGGGAAGTAAAATTGGATTTTCTTAATATCTTATATATTTGTTTGCTTTAAATTAAACTTTTCACGATACTAATTGTCAATTTTTAAAATGATCATAATCCTACAGTATAAAATGTTTCACAGGACTCAAAAACTAGGAAGTACTTGAGGAAAAACATAAAAATAAAAATAAAACAATAAAGAATCTCCAGTTTGGTTGAATGCTAAAACATGGTTTATCTTGTTTAAAGTTGAGTCTGATGTTTTAAAGTAAATTTAATTAAATAACATACAGCAAGAAAATCAGATCCATTTTTATTGTAAGTGAAAAGAAGCAATCCATTCAACTGGTCTGTTCTGAACTGAAGGGAAATCTCAAAGTCCATTCCACCATGAAATATGTGTGAATAAAGTTCCAGGAACCCTTTAAAGACAAGAATGTGTACATGTTAGTAGGTGTAAACAGCACCCCCT
>CM053410.1:51270970-51338404 GCA_028644305.1 Xerus rutilus | reverse complement strand
TCAATCAATAATAAATTTATATACACAATATGAAATCAATTATTTATAATGGAGATATGTCCTGTATGGTAGAGGAATTTGGTAACATGAGATTCTTTCCTTTTGGTACCTGGATCTGCCATTGCCCTAGAGGGTAAAGAAGTAAAAACAACAACAATAACAAAAAAGGCTATATGTATGTGTGTTTTAGAGGAATTTCTCCACTAGTCTAAAGTAGATAATGAAAATTCTCCTCTAGAGCATTTCCGAGTAACTATATCACTCCCCAAACTGCACCCAAAGCTCTTTATGCATTTTGATTTTCTCCATGATTCCGTGAATTCAACCAGCCATGGACAAGTTATACTTATCTGTGTCCGAGCTTCTTCATGAGATTTATGTTATAAATTTTTACTAGAGATTTATTCGGGGAGGGCACATTGTGATTTTCTATGAGGACCTTGGAAAGACCCTAGAACCACTAAGGGGGATTATTTTCTGTCTAGGTTTCATTTCATGTTAGTTTTAGTTTCTTTTTAGAGAATTTTTTGTTCTCTTGTCCCAAAAATATGAAAATTTCTTTGTTAAAACCTCAATTATAGTACTGGTGGCGTTAGGTTGGAGTTATCTGTGTACTTATCAATACCTTCTATTGTGACAAAGAGCATATGTCCATTGTCTATATAGGGACTGGTTTATGATGGTCACACAGTACTCAGGGACTCTTCCTCACCGTATTTAGAGTGTAAACCAGGCTCACACTTCTATATTTGCAATTTTTATAATGAATTTAAAATCTTACAAAAATGTATACTTAAGTCCTAAAATGATATATTTGAGTGAGATTAGTATAATTCATTTTGGCAAATATTTACTGAACTTCTATTTTTATACCAAGCAGTGGGTACTAACAAGATAAATACAAATACATAGTTACTTTAACAAAGAAGAAGCCTAAAGGAAATTTTTGACACATGGATGAAAAACACAATATGAGATAGCAAATAATACTTATTCACATTTTGAAATAATGTACATTGATTCTACTATAAGTTTTAGTGACAACATATAATTCTATATCTTACTAAACTCACCAGGATCCTTCCTGAGAATGGTAAAACCTTGTGGCAGCCCTCCCACAAACAATCCTGTGTTATCTCCAATTATACTACTACCATTCAGGGAGGCAGAGGAACCTGCAGAAAAGGAGATAGGAATCCCAACTTCAGGAGGATAATTTATTTCTACTAATTTAAAAAGTGATAAACTTTTACCCAGCTTCAGGACACCACCCTTCATTCTTCTTCCTCTGTGTTTTTTCCTGCTTTTCTTCACTGATTCCTTTCCTGATATTGAAATAACCATCTTCCTTCTTGAACCTCTTCCTTTCTCTACCTAGTTGAACTCCCAGAGTCCTCTAGGGGGCTAAATAGCAGACTGAACACCAGTTCAAACTACCAAGGCCAAAGATCAGAGGGGCCTTGATCCCCAACTGTTTTATAATAATATCAACTTCCCATTAATATTTCTATTTACCTCACTCCTTCTTTGGGAGAAAAGAGAAAGTTTGTCACAGTTTTGGTAGATACCAACGCACATGATTTAGCGCTACCTACATCTGATCCTCTGGCTTTAAATACCATCCTTAGCCAACAAATCCTGATTTGTATTCCCAATCTGGACCTCTTTCCCAAATCCATACTGGTATGTCCAATAGCCTATTTGGTATCTCCACTTGGATATCTGTAGATATCTAGGATGTAACATGCTAAAAACTGAACTCTGGACATCTCAAAGCTTTCTTCTCTCACCTTCTTGCACACCATAGTTTTGGCAGCTACATTCTTCCAGTCACTCAGGCCCCAAACCTGGCAACCATGTTGATTTCAGGACCAGCAACAGCCATCGAGGGCTAGATGGTATCTTTGTAGACTACTCAGCATCAAATAGTCATAGATAACACATAAACGAATGGGTAGAATTATGTCCGAATACACCTTTATTTATAAAAACAGGTATGAACTAATTTAGTCCACAGGTTGTAGTTTGTGAGCTTTTATTCTCCCTCAATTTCATTAATAAATATTGTTAATTTGAAATGTACAAATAACCAGAATCTGACCACTTCTTATTTTATCCACAGTGACCTATCTGGTTACAGTCACCATTATTTCATGCCTGAGTTAACAGAGTTATTGTAGAAGCCTGTTGATTGGTCTCCATGTTCTTGCCCTTATTCTCAACAGAGAAGCCATAGTGATCTTTGCAAAGAAATAAGTCATATTTTCTTTTACTCCTTTCTCAAAATCCTCCAAAGATTTCCTTCAAAGTAAAAACACACAAGGCCCTATACCCTACATAATGTAGCTTCTAATGGCCTCTGTGACCTCGTATCCAATCACTAATCCTTTCACTCCTTCTTTCCCATACTGGTTCACTTTGTTGGTCCTTGACATGAAACCTAAGGTAGGCTCCCATCACAGGGCTCTGATATATGTTGTCCTCTTGGTTCAAAAAATTCTTCCACTGGGTATTTGCATGGGTCACTGCTTCTTCTCTTTAGGTCTCTGCTAGAATGTCACCTGCTCAAAGAGGTCTTCCCTAACAGTTCTATATAAAATTTAACACTCCTCCTAGCATACATGTATGCCTCTAACACTGAGACAGACTCATAAAAACATATGTACTTTTTCCTCTTGTCCATTCTCAGAACCTATCACCACTTGATACTTGTTTGATCTTTATTTAGTCTGTCTTCTGCTCCCATCCAACTCCCCTCAAAAATGTAAACTCAAAAATTCTGTTTGCTCTCAGTATCCAGAGTACCTACAGTAGTGCCTGGAACATAGTAGGCACTCAACAAAATTACCCATATTCTAAAAGAGTTAATTAAAAGCCTGCATCATTATTCAGGTAAAAATTTTTATAGTTATATGAGGACAGTAGAGGAAGTAGGCTGGAAGGAAAACTAAAATATGCAAAGACAGAATATGTATGGGAAAAAATGCTGCCTATCAAATGGGTAAACAGGGAGAAATTGTTTACCTTTCCTGAGCCTTGATTTCCACATCTCTAAATGTAGATAACTGTTCTACTGTTTGCCTTCTGAAAGCAGAAACTCACACAAGAGTTATGGTTTGGATGTGAGGTATCCCATAAAAGCTCATGTGTGAAACAATGCAAGAAAGCTTAGAGGTGAAATGATTAGGTTATGTGAGCCTTGACCCAATCAATGAATTAATCCCCTGATAGGGATTAACTGAATGGTAACTGAAGGCAGGTGGGGTGTGACCGGAGGAGATGGGTAATTGGGGGCAAGGCTTGGGGTCTATATTTTGGATCTGATGAGTGGAGTCTCTCTGCTTCCTGGTAATGTTCTGAGATGCTTTCCTCCACCATATTCTTCACAAATGATGATCTGTCTCACCTCAAACCCTAAGGAATGGAGCCAACCTTCTGTATACTGAGACCTCTGAAACCGTGTGCCCCCAAATAAACTTTTCCTCCCCTAATTGTTCTGGATAGGTCTTTTAGTCACAGCAGCAAAAAAGCTGACTAAAACATGCAAGAGAACATAACTCAAAGCCCTTGAAAATTTTAGAGAATAGACAAGATATAGTGACCACCAGTGATCTGGTTCTTATTTTTGCTTTAGTGAAGCCCCTCTGTGAAAGAGAAACCAGTTGATAAACTTAATCATTTTAGAAATACTCAGAAGAAAAATCTGACAGCAATTTAAATAAAAATTATTGGGATTATGGTGAAAGAAGAGACCTAGAAATACAAGCAGCCAAAAAATGTGGCAATACCAGTATTATCAATAGAGTTACTTATATATATCAAAGAAGTACTTACCTGTGTACTGCCCATCAAGGGTGATTTGGCCAGAAGCCTGATACCTAATAGCAATTATTTCATGCCATTTGCCATCACTATATTGTTTATCATGATCATTAGTTGTGGTAACTTCCACTGAGGATCCCTTAAGAGAATGAATGAGTGAACAAATTAATATTTCTGCAAAATTACAGAGACACTTGCACATTTGTTGAAAACCAGTTTACAAATTTCCAACATTATGATTCAAGAAGGCATATGTTTCAAACAGAACCAAACATTTAATGTTGATGTCTACCATTATTCTGGTTTTCCTGCGATGTACTTCTATGCTACAGTGCCCAAATCTGAAAAGAACTTCTCTCTGGAATAAGAAACTCTTACAAAGGTACTTGCATTTTGAGTACCCCATGCTCATCAGAAAGGTATTAAGTTTTATAATTTAAAATTTTAGGTTTTAATTTTCATGGCAGAACTATGAAAAAACAAGAATTTAAAACTAATTTAGAAAACACTGAAAATGGTTCTGAAGATAGAGAAATGTCAGGCAAATTAGTTATTCTTACCTTCACTGAACTATTAAAAACAAGATGGAATGAGAGTGACATTAAAAATTAGTGAGTAATTAATACATTAAACTTAAGCGTGGAGTTAAATTTAGTGCACAAAACTTTGTGGTTTAAAAATCTAACATTTAGGGGCTGGGGTTATGGTGCAGTGGTAGCATGCTGGCCTAGCATGAGGGAGGCACTGGGTTCGATCCTCAGCACCACATAAAAATATAATAAAGATATTCTGTCCACCTACAACTAAAAAATAAATATTAAGAAAAAATCTAACATTTATAGCCCTGCTTAAGGTAATAGTACCATAGTTAAAAATGTATTCCAATGTGGATAAGACCCAGAAATGGTAGATATCATGAAGAGAGATGAGTTAGACGAGGCAAGAGTAAGGAAACAAAGAGAAATGGAAAACTCCCACCTTAGCAGTTTAGAGCTAAGTAAACCCTTTTTCATTAGGTTATAGTACATACAATGGTAATCATTTTAGTCTGAGCAAATAAACAAGACTAGGAAATGAAATTCCAACTTCATCGCCAACACTATTTACTACTACTATTAAAGAAACAACAAAATTATTCTAAAATTTCCAAACAACAATACATTATTTTCTTACTTAACAAAGTAAATTGACCTGGCCAAAATAAACTTCAACCCAATAAATATTTTTTAAAACTAAAATAAGACTAGAAAAAATATGACAAAATTTTTAATTACCTAGAATGTTTGATCAAATCTAACAGTTGTACTGTACTTTTTTTCATAAGAGAATATTGATAATTATCTGATGTAATAGAACTAAAGATTTACACTGCAAAAGGTACCATGTTAATCACAGCATCTTTACTATAACATTTTTGTTTATATTTCCCTAAAATAGTTTTAGTGATATAACATGTCCATTCTGCACATTTAATTGGCTCCTGTCAGGCCTCATAATGGACTCAACAATGTGTATGACAAACAGAATTTCATGTTACCAAAGTTAAAAAAAAAACAAAACAAAAAACACAGTGTTTAATTTCCCATGAGTATGAGTGAGTTGTTTCTCACATGGACAATATCCCAACTTTTATAGACAACTCGGTCAGCTAGAAACATCACCATTTGATAAGTATATTTCTAGTCTTGAATTTTTGTAGGTTGACTTTCCTTGTATCTGTTTTCTTCTACATACTGTTTTATTTTCTTCAGCCCTATTTCAACATGTTAATATTTTACAAACACACATTTCATTATCGTAGTTTAATAATTAAAACCAGAACTGGTGTCGTGCCCAATTAATGTGCCCTGGTAGCATGCCCATTAGTTTTTCCATTAGTGAATTCAACAATACTAATGGGATTACTAGCATGGGATGCTAATTGGGCGTGACATAAGAAACTGGCTTACTTCTTAGCATACCCTTGCTAATGATGAAATTAATGAGCATTTTATTAAATGCTGTCTCATCAAAGTGTACTTACTTAGCGTTAAAATTGTTACAAACGACGCCGCATTCTAAAGATCAGGTGTCTGAATAAGTGGTTCTTCATATTTTGTTTGGCAACAATCTGAAGCATTAATACTTCTCTGTGTCAGAAATCACATTTTTGGAGACAAATCCAAGTACATAACCTATATGCACAGTATGCCAAACTTGCTTTTATTCATAGAATATTATTCTTTGGTGATGATTTTCAGATTCTTCCCAGTCCCGTTCCCCCAATGTAATAAGAATAATTCTGTGGTCATTTCTGGTATCATATTATGCAATTTGCACTTTCCATGTGAAAAATACCAGACACGTTAAAGAGATGCTACTCAGAATTATTTGAAAGTTTTCATTTTCACAGCTTCCTTCTCAGTGAAAACAGAATATCGTATGAATTTTCTATTAATGTCACTGAACATAGAACACTTAAAAGACTACCATGAATAATTATGAGTCAATAAAATATCATCTGATCAAGTATATTCAAAACTGTGATTAATCAAATAAAGTATAAGATTATACCAAATTGTTAGACACTTAATAAAAATCATAGTAATAAAAGTTGCAGTTAATTTTTTTGTGTCTCTTAACAATGGTTCTGATTGCTTAGTCCACCATACATAAAAACATTTCCAATTTTAAAGAATCTTTTCCCCTCCTCATATGCATTTATTCAATGAAAGGCATTAGCTAATTGCAAGAGTAATCATATTTGGTTTTACACCTATGTCCTCTATGTAGAATTATTTATTTATTAAAGGCTATTTAAGGAATTTATTGCTCAAGTTTACTAAGATATTTCAAAAAGAGCAAAGTACAAGATGACTTCAAAACTATGTGATAGACAGTAACTATAAAATTCTCTGAAAATACACTTTCCACAATTCAAAATTTAATTATTCTGAATGGATTTAGGAACAGGAATTTAAAAACAATCATCTATTTTCTGATAAAATGTATAACACACATATTAAAACAAAGAAGCACTAAATTATTACAAAATCATTAAAAGCTGGAAATTTTAACCCAGAAAATGGGTAATTTTATTAAATTATATAGAGAACTATTTTACCAACAGTTATCAACTTAGCCAATCCATCAAAAGACACACATTAAGCATCAACTATGTTCCAAGGTTTGTGCCAAGTCTTGAGAATATATTTATAGACAAGAGAGACTATGCCCTCACTGTATTGTATGGTCTCATAGGAAAGACACATTGAGTACATAATTACCTTTGAATGAGGATGAGAACTGTAAGATTCACTGATAATGTTTTCCTCATTTAAAGACAAAAGGTAATACTGGCTTAAAGTGATACCTGTAGCATCGAACATATAAATAATTTCCATATCAAGGGAAGGCTTATAAAACAAGCTCCTAAACTTAATTTAAGGTAAAGTAGCTCTAACTTTGTAGAAGAGAGCATATTCATTTTCCTATCCCAGATGGGAACAAAAAATAAAACAAAATAAAGCACAAAATTTTCTCCATCCATCAGTTTCAAAAATTTATCTTCAAATAAGGAGACAGGAAAGTTTTTATTACAAAGCTAGCAGATAGGTGTGGTTAACTGCTTTAGATACAAATTCCTCAGAGGTAGGGAAGGACATAGCCTTGACAACTTGAGCTCATTGTTGCATGGATTACATCATGATTCATGAGCACTTAGTATAATATTTCAAATTGCATTTTCTCAAATATATCCTAACAATTCTACTGAACTAATAACTTTTTAAAAAGTAAATTTTCATTGTGCTAAAAACACATGCTGCTTTTGCCTTGCAGAGAAACGTTTTTATTCTAAATTTAAATGCATTTACCCAATATCATTCAACTCTTCCTGCTCCCCTCAGCTCCCAACTTCTGGCTGTAGAGATTTTATTAATAATTGGTTGTCACCTATCAACCACATTTAGCTTAGGGTTTGGCTGTACAGAGTAGTAACAGAGCATCTGCAAAAGCTAATTGTAGGAAGGAGTAACAGAGGTAATTGTGTGAGAGAGAAGATTAAGAGGGCAGAAATGATGGCAATGTCTTGTGAATATTTCCCTGAACTCTTGTTATCACTTTGCACTGCCCTATCCCTCTGATCACTATAAAGGAGAGAAGAAAAAAGAGACTGTGAGCATTTCCTGGCAGCCATTCTCAAGATCATAAGAATACTATGATTGAGAAGAGTGAAGTATACATTTGATTCCTTTATACTTCTATTCTGCAGTCTGAAAGTGTCACATGCTTTAGAAAAGAGGAATACTCATGTTCTAAGAGATGGCATTATGGTTTGAGGTGTCCCCCCAAATCTCCTGTGTTCTTGCAAAAATATCCAGAAGTGAAACAATTGGATTATGAAAGCTGAAACCTAATCAGTCCACCCTAGGTTGAATGGATTGGGTTGTAATCATAGGCAGGTGGGCATGTTAGAGGAGGTGTATTACTAGGCATGTGCCCTGGTATGATGCATCTTTCCTGGGGCCCCTTCTTCCCTCCCTCTCTGTGCTGCTCAGCTGACATGAGCTGAGCATCTTTCCTCTGCTGTGCCCTTTCACCATAACGTTTTACCTTACCTCAGTCAGTTGACCACATCTTGAACTTCGGAAATTTTGAGCCCAAAATAAACTTGTCCTCCTCTAGGTTGTTCTTGTCAGTTATTTTAGTCACAGCAATGAAAAGCTGCCTAACACAGATGGTGATCGTGCTTCAGATCTGGTGACATCATTTTTGAGTTAATTGTCCAGAGACTTTATCCCATATGTTTAGTTTGTGTGTGTGTGTGTGTGCGTGCACATGCGTGTGTGTAAGTGTGCACACGTGTGTGTATTAAATACTCAAAGCCTGTCACAAACAATCTATGGTTAGTGTTCTTATGAATGGCATTTTGTTAATTTCCCATTTCTGTGTTCCCAGTGCCTAACTGCACATTGTACCTGGAGTGTAATACATTCTCAGCAAAGTTGCATGAAATGAAATAAACTAAACTTGATGCCAGTTCTACCACTACTCCACTGGGTGACCCAAGTTAAGCCACTTTATCTAAAGCACATGGATGGAAACAATACCTAACTCAAGGCGCTACTTCAAAAATGAAATGTGATCACTAAAATATAAACCTATATTGTAAAAAGTTCTATAAACAAACACTTAGGTGATTTAGAGTTTTCTCCATCTGACTTTAAAATAAAAATCCCCAGATGTTAATAAGTTGAAGGTAGAAAAGCAGAGCCAGATTTTTATATCTATTGACATTCTTTTATTTAATGGTACTATTCCTTTTCTCTCATTTTTTGTTGATTTTCAGTTTAGCATTTGATCTTTTTTTATTGTCACCTTGTTTATTTGTATGTTTTATGGAACATTTTAGTCTAACTAGTAATTAACTTATTCTTCTGTAATTTTTTAAAACATCTAATTCACTCATCTTTCCATCTCCTTCAATTCATTAATTTTAGCAGCAAACACTTACTAGTCTATCTCTTTGGGGTTTTCTGTATGGTTTTGTTTTTGTTTTCTGGCCTTTGCTGTATTTCTCTTCAATTTCAAACATTGTTATTTGGCTCTGGAAAGCAAATTTCTAGTCATTCCGCCATTAAATATTTAGATTTTACTTAATATTGCTAGGTTTATTATTCACCACTGCTTCTCCATTTGATATTTCTGACCTTCTTTTTTACTTTTGGTTAGATGCTTTGCTGAAATATTCTCCTCCAATAGGGTGCATGGGTAGAATTTTTTTTCTGGGTCTCTGGATGTTAAGAAACACCTTTCTTTTGTGCCAAAAAGCAGAAGTATGGCATGATTGCTAGAATCATTTTTGAAGATGAACTGCCTGAGTTTAAAAAACTGTTGCTTACTAATTGTGTGACTTTGGGAAAACTAATTTATTTGTGACTCAGATTCCTCCTCTGTAAGATGAGAAAAATAAGAATACCTACCACACAGAATTGTTGAGAAGTACTAACGTGTGTGTACTTGTATGTAGACAGAACATTTGGAATAAGTCCTGGCAAACAGAGATCTTAGAGAAGTATTTGTTTACTCATTTTTGATATGAGCTTTGTTTATTCTTGCAATAAATTCATAGTCCATTGTTTCTTAAATCATGTATATCACCTATATCGTTATTGCACATGTATTTTTGTTCTCCTTTTGGATCTCTTAATAGTGGTAGTACCTTTTTTTTCATATTTTGACAATGTACTTTGAGAAATGTCTTCAACTTTGATTTCCATCCTCCCCATCTGAAGCTCAATGTATCTCTCTTCTAATTAATCTCCTTAAAAGTTTCAAATGGAAAATAATATTTTCTGTTCTGTAATTGAATTGACTTTAGTGTACTGATTTTTTCCCAGTTGCCATCTGCCTTGCCTTCTGTGATGACTATATCTTCTCTCTGTCTCTCAGGCTGCTGGGTCTGCTTAAGTGTGATATTATTTTTCTTTACTTACTATCCACCTGTTAGCATCCCATTAGGATGCAACTCCTAGGAGCACCCAGAAGTCCTTGTGACTGGGGCCTCCAATACACTAACCAGAGAGTTATCAGGTCCTTGTCAAGAAACCAGGAGAAAACCAATCTGTCTCTGGTCTTTGTAGTTGCCAGTTTCATTAGGCAGGAAGTACTCAGCCTACCTGTTGAGCCTGGCATGAGGCTCACACACACTTGGCCTAGCAGGCCCTTGCCTGGCCCCTCCAAGGTCACTGGGCCTCCAGTGTACTCAAAGCTGTGATTCCTACCCAGAGATTTTGTCCACGATCCTAGGGGCAACTTGGACACAGAGGAGACAAACTGTGCCAGTTTTACTAACAGGATGTAAAACATTTATTTAGTAAGCTTAATTTATGACTTAGATCATCAGTTTTAAGTTGGAGACTGGAGGAAATGCGAAGCAAAGACTTTTATTTAGTCTAACTCATTTCTCAATTACTGACAGGCCCTATGCATTGCCTAATATCAAATGTTTGCTAACATCTGTTTAACTAAAGTGAAGACAACTTATTCAATGGTTTCCTATTGTCCTTAGCAAAAAATAAAAATTTACTTTTGCTTACAAGTCCCTAAATGACTTGATCTCTGCCTACTTTTCAACTTACCACTTTTCCTTATATTCTCTATTCTCCATCCATATTAGATTCATGTCAGTGTATTGGGCATGCCATATTCTTTTCTATCTCCAGCATTTTTTTTGTTTGGTACTGGGGATGGAACCCAGGTGTACTTTACCTCTGAACCACACCCCAAGTCCACTATTTTAAAATTATTTTTTATTTTGAGACAGAGTCTTGTTAAGTTTCAGAGGCTGGCCTCATACTTGTGATCCTCCTGCCTCAGCCATCTGAGTTGATGGAATTACCAGTGTGTATCACCATGTATGCTACTCCTAGCATATAACAGTTGCTATTTTCTCTTCCTGGAAATTTTATTCCCAACACCTTTCCCCCATCTCTCCCTAGTATTTCCCCGCCCTGCCCCAGTTCAAGCACATGCCCACAGATAGAGACATGCTTACCCTGAACCAGTTCTCCTCATTGTTTTCCATCTCAGTTAAATATTCCATTTTCAGAGAAGACTGACAACTCAAAACAAAGATCCTTCATTTAATGTTCACATGATACATAACATCTCATTCTTCTCTTTCATAACATTTATGAATATTTTAAATTAATTGTTTTACTGTATCCTTTCCAGACTTTTTCATAGGGAACAGTCTTAACTTTAAAACTATTGGAGTCTGAAACACATAGCACAATAGTACTTCAGAGCTACTTCCCTTAAATATTTTCAGGTGAAATGATGAAGAGAGGGGTGGGGAATGGAAGGATTAAAGAAACTAACGGCATAATATTTGTCCTCAAGGAAAATAAAAATAGTTTTATTTAAATTTATTTAAAAGTTTTAATCTGCCTTATAAGGTAGCATATCAGTTGTTAAGCACATAGATTCTTGGTCTGATTCTACCTGGGTTCGAAAGTTAGCTATGCTATCTTAACTGTGTGTGAGCAAATCACATCACTTTTGCAATTTTCATTTTCTTCATTGGTAAAGTGAGGATAATAATAGTACTTATACTTATTTCCTCATGAGTTTTTGATGAAGATTCAACATGAAAATATAAGCACTTACCTCAGTACCTGGCATCTACTAAACTCTCAAAGATATCAACTGTCATGATTAATAATTTACCTGAGGATCAAAAAGAAAATAAGGTCGACCATTCTTCAGCTGAAGTGCAAAATACTCTTCCTGATTGCCAGGTGATGCTGCAAAGACAATCAAACCTTCAGGCACCCTTGTTCGAAAGCTGGCCTTAATGCCTGGTGAGACAAGTGTGATCAGCAAATCAGTGCTGGGGTTTTGTTGATTCTTTCTGATAAACGTACATTTACTTTCATTATTATTTATGATGTAGTGAGTACAGTCAGGAAATTATACACAGCGATGTACTGGGATGGTCCCGGCCATTTGTTTTTAAATATATCCCATTTTAAATGCCAACCAGTACTTGGAAACTTAAGCCTGCACTCCTGCTAATCAATATATAATGAAGTTTAAATGTATGCAAAACTCATCAACCTAAAAAGACATGTTGTCAACCCAAAATTGGATACTTGGAGTATTGATGTGAAAACATTTTCTGAGAGTCATAAAAATAAATGGTTTTTTGACATAAGTGAAAGAAACAAAGGGACCTTGCTGAAATACTTATGAAGCTGAAAGAATTGGTCCAGTAATAGATGCTGAAGCTGGGAAGACTTGCCATGGAGAAGCCTGATAGAGCTAATTTCCTAAAACAGCATCTTATAACCAAGTTATTTGCAGCCTTCAGAATTTTAGGGTTTCCATTGACCATTGGGCCACTGCACAGGACACACCATACTCCTGTCTCAGCAGAATTTCTAGTTCAGAAAGCAGGGGTGACTTGTGAAGGTCCTATAAATGCCCTATCATTACTACCATACAGCCTCACCTCCAAACTATGGGGCATCCCTCTCTTCCACACATATCATGGAGCTCTTCCTGTGAAATTAAGGCATTTTCCTTAGTGTTTTGAGATTGGCACCATCTCCCATTTCCAAGAATTCCAAGTTTCATTGAAAATGTAAAATTAATGAACAAATCCTATGGTCAGAATCAAATAAAAGCTCAAGCATACAATTTTGAATAATGAATTCCGATTTGAGTAGTATTAAGTCAGCCAGGATTATGAGCACCTGAAAGAGATCCTACTCCCTTCAGTCTGGACTGGTCACCCAAGGACCTATGCAGGTGAGGGGATTGAACTTGGTTTCAACAGACTACAGCTCTTTCAGGGGCCATGTCTGATTCATCTTTCCACCCCAGTACATAACACAGTGTCCAGATGTGCTTTGTAAATATGTTTAGACACTGTATGAGGAGAAAGGAATTGAGAGGTGCCTTAGAGGTAAGGAAAGAGTTTTAGCAAAAGTTTGGAAGCAGGAATGAAGGAGTCATTTGGTGAGTGTTGGATTGTTATTTTTTCCAGGATGCTCCTATGGAACATTAGTACTGGTTGAGTATTCTGCTACACAATCGAGAAGCAACTCAAATTTGTCCTGACCATCTCAGCTTCTGTATCTCCATTTTCTAAGTTCTAAAGCTTTTGACTCTTTCAACGCACTGGTCCTCCTCACTTTGGCTTATCATCGCCTCAACTCTATGATTCTCTTGCTTAGGCCTGCCTGGATGTTATATTCTTGCTGTTAGATTTAGTACTGGTCCTTTCTGGTCCCTGTTTCTTTCTGTAGAAGATTATTTGCCCCATGAAATAAGTTTTCAGTTGTAAAACTCATTTGAATCCCTGATACTGCTTTATTGCTATCATCTTCCCTAACAAGTGGTTTGAAAAGGGTGAGCCATCATTGTGAAATTTATAAGTAGGTAAAAGTAGGATTTTTAAAAATTGGGTGAAGGACAGGAGTAGGATGCTCAAAGTCAGGATTAGGGAAAACAAACTAATGATTGAATGTATGGAAGATATAGATAATTTAGTTACAGAGGAATAAGGAGATCACTGTACTTCGGGGAGAAGATGATAAGGATTTTAATTAAGGATGGACAAGTGACTAAATAGATTGAAAGGTTGAAATGTTTCTCAGAGGAAAGTAATTAAAACATGAGGTAATGATGTGGAGCAATCTTTTCACCAATCATTGAAATAAAGACACCATTATCAATAGAAATAGAAATGCCAGATAGGGAAGGAAATTTGGGCTTGGGAATACAAGTTCAGTTTTAGGCCATTGCATTTGAAGTAATGATATGGAAAATTCTCCCTTTTGGAAACAGTCTCAGGAGAGAAGATGGGACTAGAAAAATCCATGTCAAATCTTTGGGGTAAATGTTCATACTTAAAAAAAGGAAAAATACAGAGAATAGTAAAGCTAGAACAATGAAATGCAAGCCTATATAGGAGTCAACTTTAAGAATTCTAGTTTACTATGAAAACAATTCCAATATGTCCAGAATAATTAGAACTGGAAGAAAATTTATGTACTGGCAATGAAAATCTTTTTCAGATGTGTAGAATAGCCACAAGTCCAAACAGTTGGGTAGGAAGGATAGAGTGATAAGACCAGCAGGAATTGGGTATAGAATTTGCATTGGGAAAATCTGATAAAGAAGTGGGAGGCGTGGAAATCGTTTTGTCACCAATTTTTGATCTTATATTTGGTATCATATATTATAATTGAAATGACTGCTTTAAAATTAAACAGCTCAGGATTATTTTAGGAAAAGATCTATGATTTGGAACGTGATGGCTCAAAACTCTTCTATGGTGTTGGGAGGCACCTCTGTGGTGGTAGAAGGGAGAGTAAAAGCAAGGGTTTGAGTGAGGGAAGACATGAAGAATGGCTCAGTCTAGAAAAACTGCTTCACATCTTTAATGCAAGGGAAATTTAGTAAATGAAAATGAATCGGAGTTAGGCCATGGATATATCCCTATTTTATACATCTGTATCTGACTAGCTTTAAAGCATGTTTGCATTAACTGTTGTTCCTTAAATATTTCTTGAATGAATAACTAAATATACTGATACAAGAACTTATCTTAATTTATTATTAAGATAATTTCTTTATTTATTATTATTTATTTATTATTATTTCTCTTAATACTAGAACCAAAAAAAGTAAAATAAAAAATATGTTTAGATAAGTTACCCCTAGAAATACATTTAACTATATATACTATTTGGGAAATATGATAGTGCAAATGTTTTTCAAAAACACATTTAATTTCCAAGTCTTATATTGCAAAGAAATGTAATTTTGGTTTAATTAATATATGAAACTTTGCTCAGACCAATACAAGTTTCTTATGGAAGTGAAAATTCAGTTTAGGAGACAGCAATTTGATTTCATATTTTCTGATAGACGTCCCTCAGCTTTTTCAAATAATTCAGTCTTGCAATTTATCTCTTTATATTACCAAGATAAATAGCAAATGATTTTCTTCTGCATGGAATCAATGAGGAAATTGAATATTCATGTATCTCTTTAAATGTATTCTTGACAATTAGTTTATTATTCCTATATGTTTGAGTCAAATGCTTAAATCATATGATCAATTCTTCAAATAAACTAAATTTATTTTTTTTTATTTTTTATTTTTTTAGGTGATAAGAGTGGTCTTCAAATTTTATTTATTTTTTTTTATTTTTTTTTTAAATTATTTTATTTTTTTTCCCAAAAGTTGCATTTTAATACATGTTGGCAAACATAACAGAAAAAAACAAATTATCAGAAGCTGTACACACTATTCACTGAAAACATTTGTTGAGGCAAATAGAAATAACAAAAAATGTATTTAAACACAACAACATTTTGATGAATGTATAAAATACTCTGAAGAAAATATCATTGAATTCATCATGAGACAGAATGGTAAGACACATAGTTGTTCAAAATTAATACCTCTCTTCACATAAGAGGGTTATATATTTATAGAACCTCATCTACTGACTTAGGCTCAGCTATGTGACTTGGCTTAGCCAAAGGGATGAAAACAGATATGAAGTTTTGAATGTAGGATCAAGGGACAAGACCAGCAGGAAGTGGGTACAGAGTTAAGTTGAACTTAACCTTCCCTGATTTTTCCTCTGCCTCACGAATGTGTTTTCATCTTGGACCCAATAAGAAGGAGACTTGTAGACCCAAGCAAGCAGCAATACTGTCAAAGTGGGCAGAAAGGTGAAAAGTATATATTTCTCACTTGCTAAAATTTAGATTTTTAATTTTTAAAAAAAGAAAACCTATTCTAAAAGGTTTTTTTTATTATTTTTGCTTCTAGTGTTTAGAGAAATAATTGGGCATTTCTTATATCTCTAATTTTATTACTTCATTCAGGAAATATTTGAGAAATGATAGTTTATGTAACTACGATTCAAAGCTAATCAGATATACAGATCTATAAAATAGACATATATTTATAGTCTAATATTCTAATAATCTGAAAATCCAAGCTCTGCATGAAAGTTTAAAGATTTATTCACAAAATAATATACTTACAAGGTCACAGAACAAAAAAGTTCTGAAACAATAAAGGCAAATACTGGTACATTAGACTATATTAGAATTAACATTTTTTCTACAAAAAACATGAACAAGAGAGTGGAGGACAGGTGGGATGGTGCATATCTGTAATTCCAGCAACTCAGGAGGCTGAGGTAGAAGGATCATGAGTTCAAAGCCAGCCTCAGCAAATTAATGAGGTCCTCAGCAACTAAGCAAAACCCTGTCTCAAAATTAAAATAATAAAAAAGGTTGGGGATATGGCTCAGTGGTTAAGCACACTTGGGCTCAATCACCAGCAATAAATAAATAAATAAATAAATAAATAAGTAAATAAGTAAGTAAATAAATAAAATAGCGGAAAGACAACCGATAAGTGGGAGAACATACTTATGACATATATTTCTCATGACAAGATACAAAGCCAACAAAAATATATAGCAAAGGTGCTTAATGTCATTACTCATTAGAGAAATGAACAACAAAATGCAAAATCACTAAACATCTAGGAGAACAGCTAAAATGACATAAAAATACAAAGCATAGCAAAATATGTACAGCAACTGTGTATGTATGTATATAGAGAGAGACATTATACATGGCTAACTATAATACAAAATATTAAATAACTATGAAAATAATGAATTAAATGTTCAATTTATAATATACGGGATATATATAAAACCATATCTACATATACCTTTCATAAACCACTAGTTGGATTATAAATTACTACAATCACTAAAAGCAACTGTTTGACAGTATTTATTGAGTTATCCGTGTATTTTTTAAACATACACCTACTTGTTGATTCAACCATTTCTTTTCTAGGTATATAATCCCCCAAAACACTTAGGTTCAAAAGTTAGTAATCTATTTTTATCATACTGTCAAACTGAAGCCTACACAAATGCCCATCAACTGTAGGAAGGATTAACAGAGTAATGAGAATGGACATACCGAGGCTACTGTTAACTACATGCAAGAACCCCATAAATACAACATTGTACAAGAAACTAGGCACAAAGTTATATTGCATGATACTATTCACATAAAATTCAAAACCAGACAAAACAAACATCTATGTTGTTAGAAGTCAGGGTAGTGGTATTCCTGGCTGGGGCTTATAAAGGACACGAGTCAGGGCTTCTGAAGGCCCAGAAGTATTCTGTTCAGTAATTTGGGTGCTGTTTTTATAGAGCTATTTGGTTTATAACATCAGTCAACCCATCCCCTTCTGATATTTGCGTTTTTCTTTATGTTGTACTTCAATTGAGAAAATTATCCTAAAGTAAATAGTTACATAAATTCAAACCCTGTAGAACTTTGAAGCAGAAAGTGAATGCTCTCCACAGTCCTACCTGCCACCTCAGAGGAAACTACTGACAAAAATTGGCAAAAATTGTATGCCCACATGCATATGCACACATGCACCATTGTTTCACTTTACTGAAATTAAATATCAAATTACTATTCTACAAGGTTTTTTTTTTTTAACTTTGTCACATACAGCAGATATCTTTTCACATCAACTCGCATAGATATACAATTTTCTCTAATTAACTAAATACAATTTCCATAGTTTATTTATTGTTTTATTATATGTAACATTTAACTGGTTTCTAATTTTTTTCTATTAAAAGGAATACTGAAACATTTGTACAAGCCTGTTTTGGGATCCAATATACTATTGTCAACTTGAATAAACATTTAAAACTTTCATAGATACTTTCATATCGCCTTTCAAAACCTAAGAATAAATTTACATGCTTTTCCGTATTATATATATAGTTATTTTATACATTAGTAATTATTTTTCTGGGAGTTGTATGTACATATATTTGCCCACTTTCAAAAAGTCTACATCTCTGTTTCTATATTATTTATAAGAGTTCTTTATATGTTGTGGAACATCATGTGTTGTGATGCAGCATTCTCTGTGTTTTGGATTACTGCAATTATTTACCCTAACCTCCCCCTGCCAACACTTTGGTCTATCCTAAAATAGCAAGAGGTATCCGACCCAAAGAACTCTTGTCAAATAATTCTTCTTTTTGATACTTTCCAAAGGCTTCCTATCTTATTCTGAGTAAAAGCCAAAGTCTTCACCATAGTGTGAAACATCCTTCAAATAACCTAGACTTCATTCTGTCCCTCACTTTGGGTTACATTTCCTCTTCATTTCTTCATTCTAGCTACCTTGGGGCCTTTGTAGTCACTCTTTGCTTTTTCTGGAATACCTTTCCCAGGCATTTGCAAGGTTTCCTATCTCCCCTTTCTCAAGTTGATCTCCTCAAAGAGGCCCATTATGATTGCTCCAGTAACCACTACAACCAACCCTCTACTTCTCCCTCTCCACAGCATCATCATCTCCAGCAGGTGTAATACCTTTATCATTCATTTAGTTTACTCTTTTTATTTCCACCCCCTAAAATGTAAGCCTGGAACATTGTCTGATGCATTATAAGCAGTCAATAAATATCCGTGGATCCATTGGATGTGAACATAATTTTGTCTACATACATAGATGTTTCAAACATTTTTTCCCAGTTGTCTGTAATGCTCTTTATAACAGATAACTTCTGGGAAAATTTAAGTTCAAAGGATGATTAGGATTTAGGGGATAAACTCTTTGTTTTATTGGATCTTGTCTAGATTTCATCTCAGAAGTTCACGCCATTGTCTAAGGCTCAGATGATTTCTTCTTGACCTTGAGAATTCTCCCCACTGTAATGGCATACCCCTCTGCTTCCTGAACAAGAGCTCAGCCTCTGATACAGAAGCTGACACAATACTCTCTTCACCTGTAAAGCATTTATTCTTACTAAAATTCAGTTCACCCAGGGGTTTCTGCATTGCGGCTCTTTGGTAGACTCAAAGAAAAATGTATTTACTTTAGTCTTGGTTTTTCTTATTGTTACCGTGCAATTGAAAATCTTTCTCACTCTCCTACATCCAAGTTGGAAGCAGAAGTTCCTACTTGTTTAATGTGTGATTTTGTGAGAATGAGAAAGCATCTGTTTTATGTATTTTTTCTTAAACACAGTTAATTTAGTCTGTTCCATAGTTCCATACTTTCAATGGATTGTCTTGGATTTTATGAAATAATAGTAATAGAAAATAATGATTAGCTGATCAATTAAGTTAGAAGGTTTTTAAGTTCCTGTTTCTTCTTGCATAGATAGGACCTCTAAAACAAGATGAACAATTGTGGCGATAGATCCTTCTTTTTTTAATGCTATTTTTATATTTTGCTAGAGTTTCATATTTTATTTATCCACTTATTTGTTCAATTGTCTTGTCTTTACATTCAGATTTTTTTCTTGAGTTAAATCTTGAATCTCTCTTGCTTAAAAATATGCCTATATTTTTTAAATGTATATTTTGTATAGACAGCTTCTCCTAAAATTCCTTTGAAAATTAAGAATATCCTTTAAAAGTCAAACATAAGCTCTTTTTAGCCTTCAATAAGAGGTTAACCATTTTTCCCCTTTAAACTAGATATGGATCCATGAGTTGATGTAAGTCAATCAAGTATATGAGTTTTAAAAAATCCACTATAGCTCAGCTGGTAAAGTGCTTGCCTAGCATGTACAAGGCCCTGGGTTCAATCCTCAGCACCACTGTGCACTTGCGCGCACGCGCGCACACACACAACACAAATTAACTATAACCATTAGTCAATTTTTGGAAGAAATGAAATATAAAAAACGTCAACTACATGAATATATTAAAAATAGAGAACAGTATACAATAGAAATAACTTGAGTATATCTTAGTTCCATTAACTTACTACCTTTTTACCAAAACATACTATTTTTTCTCAGAAATAAAGATCAACAAGAAAGGCATAATACTCACTTCTCAGGGAACCTGGTCCATAGTGGAAGAGCCAGACATATCCAAATGAGTATAAAATACTATAAAGACCCAATACAAGAAGGAAATGTAATTCACCGGTATAACATGATTTTTTAAAAAAGTGACCAACTCTGTTCAAATAAATGCAGAGTAGTGACCAGGAAAGTTCACAAAGACCACGATGGCTGAACTGGATTGTGAAGGATGAATTAGAATTAAGCAGGTAGACAATGAAGTGAAGGGTACTATAGGATATCAAATGATTGACATACGTCAATGTTCATAAAGTGAAACTGTAGTCAAAGAGAAGGCACCTCTCCAAAAGTGTCTTTACTGCTACCAACACAAAACATTTTTCCTTGTTCATTTTTAAAAACT
This sequence comes from Xerus rutilus, assembly GCA_028644305.1. Taxonomy (NCBI): domain Eukaryota; kingdom Metazoa; phylum Chordata; class Mammalia; order Rodentia; family Sciuridae; genus Xerus; species Xerus rutilus. Next base: position 51,317,785 of record CM053410.1, on the reverse strand, counting down.
ACCTGCTTCTAGAGCTGCCTAATGCCCCCTTTTCATATTTTAGAAGGGAGTGCCAAACCAAAGTATTGAAAGGGGGTAAAATGTATTAGAATCTGGCACTATCACTGAACTCTCCTTCAGGCACATTAACCACATCCATTGGTCTAAATGCTAAGGATGTAACAGACAACACATTTTTCCAAATCCTGCTAGGAAATATGAAATAAATAGGTAAAGCCTGAAATAAAAATGACTTATCCTTGGTCTAATCATTTTTTAACTCCTAGTCAACAGAAAATTCCAATACTATATTCAGAAAGATATGAGTCATTTTAAAAGAAAATAGCAATCTGAGATAAAAGATACTTTATTAGACTAGTAGATTAAGTTGGTCAAAGATTTATAAACAACTACTGGAAAATAATGCAAAGAAAATATGTCAATACAATAATCAAGATATATTTTTCAGGAAAGTAACTGGGGTATAGACGATGTAGTCTTGGTGCATAAACTCCTCAAAGTAAAAGGAAAATCTTCATGTGAATCTACAAATATTTTCGTGTTCTTGTAAAGGCAGCAGAACCCCTTTGCTTCATTATCAAATATCCCTTCTGCTTCATTCCCACTCTGTTCAACTGCTAGATGTATTTACAGTGGCCTATTTGGTACATGAGGGAATATAAAAGTTCAGTTTCATACATAAGCAACTCTGCCTATACAGCTTAATTTGAATTATGCAAATTAGTTTCTGAATTGGAAAAGCTTTTTCTTTTTACTTGACTGCCATTATGTGGTGCTAGAAATGTCTCCATTCATAAAATATTTATGGCTAACCAGCCCTATAAATACATGAATAACAAAATTTTCATTGATTATACTAACAAAATAACAACTGAAAACTTCTCTAAAAATATTATGAATGATGTGATGTTTTTTTCCCAAATAGCTAATTCTATCAGAATACCAAAGTTTTGTTATTTAATTAATCACATATTTTTTCTTAATTTTAAAATTAAAATGTTCTCCAGCTGCTTGCCACTAAATAATTAAGAAAACATTGGATGGACACTCTAAAAATTACCCTGGAAGAATAGATTAGGATAAAATTTAGGGTAAAATAGAGAAAAATTAATAATGAGTTTTAATGGGTAAAGAATTTGAGAAACTTTAATTCTAAACTTGATAAAACAAAAAATTCTCTCTTTCATCTTTTAAAATAAACCTCCATTTCCTCCTTGGAACAATAAAAAAAATTGTGACTGTCTAAATGTTAATATTATCAGGGCTGATTCTGTTTTATATTCTCCAAATGATAGAGATATAGGAATAACCACAAATATTTTTTGGAACACTCATTTGCTATGGTCTCATATTCTAAACAGAATAGGCCTCATGTTCCTACTCTGATGTGGTGACACTGGATTTGATGATCTCTAAAATCTGTAGTAGTGTGTGAATTTATAAATAAAATGAAATTTTCATCTAACTACCTTTTATTTCTGAGTTTATTGAAAATGATTTTTCAAGTACTTTGCTTTCTTCTCATACTTTATAGTTTTGCAATCATTTTCAGGCTAAACATTTCTAGCATTTGGAGGAGATTTAGCCAAGCATTTCTGGGAGAGACCAACTAGCATCAGATAATTCTAGTTTTTAAATTCTATTTAATTCTAGTTTTTAATTTCTATTTCCAGAATGAATACTGCAATTGAACTTGTTTCACATTATAGTTCTCTATTTGGCTATTTCTTTGCCATTTGCTTTACACTTGGGATTTTCATTTTTATTATTGATTTGTAATTACTTTTACCATATGGAGGGTATTATTTCATTGTCATATATTACAGCCATTTAACACTATATCCCACTTATATTTTATTTTGACATATAGTATAAGATTAAAATATATTCTAGTTTTTCCTTAGTTATTTAAAAATTTACCAAGAATACATATTATAATGCAGGAACTTTGTTTTATTTACTCCTGCATTTTCAACATCTTGAACAATGGCTGCCACAAAATATTTGCTGAATCAATATTTAATGATAGAATGCAACCTTCAGCATATTAAAATATATTTTCATGAGTCAGTCTCTGTGCTATTGTTTTCCACTGATATATTTTTTGCAACAGCAGAATACCATATTATTATTGTTTTCTGTTTCCAATATCTGACAATTTACTGTTCTTCTCAATATTATTCTTTTGTTTCTAAATTATCTCTGAACTTACTTTTTGTATTAATATTAAAAAATTACTATAGTTTCTTATTTTCCTGAAATAGATCCTGTGCAAGTCTCATCAGCTTATACTAGATATTTAAAATATTATTACCATTATAAATCAGGTCATCTTCAGAATTGCTATTGATAAGTCATATAAAATATTTATTTTGTGTATTTATTTAAAATTGACCATCTTAGTATTTTTTTAATTATTATTTAGGATAGGTTTTGGTGTTCCTCTTTTTAGATACAGATTTATTTTCTGAAAAATCTTGATAAGTTTCTCTACTCCTTTTTAACAATCATACATCTTAATTCTGTCTTAACCATGGCTATAATCTCCAAAATAATGTTATATAGTAGAGACAAAAATTATTTTATTTTTCCTGATTTAATAAGAATGGATAGCTTTGTCTTGCTTTTATTAGTACATTATAGTATATAGTTGAGTTTATTTTGACTAAATCATACATGCACAGAATTTAATTTGCTCCATTTCAGTTCCGAGTTCCCCTCTCCTTTTGCCTCCCTTCCTCTCTTCCCCTCTTCTCTTTCCTCTTCTCTACTGGTCTGCCTTTCACCGATTTATTTATTTTTAATTGGAGTTCTATACACAATGGTGGAGAATTGATACAGTTTTTAAACATTAGGTAAAATGTTGACTGTTGGTTTGACTATTATTTTTGTCTTAGGTAACTATGCTTCTGGTCCATTTTTTACACATTTCTTTTTCCTTCTCGTAGCATATGCTTCTTGAGTTGCTATTCTAGGAAAGCGAGGCAGAGCTACAAATGACTGCAATGCATTTCACATTTTTAAGAAGCTTTAGGCTAAAAGAGGGAGAAGGAGCAGTCAGGGGATATTTTCAGAAGAAGAAACATTTTAGGTGAGTGACACACCACAGAGAAATGGGATTCCCAGGAGAGGGAACCACCAATTCAACACTACCATCAAGAGTAACCAACAACTCAAGTGCTCTAAAATGCCACCAACTGGCATCAAAGAGCAGCTCAGATGGTTTCCTCCTCTGAACAGCTTTAATTTTAACTATAAATATAGAACTATAGGTCCATATGTGCAGGAAGTTTTAGGTAAAAATTTATATAGATAGATATAAAGATAGATATCTACATCTGTTTATATAGATATTTACATATATATGTGCTTATATATATTTATCTATCTATATCTGTTTCTGTATGTATATATCAAGAAAGATCTATTTAAAAACAGATATCAATATAACTCTTTCTCCAGATTACTCCCCCAAATTGCTGTTATGCACCAAGGTATTTATGCAATCATTTTAAAATCAAGATTTCACAAGAAAGACTTGAACTTATAACTTAAAAAGATACATTTTTAATCAGAATGCTTCCACCAATATCTAATAGTTGTAAATCTTCATCCTTTCTTTTGCATATACTATTCATATTCAATTTCAATCATCTTAATTGATAAAAATGCTTTATTGCATAAATATAATTCTTTTTGAATTTACTTTTAAAAAGATGCTGTCTCAAAGTCATGATTTCTAAAATGTACACTGAATGCCATTTAATGTTGCCACAATTTAATCTAAGTGTGAATTGTAACCTATTCAAAATACTTGCATATTCTATAGAGCAAAAGATAGAAAAATTCAGTATGCACTTTGGTTTCCTGAAATATCTGCTTTATTTCATTGTCTTGTTAAATGGTTAGTATTGTACAAGTGATTCTAGTCAATGAAACATTTAATCTTAAAGAAAAGTGTCAGTTATGAAGATATCTTTAAATAAAATTGAATATTTATCATTTACTGTTTCTATAAAATTTAAAAGTAGGAAATTTTAGATGTATATCTAATGAACTTACCAGTTCTACCTTTGTGTTTTATACTTCAAGGAAGATATACATGCATACATCCATGTACATACATATCCAATTAAGTATGTGTAGTTCATATTTACATGTACACATAAACATATTTTATGGAATTAAATTTGTATTGATTCATATCTAATGCATGAGATTTCAAAAATTATTTTTAAATTCACTAAAATATCTTACAGTTTATTTTGCAAAACAAGCATTGTGGCAAAAACAATTCCAGTAACTTGCAGCATTAGTACAATTGCAGAGTGATTGTAGGACTTAGGTGGTTTGTATGACCAAGATATTCAAAGAAATCACCTTTAGAGGGTTTTACATCAAAGCCCTCTCTAGTAGCAACTTCAGTGGCTCTCAAGTGGTTGAACCAATATGAAACTTTCTGACTCCTTTGGAGCACACTAGGATCCCAGAAATGGAATTAAAAAGAATAATTATTCTTGTTCCACTTTCAAATATTGTACTATTAGCTCACAATAAACTCACAACATCTACTATCAATTTTCATCCTACATTTTGAAGATAATGTTATGGTAACATCAGAAGTTTTTATATGGAAGAATCCTGCCTATTAGAATAACGTATACAAAATGAAGGCACTATCCAAAATTAAAACACTGTGAAAAACAAAAACTAGCAGACAAACAAAACAAACACACAAAACATTAGAATGTACTAGGAGCTTCTATAGATTAACAGTTGATCATGCATCTTGTTGTGAGTGTGCTAGAACAATCATATCATACTTGTTTTCATTTAAACAGAGAATGGAAAGAATGGAGTTGGTCCTATGAGTTCACAGATGCTGATTGTGCACACCCACGAAATGATGAAAATTAAGGCCATTCCACCCCCACCCTATTTTATTTTGCTTTTCAGAAGTAGAATTAGAACAAGAAATCCTGGCTGCCTAGAACCACAACTTGTCTTTAGTAGCCTTCACCTGATTGGGTACTCATAGATTAGTAAGTATCAAGTATTTTATTAAAATGGCATTTGGGAGTCTATAAAGAATAAGGATATTGTAGTAAAATTGGACAAATGTCCTCTTTCTAAACCAGAGTACTAAAGCATAAATGTGGTCACATCGCAATCCTTAATCTCCAAAGATATATTTTGAAAAAATCAAGATTCCAGTAAATTCAGTGAATGAAAGAGTAATTGTTTCAGTAGCTCATATTGTATAATCACTTTTATCAATAAGTGAATCTTCATACATAACTGAGCACATTCTTGCTGCAACTTAATTTCATTGTCTTTAGTTCACATTAATATGGGAATTAAGGACAACAGATTTTCATGATAGCAATGCATCTATTTGAATTTGGCAAAATATCATGTCTGTTATTTTAATAATTATAACACTAAATGGTAAGTAAATTCAGTTCAGTAAAATAAGTCAAATTTGTTTTTTAAAAATCAGAGACAAGTCTATTTTCAAACTTTTTGTTGTTTTAGTTAATAAAACTGCATCTGCTCTCAATTGAACCAATTAAAGAAAGAATTGGAGAAAGATTATGATGTAATTTACAGTTACTACCATGCTCTTATGAGCGACCCCAGGTGAACACTTAATCCCCCAGATGTACTGAACAGGATGTACTGCCTGGTCTTTCCTTATCCTCCAACTTACAGCAAGTAAGCTAATTTACATTATAGATATATCAATCTACTCTAAAGGTGTTGTAATGTTATTAAGGCATTACTTTTGTGAGAGAGAGAGAGAGAGAGAGAGAGAGAGAGAGAGAGAAGAAAGCAAGCAAGAAAGAAAGAAAGCAAGAAAGAGAAAGAAAGAAAGAAAGAAAAGAAAGAAAGAAAGAAAGAGAAGGAAAGAGAGAGGGAGGGAGGGAAGGAGGGAAGGAAGGAAGGAAGGAAGGAAGGAAGGAAGGAAGGAAGGAGAGGAAGAAAGGGAGGAAGGGAGAAAGGTAGAAAGAAGCAATGGAGTTAGAGAAGGGATTTTGGATTTGACTTATTGGTGAAAGCAACAACAAATGCTAGAACCAAACTTTCTGTGATAAAATAATCCTGCTCAAATGAGTTAACTACATTAGTTAATCTGTGTAAAAGACTTAGAACCCTTAAGCCCTATGTGTCTGCATTTGTTTTCAGAGGCCCTCAATTTGGTACCAATAATAAGACTATATTGTCCTCTGCTTTTACCCATTGCAAAACATAGGAAGTTTTCAATAGGTACTCCTTGATTATTTGCACAATTCCAAGAATGACAAGTGCTTCAAATTGAGCACTTTCTAGACTTTCTATGAGATCAAGCCATCACACCCTCACCAACACAGTTCATCTTGTCATGGGCACAGTCTATTATGAGACAGAAGTTTAGTTCTGTGATAAAAACACAGTAAAGGTTTCCTTTATTGAAGAAGTGTATATTGATTGTCTCCTGAAGATGATGCTCACCAATGGGTACAAATATAGAAAACAAATGGCAACTGCTCCCAATTTCTCCAAGAGCCAGGGTTTAGGGATGATGTGTGTTTTCTATTTTTTTTTAACCTTAAATAACATATTTCTGTTTTCCTAGGATCTAAGCCCAAAACAACTTTTGCCTTTCAAATTCTGCTGAGGCCATCCCCTTGTTATGATTCTACACTTTAAAATTCCAGTTCATCTACCCATCTATACTCTAGAAAGTCTGGTCATTTTATCACTATGTAGGAATAAAGAATAGACTGAGATTTTGTACGGAAAATAGATTTTGTTCCATTTGGTAATGGTTTGATTAAATTGTTTTCTAGTACACTAAAACTATACAAATGAAATAAAAGCATTAAAAGAGAATGATTTTACCTAATAATTTTTTGTTGTTCCTAGGGACTCCCTTTTTAAAAATAAGTCAAAAGTTGGTATATTTCAGTGGAATTTAGTTGTTTAGCTTTCTAAGTATCACTTGGATAGTCCAAAATACTATTGTATGGATTATACACAAAGACCAGATTTTCAAAGCAATAGGCATTCTAAATATATTCCTTTAAATCTGTACTATAATTCAATTTCACATTTGTGAATCTGGATGAAACAAGAATTTGAATTAGCTGAAATATTTTATATACAGGATCTTAAAGAAATTTTACAGAAATTTTGAGGGAACACTTAGTTAAACAAAGTTGAGCAAGTATGTCATTTCCTTTCCTTAACAGAAGCACTTATCATTACAAATCATCTTCTGAGATTCTGTTAGCAAATCTATTGGTCCTCCAAGTACAGTCATGATAGAAACCACTAATGGTGACATCTGTGGGTAGCATGTAATGAATGTCTATGTGTTTTTTTATACCATGAAATTTGTTCCTATTTATTGAAGGCCTTAGTTTAGAAGGAGATTCTCCCCACCAAGAGGCTTATTTCCAAGTGCAAATACCACTTTTCCTCCATAATCCTTAAGCAAGAGTTAGGTACCTAGTATATATCAACTTGATTTTTTATTGAAAAAATAAAATTATAAATATTTGTCTAATGTTAATTTAGAATAAAACAGGCACCATTTGTTAATGGTCTGGTTACATGGTCTGAAAACTGATACATCCATTTTTCAGTCTTTCAAGATTATGTAACCTGAAAATGGAAATTTTGCTTCAGATATTATAAATGGCTTGACATATGACGAAAAGATTGAAAATTAAGTATTTTTAAAGCTTGGGATGGATAGTAAAGAGTATCCTATTAAATAGGAAAAGAGAGGACTTTATCATGGCTCTATCAAAGGGCAAAAACCACAAGCAAAACTTCTACAGTGTTACCTCCCATAACATTATCAAATATTTCATTTTTTTATGTGCAGTATTAGATAAAGTTTTATTAAGGCAGATGAGCTTGATGACAGCAAATATTTTATATTTTATAAGAAATATTTGAATATTTACTTAATAAATGAATATAGTGAGAAGAGGCTATGTCACGTTTATGTAATTAGAAATAAGCCCTTTATTTGGCATGGCTTGTAACATACACTGGCTTCAAAACAAAAAATATGTACTGTATTTGTCAAAGACTAGTATAATTTCAAAATGTTTTCAATGTAAGACTAATAATATTATGTTAAAGTTGCAAAAAGGTTAACTAGGTTAAACTAAAAGATTGAATGTGAACTTACCGTTAGTAATGATAAATTTATGAATAAATGAATAACTACAAAGTAGAGAACCTATTATGATAAACTAAAATTGAGAGCACAATGAAGAAAGAGATCACCTTGATTTAAATTTTGTTCCTCTTTTTCTTTTTTAAAACAACTAATTTGATACCTGCTTTTATTTTATTTATTTTTTTGCCACCCTATTATACTCACTACTGGTAAAACAAACAGGACATTTTAGCTTTAATCTTCTTACTACATAACCCAAATAACTTCAGTCATGTTTGCATTAATGCTGCATTAATCATGTTGTTGCGTATTAATGAGTTTTCAGGCTATGCTAATTACTGTCATAGATTCTGCAGCAGCCCATTAAATATACAAATTACAGAATTAAAGAGCCAGAGCTCTTCATGATTAATCTCTAAATGGAGAAAAACTAATGATGTCTGTACAAAGTTTCTCTCTACTTTTGGCTGAGTGAGCCCAATGAACAATCAATTAGATTATTTAAGGAATAAGAAACTCATGTATTATACAATTTTATGTAGGTTGTTCATTACTTCATAAAAATTCTACAGTCTTTGCCTATCTATTGACCTAAATATCAGCCACATCATTTGATGTTGAACATAATTTGGAATAGGGCAAGTTTGTATTGAATGCACTCCAGTGAGGTTCCAAGGTGCCAAAAGGGTACCAAAAAAAGCATTTTCACCTAAAAAGGAATTGTCAGGGAGAAGACTTCAAACACAAAAATCATGACAAAAAGAAATTTGGGGGTGGGGTACTGGGGATTGAACTCAGGGGCATTCAACCACTGAGCCACATCCCTAGCCATACTTTTTTTTTTTTTTTTTTTGTATTTTATTTAGAGAGAAGGTTTCACTGAGTTGTTGAGTTGTTTAGCACCTTTTTTTTTTTTTTTTTTTTTAGCTGAGACTGGCTTTGAACTCATGATCCTCCTGTCTCAGCCTCCCAAGCTGCTGGGATTACAGGCATGAGGCACTGCGCCTGGCATAATAACAGAAATTTTGTTCCCAAGAACAAAATAGTAATGCTTTGCTAGTTTAGCTAGTCTACAGGGATTTCATCATATTGTGGGTAAAATTGTCTAGTATGGAAAATCAGATCTGGAATGAAAGGTAAGTCTGAGCCTAGAAGTTTTTTCATGGATAGGCAGGTAGGTGACACCCAGCTGCAAGCCCAGGAGGAAAGTACCAATCTTAATCATATGAGCAGGGCTTGTGCTTCAATGTAACAGTGATATAACAGATGGGGAATACACTAAAGAAAGATGAAAGAGATAAGGCTCAGTTAGACCAGTTTGGACTGAAAGATGAGCACAGCAGCTAAAGCCTGGAAAACCAGACAGGCAAGTACAATTTGTATGTAGCAAAAGGGATATGTGCTGTAGGATTCTGGGGCCCAAAAATGAGTACAGAGTTTGAATTCAGTCTGGGACTGCAGCCTGACAAGAACCAGGAAGCAGTGATCTGAGTTCTAGGGTAGTGTCCAAGAATGTGAAAGGAGTCAGTTCCACAGCCTAGACAGACAATGGGAGTGATGGGTGTGGATCTGAAGAAGGTGGCAGGAGGCCTTTGGCAAAGTATGCAAATGTCAAGGCCAGATTCTTCAACAAGATTGGCTTTCTGAGAGTCTTAAAGCATGGATCTGAATCTTCTGGATTAATTTAACACTAGCCTTAGGGAATATGGTAGTGTGGGCCTAAAGGTAGAGGTTTACTGATTCCACCTTGGAAATGGGAGGGCTATAGAACCGGAATTAGAGAATTTGGTAGCCTATTGCTATTTAATTAGACTATAGAAAAATATTTTCTGTCAAGGTCAAATATATGAATGTCCTAATAACCTTAGATGTGAAAAAATCCAGACATTTAGGTTTAGTTGACATTAAAGTAACTGAACACTGAAAAGAAGTCAGCAAAAGGAAAATACGGTATGCTTAGGGAACTCGATGCATATGTAACATATATTGAGCCAAGATTTTCTGAAGGCCTTGTATTTGTTTTTCATATCTCATTGATGCCTGTCACACTCATGAGAAAACTGAAGCTTGGCGAGATTAGCCAATACTAGAAAAGAAACAAATATAAATACAAAGAAATATATACAAATACAAATAAATAAATGTGAATACAAATAAAGTTTTGGCTTAGCACATGACACACAGTGAGAGTTCCCTACATGTAAGTTATTTTCCTTTCATTAATTCTTTTGCAGTATCCAGTAATTTCAATGTGAAAAAAAAAAAAGTTACTGTGTTTTAATCCTGTCTCCTTCCCCTTGGTGAATAGCAATTGCAAAGTTTTGTTGTACACAGAGGCTCAACAACTGTTGGCTACAGAAAATATAGAATGATACAAACAGAGTAGGCAAAGAGTAAGTTCTTGTTTATACATGTTAAGTTCTGTAAAAGGGAACTAAACAATCAAAGGATTTGCTGATCATGTTCAGTATCCTATAGACAAGCTTTGTGACATAGGTTCAGCAAAAACTATAGTCCTATATGCTGAGCATTTCTAAGAGTTATTGCCATTGCTATGCTTTTGAGGAGATGTGCAATTTTAAACCCTATAAACAACCAATTATGTATTTATTTAGGTCCTTTTACTCTTTCTACTTGCAAATCTATTTTTGTATGTTTTTTCTTTCTTCCTCATTATTGGAAGTCTGAAAACAGGTGAAGTTTCCATGTTTACCACATCATTTGTTTTTAGATCAATTGTTACAGTGCAGCATACACAATGGAAATTTAATGTTGCTGACTTGAAAAATCATTACAAAGAACAAGATTCAAACTCAGTAACTTACATATTGCATGTACACACACATGGAAAGACAAGCACTAGAGTCTGAATAGCCAGGCTAACTATAAGTTAAACAATAATGAAAGATTTTGTTCCTGCTGTAAAGGCATGACTTGTACAAAATAGAGATGAGTTGTGTATTTTTTTCTCACCAAGAAGCAGTACAGAGATTCTATAGCCCTACACTCATCTCCTGTGTTAATGTCTCCACAGCTATAAAAAAGGCTTGATTAAGTTCTATAAAGAAGACCTTTCACAATATTCTAGATTTCTTTACCCACACAAAGGTAAGACATCAATCAGAGATGTTCTGAGTAGCTTTTAGGCTGAATTGTTGATGTTCTGGGTGGTAATTTAAATAGAAATCTTTTGTTGCTTTAGCAGCAATTGTATAAACACAATGTTGCCCAGGCAGAAAGTAATTAAATTGACAGAGGAAAGAAACACGACTTGAACTGGATAAAATACAAATACATCAAAATTAAAGTCAGTGTAATGAGCTGAAACACTGCAAATTTAGACAACAGCACATTAGCCAAAGCACAGAAACCCTTCTCAGGCGGTATCAAAGCTGACAGAAGACACAATAAGTTGGAAATCCTGCAGCAAAAAGGAAGTGTATTGATCAGGTGCCACATATACTGAACAGGAGCATAACCAAAAAAAAAAAAAAAAAATCTGATGAATGGGCCAGAGAAATACAATAGGCTAAAGTAGACATATAAAAAATGGAGAAGGAGAAAACATCTCCAGCGAGAACTACAACAAGACAAAGCAAAAGATCAGCAAAAAAAAAAAAAAAAAAAAAATTAAGAAAGAAAGAACTAAAGAAAGAAAAGAAAATGCAAGTCATGGCAGAAATATAAGATCAGATAAGAACATATTCAACCTTACACCAAGTTTTAAATCAGAACAACAAACTCAGCAACAAATCTGCCAAATGCTAATGATTCAAACAAGAAGGCAATAATTGAAAATAAGAAATATACCACCTCACCTAGTAATGTCCACAATGCCATTTCCCCTAATTATTGTTGACATGGTGACCTTCTCGTGAAGGGATACACCAAAAACCCAGTGTAATTAAGGGTTACCATTGTAGAAAGGGGTTTTTCATGTCTGTCCTCCAACACCATGGACAGCGACACCTCATTTATCTGGCATCATTAGGTGATAAAACAGGCTGCCTGCACATTTCTAGTAAACAAAACCATATTCTTTTAAAAACAAAGTTATAATAACCTTAATAAAAATTTTATAAAATATATGACACATTTCTTTGTTTCCTAGAGTATGATGGCTATGCTTTAAGCTTTCTGTGATGCAATAAGCTCATGTAAAACTAATAATTTTAGACTGTCTTAAATGAGAATGAAATATTCAGGTCTTGAACCTGAATATCAAAATGGCTCTAGGAATATAAGCATCATGATATCTATATTTTTCATAGTTCCTGTTTCTTCCCTTGTTGTCATTAAATCAGCTTTAATTTCAGCAAATGATTTAAAAAACCCTCATATATTTGTTAGTGAGAAAAGTCATTAAATATCATCTAATCCTCAAGCAGCACTGGGCTTCCTTCTTCTGTCAGCAAAGCCCCTTTTTGCTTCCCTTGGTGTTAAAATTTTCTAATCTTCCATGTTCCAAAAATGAAACCTTAAAATTTTCTCTAAAGTAAAAGAAAATTGGATATATGCTGGGAAAAATTTAGAGAAATTCTAAAGAGCAAAATGAAGAGGAACAATATATTGGGTAGTGTACACATTTTGGTAGGCTAACTTCAAATATTCAACTTGATTATTCAATAGGTGTTTCATTCAATACCATAGTTTTCAACCAGACTGCAAATAGTCTGATTTGCAGTAAAAGGAGCCTCTGAATAACCATTGTTATCTCATCAGTTATTAATTATTGTTTTTAGTGTTTCTACTTCCTTTATCCTATAGCTATGAGAAACCAAATTTCAGAACAAAGAGATATGGTGGCAAAATTACTGGGCTGGAAGTTCTGACTACCAACAGAGACTTTGCTCTTGATATAAATAAATCAGTACAAATTTCCTGGCCTCCATATCCTCATCTGGGGAGTTAGGAGTGGGGCTAGCTGACCTCTTCCACAAGGGCTTAATTCAATTAGCTATTTGGCATCATGTAAACATCATCTAAGAGTGGCCTAGGTCTTTCATCACTGCAAGACAGCTGCGAATTTAACTGAATCAAAGAGTATATGATGTGTTAGGTTTTTTTGCAACTTTAGAAATTTATATTTCAAAAATGTGTTTTAATGCCTTTACACCTTAGCTGAAATAGAAACTCAGTCTAAGGATTAAAATATATATCTCTAAGTTTTAGAAGACTTCCTTTGATAGTCTGATAATTCTTGGAGACTCAACTCTTATTTTCCCCTCAACTAAGAGTTGCTGAAGCATTGGTTTGTGTCAGACATTATGCATCCAATCAGGAATCTTCCAAATAACCATGCTATCCCCATTTTCTGTGAAAGGAAACTGAAGTCAGGAGAGAATATATCTTACAGAAAAGTTATTGTTTCTAGTAAGCTCACAAATGCAGAATTCCCTATTTCTGCTAAAAAAAATGCTATGTAACATTAAAAATGTACATGATCCATGATTATCTCACTAAATTTGATTAAACACTTTTACTTACAGTTGAAACCTTCACCGCAGGCAGTATTTCATTGGTCTAGTGTGTGGGGATAGTTATTATTTAAGAAGCTATTGTTAATTATGATAATCCACAGGCATATAGGAAATGCAATTCATGATAATGTGATTGGTTGGAATAAGCTCTGATTCCTAATGTAGGTTTGATAAAGATAATTCCATAAAAGTTTATCACTTTTCCCATGCCAGTATTTACAAAGGGCAGGACAGACAAGTGAATCCAACAGTTTCAGATATTAACTATCTTAGCTGTGAATGTAGGTCTCCAGAGCAGTGGTTTTCATTAAGAAATATTTCAAATGTTTAGATCTCTTAACAGTCCAAATTGTTACTGTGAACTTTCTGTGAGTCACTGGAGGTCACATCACTGTACTAACAGTATATTTCAAAGCAATAACTGAGTAGGGGCAAAAGGGAGGGAAAAGCATAGGCTAGGCCTGAACTCTTTTTAATGGCTTTAAGATGAAGATTCTCTTTTTCTGATATCAAATTCTTTTTATGAAGTACTTATCGGATGGCTGAGATGCAGAGGAACACTGTTTCCTTTCAGGCAAGAAAGCGGGAATAGAAACTAGTCTCTTGGGCACCACTTTAGGATATATTTTCCGGACGTTAGTTGGAAAGAAAGGTTCCACATATTGAATCATATATGTGCCTCCATTGAGATGTCTATTATTGAATCCATCTCATCTGTTATGGCCAGCTTTGGCAATCCTTTCCCTTCTTTATCTGATTTGTTTCATGAGAAGAGTCTCAGGACAATGTTGCCACCTCTATTGCTGGCATTTATACAGAGACCTTGCTAATATCCATCTGTGCTACAAGCCACTTACAAAATAATAAAGGGTGATTCTGGAAAATTACCCAAATTATATATCATTTGACAATCCAAAAGTAAGAGGGAGAATTCAGACAAAGCATTGGTGAACCAAAAAATCAGTGAGTGAAAGTTAACTACCAAAAAAATTCAGGGTCTACGGTTGTGGCTCAGTGGTACAGCGCTTGCCTCACACATGTGAGGCACTGGGTTTGATCCTCAGCACCACATACAAAATACATAAATAAATAAAATTAAAGGCTTAAAAATATTTAAAAAATCAAATTAAATGCTGTTGTAGCAAACCTGTCAATTACCCTGCATCCTTTTATTAATTTCACTTTTATTTGTAGCATGGCTCCTGTTCCTTTTCTCAGAGCCATCATAGAGTCTCAGCGTGTCAGAAGAATGATTGGGAAATAACTGACAACCAGATTTGCTATCTATACTCTAAGAAAAAGATGCTGATTCAGAAGTCAGTGCATTTTTAAACTTTCTGTAGTTGTCAACTCAGAAGATGCACCTCAGGATGAATAACCTCAGGGACTCTGGAAACTTTTGAGAAATTCACTATAACCTAGAAATGAGATGGAATATTTAAAGTTTGCAACTCTGAGGGCCAAGAATTTGAAGAGCACAGTGAACAGAGCCAGGTGAAGTGACTATCATGAGGAAACTGTAGATGAATTTTATTAGGATGATGACCGGTTCCTTGTCATTGCAGTAATTTTTCCTCCAGTTTTATTTCTCCCTTGTCTTAATGAGATTATAATACATAGATAAAAGTTGATTGAATATCCATATATGCTCAGCATCACATGAGATTTTATTCCCTCTAACTTCTTAAATGATTATGTGATTGAGATATGCTTTCCTTAAAGATTAAGGAACTGAAGTTTAGTATTTGACTACAAAGGTGTAAAGGGTAGGTATGAATCCACGTCTTCCCCCAATCCATTCCAGTACTTTATTCAAACTGTAATATAATTGGCTGCTTAAAAAATTTATGCACTACTTTGGATTAAGCTTCTAAAATTACAAAGCTTTTGATATCACTCCCTTGAACAAACATTGACTAGGTGCCATGTAAAATCAACTTGGATGGAAACATCTCCTCCTATGTATCTTTCAAAAACTTCCAGACTATAAACTTTCCCTCATTTTTCCTATTATAGCCCCACAAAAGTGGCTGAAATAACCAGCAAAGGACTAGTGCTTTATACAAACCGATCTGTGTGTCACTTCTCAAACTTGCTCTTTGGCTTGATGCCCTTATCCAGCATTGTCCCTCTCTTTAGAATAGCATTCTCAGTTCATTTGTACCTCTAGAAACATACTCATTCTTCACAGGTTATTTCTTGATACCTTTTATGTAAAGGCCTTATGATAATTCCAATTGGGTATAGTTTTAAATAAGTAATAATAAGCACTTAAATCCTTAGTGTATGTAAGATGCTCTTCATGATGTCTGACACAAATTAAGATCTTCAGTCCTCACCACAGTTCAGACAGGCATAGCAATCATCACCTCCACCACCATTCCACACATGGTGGAATGGACATCCCAGACAGTACAGTGGCAGAGATGGGATTTGAATTCACAGAGCTCAACCCAGAAATTTGGTGGGTTCTCGTAGAATCCGTGTCCATAATCACTATATGTACTATCTTTCAATCCTTTGACATAATATGATACTTATCTTTTTCTGCTCTTACATGCTACTTTTATCTCTTCTCCTAAACTTGAGAGGAGAGGCTTCATCTTATTTGCCTGTCTAGGGAAGACTGCCTTTTGAATGAAAAGAAGAATTAAGTATTTTACTCTCTCTCACACTTAACGGTGTTTTGCTGGCTTACGGTTACTCATCTATTTTGTTTTCATATGATAAACTCCTTGAAGTTCAGGAACATGTCATGCATATTTTTATATTTATTTTACAGATAGGTATAGCCCTTATAGTACTGAGCTTCTATCTCTGTAGCTTTTTGTGAACTTGGATTGCTTTGAGAGATGAATGACAATGCTCCTGCAGAGCCATCCCTTGGCAAATCAAAGGCCACAATCATCTCCATATTACCTGTTTCAATTTGTGGTCTCCTTCTTCCTTGTAGCTCCCCACCTCCATTGGCCATAAATGTAAAGAGATCACTGTATGGTTAGAACTAATAGAGATTAATAGACATTATCTGGTAAATTTCTTCTGTTGGCAGAAAAAAACAAGGCAATCTAACTTTCTCTATATAATTAGTTTCAGTGATATGAAATTTTCCTCTGCTAGGCCTAGAGTGCTTGTGGTGGCATTTCATCTGGAAATTCTCTCCATGGAGACATAGGGTACTTCAGATCATCATTTCCTCTCCCATATAGAGTGAAAGACTGCTCGCAAGTGCTTTTAATCCAGAAAGAACAGAATGGCTAATCCATGTTAAAATGTTAAAGACTGATAAAAGCTTAATGTGTTTTCTCTCCCAGTGGGATAAGAATTCATTTTTAATAGGAAAAGCATATCTTCATCCTCAAATTCCCAAAATGTTGATACATGAAGCTCTGCTGAGAGCAATATTAAAATAAGTGCAATGTGGGGTGGGAAAGACAGAAAGAGACTTCTAAGGTCAAAGAAGCTTAGCAAATACCCCCTTTATTTTTGAAATTCACCATGAATATTTATCGACATGTTAAATATACTAGAAATCATGCAGTAGTAGCAAAAATTATATAAACATGACAAAAATCTGCCTAACTTAACAAAACATTTCTAAATTTATTTGACATAAAATTCGTTTTGCATTTGAACCAATCTTCTATGGAACAGGGGTTGGGAAGGACCCAATACTCTACAGAGTAGTTTGCATCAAGATGATCAGCTCTATGACCCTCTCAAATCATATCCAACAGAGAAGTCTCAAATTCCACCTACAAGGATAGCTGACCTGGGTGAATTTACACAAAATGACAGAGATAGAAGTCATCAGGGATGGTGTTCATGGCAGAACTCCAGGAGGAGAAGCTGTATTAAGAGTGTATTAAGACTCAGGACACCAGGGTATAAGTACAAGGCTCTCTCACTGTCATTGATGACAGATGGTCAGTTCCCTCTGCTGAGGAATAAGAAGCTGAGGGAGGAGAAAACATTGAGCCCAGCATGAAAATATGAGGTCATGTGCATTTTCTGTTTAATCCTCCAGAAACCCATTATGTCCTTAACTTAATGCGAATTAAATTAGCACCTAAGTCTATTTTTTTTCACATCTTAGAGAAAATAAAAACAAAAGGCTATTCTTTTCAGGGCTTTGCTTTGATTTTCATTTTATTGCTTAAAATATGAATGATTACCATGTATATGTCTGACTAATTCTGAATGATGATAATCAGGAAATCTCTTTTCCTTTTTCAGCAAACTCACTGATAGCTTAATTTCTTTTTTTCTTATTCCTTTCACAGAATTGTGGATTTATAGAACACTGAATATTATGATTGATTACAATATTTGTATTATAATGAATCAGATGATTGGATCTATCATGTTGCTTGTAGGATATCTGCTCTGTATTGTGTTTTCCTGTCTTGCTGGCAAACACTAATGCAGCTTTGTTTTGACTCAGAAATATTGAAAAAATATAATTAAAGACAAAAATTGTTCTCTGGGCTTTGTAAAAATAACTTGATTATCAAATTATAACACTCTATCTAAAATATGAATAAATTCAAAGGTTAATTTACAACCCAAAGAATAAAGAATGTAAAATTTATGAAAATTCCTCCCATATTTTTCCATATCTTATTTTAAAATGAAGGGACATATATAGTTGGATGAAAGAATAAATTCACAAAAACCTTTAACAATATATTCAAATAGGCAAAATGAAAAAATTGTGCAATTAAAAATACATATTTAGGAAATGATTTTAATTAAATACTATGGAAAGAACAGCAATGTTCTGGTTAGTAGAGCCGGGCAAGAGATATTATTTTAAGGAAATAAAAAAAACCCCTGAAATTCTCATTGAATCAACTGTATTAATTTGATAAAGAATTTCATGGAAATTAGTATTTAAAGCTTATATAGTGAATTTGGGCTCATACGAAACCACTTTTGTCAAAGTGACTTAAAACTTACCTTTGAAAGAGAGAAAAAAAATAGATAAAAATTCTCCCCCATACTGCACTTCTTTTGTCATAGTTGGAGTGAAATTAAATGTCACATATATCACCAAAAGAAGACATTTTGTCCACACAATAGATATCACTGCCTTCAGAAGTAGCCAAATATATCCACAAACCCATGCTTGACTTAATTATATTAAATAGACACTGTGCCTGCAAGAATTCTAAAGCAGAGTTGTTAAGAATGGATGGCAGATAGAGATGCTAAAGTGAGCTTAAAGGGGAGGTCCACAGTGAAGGAGCACAAACACATACTTTAACTTAGTTTGTTTAAAAACAATGTAGTTTAACTGTGATTCTCTTGCTACTAAGAGTTGGATTCTCAAAGTGATAGGTCACAATCTAGCCATCAGGATAGCTATAACTCATTCAAAAATAGCTAAAGTACCAAAAAGATGGGGATAGCAATGGTATACCTCTGCTGCAATCATGTAGCAGAAGCAATCTACTGTCAATATATGTCTTGTAGCCTGAGATATTTATATACTTGAATTCCACCTCTACAGTGAACTATCTATATGACTTTCAGCAGTTTACTCTTCTTCCTTGAGCCTATCTCATACATTCAAGGAGAGAATTAAAAGTGAAGTAATCAACTTACTACAATATCCAGATATAAGCTATTATATTTAGCATAAGATTTCAAAGGTCAAGAAACTGTCGTCTATGTCCAAAGATGAGCTGTCATATTAACTCAGACTTTTTACCAATTCACATTCGATTTCACTCTCTGTGATTTCCAATCTCAATTACATTAAACTCAGAATAACTAGCCAATCACCTGTTCCCATAAAAAAGCGTAAATTTTAGAGATAAAGGGAGGCATTTATGATTATTTACCATAACTCTCATATTATACAGTTAGGATAATGAACCAAATAAGAAAATGACTACTGTCAATGGCTCTTTTCCACTGGGACTGCATACACACGAAAACAACTGCACATTGTTGGCATATACTCAATGGCATATTCATTGATCTTCCAGAAAGATTAAATCATACATGCATCTTAATATGTTAAGCCTTATCAATGTAATCAAACATGAATAGCAGAAAAATAAAACAAATGATTAGAATTTTTGCTTGTTGGAATTCTGCTTTTATATTTCAAAATTGATTTTCTTGTGTATTGAACAATAAGTTTCTGTCAAACCTTCCTTTAATGATTAGCCTTTAGTATATTCATGAAAAAATACACATGAAGTCTATCATGCTATGTATTTTATGTGATTACTTTATCATATTGTAATAGCTGGGAAGACAATTGTGTAGCTTTGATTAATATCAAGGAACTCTCTTGCATATTAATACCCTCATAAAGCCACATAGGAGAATGAACAATAGTTTGAGTTGGTGAACTGTGGTTGTCACTGGAAATGTACTAAAATCCGCTGGAGTTGATAATGAAGCTGTTGTCTCTATGATACTAATATCTGAACCCAAGTATCCTCAGGGAAACTTAAAAGAAGAATGTTATGCCATCTCTATAAGAATAAAAGACCTCACTCTAAAATCAATTTTCCAATTAGTTATATTGCATTTTCAGGATGAATTTCAGATAAAAACACACTGCATCTTTCATTAAATACTAGTTATTAGAGCTTTTGATGTGCTTTCCAATTGCATTAGTTTCTATACTGTGCAATGCTGTATTCGCAAACATCATTTTCTATTAAATTAAATATGTAAGGAATTACTTGGAGGATACTCTTCTCCTCTCCTTGATAGGTTATATTTTCGTGCATCAAATCAGTTCTTTACTTTCTCATAAGTTATGCAGAGAGATTGTTGTAGATTGAATTTTATGTCCCCCACCCCAAATTCACATGCTGAAGTCCTCTTAGTACTACAAAATATGATCTCATTTGTAAACAGGCTTCTTGAAGATATAACTAATTTAAATGAGATCTGCCTGAACTACAGTGGGCCCCTAATCCATATGACTAGTGTTCTTATAAAGAATACCACATGAAGAGACACATACTCGCAGGGAGAAAATATCATATGAAGATGAGGGCAGAGGTCAGAGTGATGGAGCAGAAACCAAGGAACATCAACATTATAAGCAAACCACAAAGACCTAAGAGAGGAGCTGGAACAGACTCTCCTTCAGAGCCCTCAGCAGGAACCAACACTGCACACAGTTTGATCTTGGACATGTAGCCTCTAGAACTGTGAGACAGCAATTTTCTGTTGTTAAGCCACCCAATTTGTGGTGATTTGTTATGGCGGACCTAGCAAACTGATACTTCAGCAATTAGAAGAATAAAAACTAAATTGCATGCAGTATTTTGATCAATGCCATAAAAGAACAGCATATATTGCACAATAAGTTATTTTTAAATTTCAAAAGTGGAAAACTTTGAAATACATATGCATGTCTACCACATACTTTATGACATGCATGTATAGCATAAAGTTCAAGAAATAAACTATTTCTCCATGAAGAGACATACCAGAGAGAAATTGTCATACAATTTAGTTTGGTTAGAACTCCCATATATGGAGGTTGAATGACCCCATTGAGGAATGTGGAAAAAACAGACAGGACAACTCCAATGAGTAAAGACTGATTCAAAGATGTACCTCACACCCCACAACCTTGACTTAAAATTGTTGACCCAATTCTCTCAAAGCTCCTTGTTGATATGTAAAATATATTCCTTTGAACTGCAAAATTATGGCCATTTGGAGATATGACAGGGTCAGACCACCAATAGAAACTGAAATAATACATGATTATTTTGCTCTATTCATTTTACTTAAAGCATTTCAGTCAAAGATAAGAAATAATATGTTTATAGAATCAAATTATACTAGATCATTTACTAAAGTAATCTTTATTGATAGTTTTCAACATGAATATCTGTTGCTAATATGGTTGAATTATATCAATCAAAGATAACATATTTTGAACATAAAGGACAGGAAAGGTGTTTTCATATAAATGGGGAGTCAAATCTAGTAAAGAAGCATCTATAAAATCTTTATAAGTTTATTCTAGTTTCCATTAAATAATTTGCTAAAATACTTTATGATATACAAAGAAAATGATTGTATGTTAGAATCAGTTTGTTTTATATGAAACATACGTAAAAGTGAATCTTATGTTGCTACCAGATTATGAGTTTGAAAACAGGAAGTATATTTCACTGAACTATGTATGCTGGAATTTAGGATAGTGGCTAACAAATTGTAGACCTCTTAACAAATAGTTGTTTAAATGCATCAGATGACACTTTATTTGCTAAAAAATACAATATCCAATTGAATAAAGGCAAAGAAATAAAGAAAAAGTTTGTCTCAGTAAGTTGAACAGCTCGCAAAAGTTAAAATAAAAATCTGTTATCTTTGTCCTAAGAAGCACTATTGTGATATAGTAGGTGCAGCTATGGCTTCAATTGCAGCCCTTTTTCATGGGTGATGAGCTTCAATTAATTTTATCACACACTTCCCTGAGGACACAGGCAGAAGATCTTGCTATGGTGTTTTTTTTTGTTTTGTTTTGTTTTTGCCTTTTATTTTTCCCAGCATTTTCCAGCATGCCAAGTCCTCAAGTCCTCTCTTTTGGTTCATGTGGGCTTTTTATTGACCTTTTTATTGACTTCTATCTGATCACTTGATGGACTTTTAATTTTTATTTGACTCTGTTCTAGCAATAACATGTAGATTATATCACCTATTTTCTGTGTGCTTCTCATTCAGGGCAGAATACTCTTCTTTAGTGAAAGGAATGAGTACATGTCACATGCAGTCAAGTCCTAGAAAGATTTCCGGAAGTCAAAATCTAGGGTAGAGTGGCAAAGGATAAAATAGACAGGAAACCAAACAGCTGAGGAATTTTTTTAGTTAAAATTGAATATAAATAAACTTTAAAAAATACATATGGTTTTCCTCTTGCTACACTAAACCTACAGCTTCCATGTCCCACCCACCAGCCTCCAACAAAGCATGGCTTCCTTTATCTGCGGCATCATTCGCATTTCTGCCTCATCTTATTATTTATTTATATTCTTCCAATTCTGATCATTCTCACCCCCCTTTATTCCTTTATCTTCTCAACTTCACAATTTGCTTAAGTTGCCAACTGTTGAGGAATATCAGCCAAGGTCAGGAAGCAAGTGTGGGAATTCTATTTTCCATATTCTGTCCATTTTTGCTTAGAATGGACTCCCAACTTGCCTGAAATTGTTCCCAGGGGTTTACATTTGACCATGTCACCACTTTGGAGCAAAATTCATCTCCATGCCCTAGGAAGAGGCTGTTAAAAATCTTGAAGTTATAATGGACCCTTGAGTCTCAGCTAACTCAAGGTGTTGAATTTTTCTTCCCTTCTATAGGGAAAAAAATTCATTTTCTTCTTCTTCTTCTTCTTTTTTTTTATTTTGTTCTAGTTCCAGGACTACATGGCTGTGTATTGCTATTAACTTACAGATTGAATGCTCAATATACTTGATGATAACACTAATAACAGTCAGTGCTTTATCACCTGGAAAATAGACAAAGTAAGATCCTGCATTAGAATAGATCATGGTGTTGATGTTTATTTTGTCTTCCTAAAATGTACTTCTTATCAGATTCAGTTCAGTGAGTTCAAAACCTATCAGCCAGATTTTTGATAATATGATCCTGCTGTTCAGTACCTTTTTCAAGTTCTAATTTACATAAACATTGATCTTCCAATCTCACGTCTTACCTAAAGCTCTGCAGTCATGCCCTGTCTCTCTACTCCTCCCAGCTTCTGGAACTTGTCTAAGTTCCTCAATCATATCTGCGTACCCATTCCCATCTCCGCTCTAACCCATGAATCTTTAGAGCATACACAGGAATTAGTTTCCTTATGGTAGGGAGCAAATTCAGCACAAAACCCTTGCTTTAAGGAAACACAACACACACAATTAATTAGAGGGCAATCAACTGACTTTATGAAAAACTCAAAACAAACACTCCTTTCAAAGGCTTCTTTCAGTATATTTAAAATGAAACAATATGATTGTCTCTAAATTTTACCAAATGTGGTAAAAGACAGTATGGTTTTCTTAATACAAGGTTTGAAGATGAATAATTTTATAACAGCTTATAGGAAAATAGAACTTTTATTTCAGTGGAAAAATGGATTTCATCTCTTCTGCTGATCCTCACTAGCATGTGCCTCCCACAGAGACACTTTGTATAATTAGGCTCTTCAGTGCCATACATAGTGCCTGACACATAGGAAATGCTCCATAAATATTTTTGAAGACAAGTACTTATATGGATTATTGTACCTCCTAGACTTCTTTTTTTTGGGGGGGGCACAACTTTTCATTTCTCTGGTTGTATGTGATGTAGAATCACAACATACATGCAGTTATACATAAATCTAGGGCTATGATGTCTATTATATTCCACCATCTTTACCTCTGCCCCCTCCCACCCCTCCTAGACTTCTTAATGCCATTGATTGGATTGTGCTTTGTTTTGCTTAGGCTTCTTTATGTTTTAACACAGTGCCTTGCACTTCATTGTTGTTCAATAAATATTTATTGCAACAAAAATAAATAAATTTTCACCTGTGTCAGTACCTGTGCGTGCAACCATAATAAAGTCAGCTAGTCCAGTAGTTCTCTCACAGAACCAACCACAAGCTGACTTCATGTTTTCAGTTCCGAAATTAACTCTAGAAGGCCTCTGAGGAAGTGAATATACAGGCCTGGTGAGGTCAAGAGAAATCCGGAAACATGTTGACATTCTATCAAAGTGACATCTGTCAGATCAGTCTACTATCCACATCAGGGGCCTAAAGGGATGGGGCACAAGACAGGTACATTTTTGCTGAAGAGACACAGGCAACTATCCCCAAGGGATCAGAAGGAAGAGCAGGTCTTAGGGAAAAGCCCAAGAAGAGGCACAGGCTATCCATGCACAGGATTGCCATGGGCCCCTGAGAGCTCGGGCACTGTGCTGGGCTGCAGAGATGCCAAAGGCAGAGCTGCTTACTTCCACTTTTTCCTGGGGTTGGCTCTGCTTCCACAACAGAGGTTTCATCAGTAACAACATATGTCTTTCCACCACTGATGAAACAGAATTACTCCCTTGGGAGATTTACTTCTTTGCATTTTAAACTTCATGAGAAGCTTTTAAAAAAATGGGGGCCAGGGATAAGGGGGCAGAGATCTCATTTTCTCGAATTATAGTTTTCATTCTCCAATAAACCTTGTGATTTGGCAAACAGAATCTGTTACTTGGTGTTCTGATAAAGTAAGACATTGAGTATATTATGCAACTTCCTGCAACTCTAATTAAGATTGTTACCATTTTGAACCTGCAATATAATCTCCCAAGAAAACAAAAATTAGAGCTCTTTTGACATACACAGGGGGCCATTAAGCTCTTCTGTATGCTCCCAGTGAGCCTCCCTGCTGTAGCATTCCTGTAGCAACACTGCTGGGGGTACTGTGGGCTCTGTGGGAGAGGCTGGCACCCTATTGAGCATCACAGGAGCCTACAGAAGTTGACATTTTCCCTAAAACTCCTCCATTCCCGGTTCCCTAGCAAGCTGGGTATACTGAGAGTGTTTCCATCTACCCTGTCTCCTGGATTACTTTACACAAATTGTGTGCATGGTTAAAGAAGTACAATGAATTTTAGACTCCATGACATTCTCAGCACCCAATCTAGTGGCCTTGATAACATTTTGGTATCATTTAACTCCCTTTGCTGAGAAGAGTTCTCTGTATACAAAGTATTATAAAGGTCTACAATTTCTCTAAAAGACTTTTGAGTTCCTTAGATTCTTAGGGTCTGAGAGTCTGACATACAATGCTTTATATCTTCAAAAATACACTTTCTTATGTACATATATGAATATACCACAGTAAATATCGCCATCATGTATATCCACAAGACATTAATTAAAAAAAAAAAAACTATATAGCAGAAAGATCAGTGGGAGTGGGGGGAAGAAGAGGGAAATACTGAGGACTGAATTAGAACAAATTATATTCCATGCTTTTATAATTATATCAAATGAATCCCAATACTATGTATAACTAAAAAGAACAAATAAAAAGAAAAAAATACATCATTACATTAAGGAGCACTTCAAGATTATATATGATACTTTTAACCTCTTCCTTGCATCTCAGACATAGTTTGTGATAGCAGGTTTTTCATTACTATAACAAAATACCAAAGCTAATCAACTTAGAAAGAGAAAAGGGTTTTTTGGCATAGTTTTGAAGCTTCTAGTCCAAAAATGGATTGGCCCCATTACCTTGTGCCTGTGGCAAGGCAGCATTTCAATAACAGTAGTTATTTGGCAGAGTAAAACTGCTTAAAATCATGGCCAGGAAGCAAAAGAGAGGAAGAGGAAGAGGCTGAGGGCCCCGCAATTCCTTTTAGGAACAGGCCTGTCATGATTTAAGGACCTTTCACTAAGCCCCTCCTGTTCAAGATTCCACCATTTCCCAAGTGTCATACTGTGGACCAAATCTCTACCACATGCATCTTTCAGGGACATTTGACATCCAAAGCATGGCACAATCCCATTGAAAATATTTATTCATCCACTCATTTACTCAGTGACCCACTGAACAATTGCTGAATAGCTACATTAGGCTAGTAAATTTTAAACAAGTGCACAAAGACATTGTCCTTGATCTCAGGAGTATAGAAAAAGAAAGAGAAATGGGGTTGAAAATAAAACCGGAAAAAAATTATCATAGTCAAACAACACATCAAAAAAAGCAAATTTTTCCCCACTGAAAGTTATTGCTAAATTACTGCTTATAGCTTATTTCTTTGAACAAATCAAAGTGATTTCACATGTATGTTCTCACTAGCTCTTCATGGTAATCCTGGAAGAATCCAGAAGATACGATTTTCCTTCCAAAAAATTGTGAATTCCTCGAGTTAATGGAATTAGAAGGCAGAGTCTCACCAGGCTGCACTAAATCCAGAGGCCATATTTGGTTTGGCAGTGGTAATGCCGAAAGGGTTGCATTTATTACACAATTGTAAATAGCAGAAGATACATAATAGATATAGATAAAACAGATGCAAGCACAATCATATCTTCTTGCTCCTTTATAGAAACAATCACTCGTTGGTCTATAGGTTTTATATTTCCCAAGTCTCACATTAGGTAATTAATATGAAA
Source organism: Xerus rutilus (assembly GCA_028644305.1). Taxonomy (NCBI): domain Eukaryota; kingdom Metazoa; phylum Chordata; class Mammalia; order Rodentia; family Sciuridae; genus Xerus; species Xerus rutilus. The sequence continues at coordinate 51,290,982 of CM053410.1, read as the reverse complement.
AAGGAAACTCATGGGATATGTATGGCACTTTAAAAACCAAACAAGACAAAGAACCCAAGCAACTAAGCAATACTACTCCACAATCAAAATCAGATTATAAATGAAAGATATGATGGGAAGATATGATGGGAAACAGGCTACTAGTTCTGCTTGGCTGGTCCCAAAAAAAACAAAAATATTTAAGTTTGTTGAAATTCTATTTCCTCTCCCTATGTTTTAAGAATATTCAGAGATCAGTAAAACAATATATGTATGAATATTTTGAAATATGCCAATGTTTTATGCAAATATAAGCTCATTTCATTATTAACCCCCGTGCTCAGATCTGACTTGTTTTCACTTTACATTCCTATGCCAATTCTAACTCCATTTCCTCTCCATGGTGTGATTATGCTTGCAATCATAAAATTTTAAATATTTAAATTTTACCTAATTTAATCTAATATTTTACCTGAATTTCCTCCCACGTGTTTTAAACTCATTACTTCTTGAAGTGTCTTTGTTGACTAATGAGAAAAATGGGTCCCTCTTCTCTCCGTAACACCTCTTTATGCATCCATAAACAGTTATCATGTGTCCCCTCTGTGTTCTTTCCTCAAGATTGAACATCCTCAGGTCTCCTGGCCTTTTCTTATAGGCCCCATTTTCAAGGCCCTTCATCATTTTTTGTTGCTTTCTTTTGAAACCTCTGCCAAATTTGTCTATGTTTTAAAAAGTGTGCCTTCCCAAATGGAACACGGTATTTCTATAGAGGGCTGAGGATTGCTAAGCAGAGTCCAATAATTGCCTTATTTATTTTATCCTTGACAATTCTGCTAATACAACACAGGGCAGCAGTTGCCTTTTTTTTCCCTTTTCTTTTCTTTTCTTTTTTTTTAACGGCCTCACATCTTTGACTTTCTCAGATGTTAACTAGTATAAATTAAAGTTCTTCAGGACAAGAATTAGTAAAATTAACAAACTAACCTTTCTTTCTTTTAGTCACAGTATCTAGGGTGGTGTTTTAGAAACATTAGGTACTTAATATGGAGGGGATCAATGGATATTATTTGTACCTACAAATGGTGTTTTAAAAGTTTGATTCTGTTGGTTGGGGGAGTACTAGGAATTGAACCCAGAGGTGCTTAGCCATAGAGCTTTATCCCCAGCCTTTTTAAATTTTAAGACAGGGTCTCTCTAAGTTGCTTAGGACCTTGTTGCTAAATTGATGAGGCTGGCTTTGAACTTGTGATTCTCCTGCCTAAGTATCCTGAGTCGTTGGGATTACAGGCATGTGCCACCACAAGTGGCTAAAATTATTTTAATATAACAAAAAAAAATATATGTGATCCTTCTGTTTTGATTGAAATATACTGACAAGTACAAAACCATGTTTGATTCTATGGATTAAAGAATCCAATAATATTAGCTTTTTAAAAGCAAGTACTTGGAGTCAGGAATGGTGTATGACACCTGTAATCCCAGTGTCTTAAGAGGCTCAGGCAAAAGGATCACAAGTTCAAAGCCAGCCTCAGCAATTTAGTAAGGTCCTAAGCAACTTAGAGAGATCTTTTGTTTAAAAAAAAACAAAAACAAACAACAACAACAAAAACAAAACAAGGGCTTTGAATATGGCTCAGTGGTTAATTGCTCCTAGGTTCCATGCCTGGTATAGGAAGGGGAAAAAAAAAAAAAGCAAGTATTTGGAATGAAAGGAGATTTTGCTGAATTTTATTTATATAATAAAGCTCTCCATCTCACATAAAAGTTTCTGGAAATCCACCAGAAAACCAGAAATATTAACCATGAAACTAATGACCAGTTAACTTAAAATCAATTACTGTATATAATGTGATAAATGACTTTATGGAGTTTAGCTGGACTGTCAAACTGTAAAATCCAAACTCAAAATGGAGTTACTCTGGCTCAGGCCTGCACGTATCTGCTAACCTGCTTTTTGTGCTTCTGTGATTTAATGCTATGCTTGCTTCTCACAGATGGGATCAAACCACAAGCGCCAGACCCCCTGACTAGTAACCTAAAGTTCAAAGAACTGAAAGGGCGACATAGGTGGCGGTGTCACAGTTGAACTGTAAATAACTATTGGTTGAATATTTGCCAAATCCTGCTTTCCCAAGTCATGTAACTCGCCCACCCTATAATAACCTCTGAAACCCTCATTTCAGGGTCACTCTCTGAAGAAAAGGAGAGCTGACCCCAATCGATTAGTCTGTGTACCTATTTCCTCAATAAACTTTGCTGCTTCTGCAGAGTTGTCTGGGCTGCACTTCTTGGGGAGAGGTGTGGCTTGGATGCAAGAGAACTTGCTTAATATTTGATTTTCCAGGGCCATATCTAGAGAAAATATGAAATGATTTGGCAAGGTCAGTGACTACAATGCAGGAAACCTTAATCATCTATTGTATCTGCTGAGCAGAAAAAAATAAACAAACAAACATTCAACCTGCTGTTGGACTCTCAGAATACAAGCCAGGAACCCAGTAGCCACATCAGGACTTTCTTTGGGGAAACTAGCAAATGAGAGCAAAAAATGCAATCTCATGCAGATCAGAAGATTGGATTTAAAAGGATCTGAAGTAGTGATGATACCCTTTTATCCTGTAAGTATTATGAACATTTTATCTTATCAGATTGGCTAAGAATGTGTTGCTACAATGTTTCACAGTGAGAAAATATCAAGAGCATCAGTAACAATGCAGCTAATCTTCTCTAGCTATTCCAATGAGAAATGACCTATAGTTTAAATATAGCCCTTTGGAGAATGAAGACCTGATCAACAAAAGAGCAAAGCATTCTCCTAGAATTTTAACTATCCAAGAACATATTCTGCATCCTGGATTGCAGATATTTTTAATACTTGGAAAATATATCTTTAAGTTAACATTTCATTGAAAACATTCAGAGATAAACTAACAAAACACATTTAAGCAAAGTTTTAAAAATATTTTTGGCTAAAATAAATGCATGTCTTTCAAAATAAACTCCCAGAAATTATGATTATTCAGTAAATAAATATGTATTAGAAATTTACATTATACTAGAAATTTCGGGAAAGACCTAAACATTATAAAATGTATACATTTTTAAAATAGTTTTATCAAGCTGGGCATGGTGGTGCACACCCGTAATCCCAGTGACTCTGGAGGCTGAGGCAGGAGGATCTCAAGTTTAAGGCAGTCTCAGCAACTTGGCAAGGTACTCAGCAACTTAGTGAGACCCCGTCTCAAAATAAAAGAGATTGAGAATGTAGCTCAGTGGTAAATATCTCCTGGGTTCAATCCCTAGAACCAAAAAAATAAAACTAAAAATAAAAAATAAATTAAAAAAATTTTTTCTGATAGCAAGGCAGATACAAAATTGATAAGACCCAAGAGCACATGTTTAGCTGTTCATCTGCCTCACCATTGGGCAAAGTTTTATCCTGGTGACTATGTCTTGCCTTGATTCTCCTTTACTTCTTCACTTATCTATCTGGTGTTTCTTCTTTGATATTATTTTTTAAAATTTTTTATTTTTATTTTTTGTACTGGGGATTGAACTCAGGGGCACTTGACGACTAAGCCACATCCCCAGCCCTATGTTTTTGTTTTTTTTTTTTTATTTAGAGACAGGGTCTCACCATTGCTGAAATTAGCTTTGCACTCCCAATCTTTCTGCCTTAGCCTCCTGAGCCACTGGGATTAGCTTTTTGCTATTTATCCCTGGATGCCTCTTATCCCCTAAGGTCTTTCCATGATCCTGAGTCATTTAATCTATTCCATGCCTTCAACTTTCATTCAAATGCTGGTAGCTTGTTTTCAAGTTAAGAATCTCTGGTGTATTTAGACTAAACTACCTCAAGAAGGAAGAAAAGATAGGGAAAAAAGGCAGGGAGGGAGGGAGGAAAGGAAAGATGGAAGGAAGAAATTTATTATCCTGAGTTGATGGTATGTTCTCACATTTAAGACCAGGACTACAAAATTAATGGTATGTTCTCGCATTTAATACCAGGACTGGGCAAAATTCTTGCTTGGAAAAACCTTCAGAAGTAGTCTGTTTCTCATTTCTCTGCTGCTCTTTGTTATCTGATTTGGCATTTTCTCTCTCCCTCCCCAGTCTCATTCCCAGCCACCACTGACACAGCAGTAAGCTAACTCCACCTCTCATTTCAATTAGTTTATATAGGTTACATTCAAAAGAGAACAGACTGCTTAGCTCTGAATTGTAATTCCAAATTCTCATGAGAAGAGGATCCTTTCTGCATGGATCAGCTGTCCTAACCATGATACTTGTCCATTTCAAGGGCCACAGTACAGAGGTGATGGTCCTGTATCCTTCCTTGGCAGAAGCAGGGGCAGTATGGTAAAATGGTAATAAGGGCTAGTCCTAGGTTTTATAGCATAAAGCATGTCTGAAACTACCACTAAATCCATGTCTACAATTCCTTTTTTTTTTTTTAAGTCCTAATGTTTGAGGATTTTTTAAAATTGTTTTTGTTGATTACTTGGTTTTGGCTATTGTATACTACTGAACAGAGAAAAAGCAGTGCATAATAATGGTTAGGAGCAGCCAAACAGTCATGGATTCTATCCCCCAAACCTATCAAAACAAGGAACAAATCTTCTGAATTCAGTTACATACTCCTAATCTAGTAGAAGGTCCAGTGAGACACTAACACCACCACCAAGAGTAAAAAAGAAAATGTAGAACTCATTGCATGGAAAAGAATTCTCAGACACTGCCAGTGTCTCTTCCTGAGATGCGATATTTTAAAAGTTTTTTCATTTCATCTCTCTAATTTAGGTTAGTATTCCTAAATGTATTGCCATATAGAGGTCCACATAACAGAGATAATATTGCATATTAGATATATGGGGAAAAAACTCAAAATAGGATATTTGCTGAAAGTTTTTAATGAGGCATTAACAGCTCTGGCTATTAAAGTTCTAATTTGCACAATTTTATGAAGTAAACAAGGAGAGCATGGCATCAGATGTAAGCTGCTGCTTGCTGCCTCCACTCAACACATTTTAAGTGAGTGTCAAATTGATTTTGCAATCCTTAATTATATTTCTCTAATTTTTTTCTTACTACTGAATTTGTAAGTATGCAGAAGAAATCAGTTTTCAGCAAACTATTTTTCTCACAGTTAAACTTAATAACATACCCTATTAACACTAATTATATGAGCTATGAAAAATACATTATAGAGGTGCAATTGCATCAAAGCAAGAACTGGTCAACTGAATATTAAAATGTGTATTTTATATTTATACTGATTAAATGTCTATGATAAAATACCTGAAAAACAGGCAAACTATCGTCTTTTCTGTTTATAAAAGTTTCTGTCTGAATGTGAATGAGATCAAAAGAAACCCTATTTTACAGAGAAAAATGTGTTATTGATATTGTATGAGATGCTTGCTGTCAGAATACTTTCATGGAACTTATTTTTCTTAAACTTTGTAATATATGCTAGATACCAATTGATTTCAGGTAAAATTTGGAATGTTACATCTAATCTAAAGTTCATACACTGCTTAAGTTTCTATCAAGGGAGTTCAGGACCAATAATTTAATGTAAAAGAATTGGCTCTTTTTTTCTCTAAACAAAGTTAATAAAATTTGTTCATCATAGTGTAGTTCTAATATTCTCTTATCTGAATATTGCAAGAACCACCTGAAGAACATTCTCTTTTATTAATTTTTATTGGTGTATAATTTGTATACAATAAACTGCATCAATTTAAGTAGTATAGTTCAATAAATTTGACTGAAGTATACACCTATAAAACCCCACCACAATTGAAATTACAGAATGTTTGCATCATCCCTTTCTCAACTTCAGGCAACCACCATCCTCCTTTGTGTCCCTAGAGATTAGTTTGGATTTTAAGTTTTATTTTATTTTATATTATTTTGGGTACCAGGGATTGAACCCAGAGGTGTTTTACCACTGAGCTACATTTGTAGCCTGTTATATTTTTTATTTTGAGACAGGGGTTCACTAAATTGCTGAGGCTGATTTTGAACTTGTGAACCTCCTATTTCAGTCTCCCAAGCCCCTGGGAATTCAGGCAAGCACCGCCATGCCCAGCTGGATTTTAAGAATTTTATGTAAGTGGAATTACCACTAAGTTTTCTGTTTTCTTTACTCAGCACATAAATTGAAATTCAACTATGCTGCTTACATCACTATAGTCTTTTGAATTGCTTAGTAGTAATCCATCGTATGGATATACCATATTATATTTATTCGTTCACCTACTGATGGACATTTGTGTTGTTCCCAGTTTGGGGCTATTGTAAATATGAGGCCTATGAATATTTATTTGAAAGTCTTTTGAGTGGATAAACTCTTTAATCTCTCTTGATATATACCCCTGAAGAATAACTGGATTATAGGGTATGTATGTTCAATAGAATAGATCTACAGATATCAAAATGAATATTTCTAGCTGGTTCACCAGAGACTAAGATATAATAGATCTGAGTGTCTGACATATAATATTTTATATCTTCAAAAACATACATCATTACATTAAGAATAACAAAGATTATTATTATAGTATTGTAAACCTCTTGCTCACATCTCAGACACTGTATCTGTGTTAGTCAGCTTTCCATTACTATGACAAAAAACCTGTAGCTGGAAACAATCTTGAAAGGGTACCTGCTGTCTGAATTTGGACTACTTTAGCAGTGAGAAAGCCCTAAATATTACCATCTCTGAGACCCTGTTTTATTCTGCTCTTTTGCCCCTGTGACCAAAAGACCTGACAAGAACAATCTTAGAGGAGGAAATGTTTATTTGGCACTCACACTTTCAGTCCATGGGTGGCTGACTCCATTGCTCTCAGCCCGAGGTTGAGGGTGTGGAGGAAGGAAGCAGCTCAGGGCACACAATCAGGAAGCAGGAACAAAATATAAACCCTCAAAGTCATGCCAAGTGCCCTATTTCCTCCAGCCACACCCTACTTGCCTATAGTTACCACCCAGTAAATCCCTATCAATGGATTAACTCACTGATTAGGTTAAGGCTCTAGTAACACAATCCTTTTACTTATAAACTTTTGTGCATTGTCTCACACATGAACTTCTGGGGGACACCTTGTACCTAAACCCTGACAGACCCCACAAACATTTCACTGCACTGGCTCAGGGGATGGCTTGGCTCACAGTAGTGACTGTGAAACAAACCTGCTGAGAGTGCTACCTAGTGGGGAATGGGTGCTTCACTGCAGAGGGGAGGTGTGTGCCCTCCTTGGAAGTAAGGATTTTCCAAGAAAGAGATGGTGGGCAAATCAATCTTATAAATATGCTTAAGGGAATCCTACACTCAGAAGTGGAAGGAAGGTAAATACCATCATGATAGCATGCAAAAGCACAAATCCCACTCAGAGAGTAGCTATACGCATGAGAACTAGAAAAGAATCAAACTTTATCAACATAATAAGTCATAAAACCCAAAAATTAAAAAAAGAAAATGAAATGAACAAAGAATATTCAAAACAAGCAGGAAAAAAACACGAACAAAACGACAGAAACAAGCCAATACCTTTCATTAATAACTATGAATGGAAATGATTTTAATTCTCCAGTTAAAAGATACAGAATTGGTGAATAGATTAAAAAGCAATACCCAACAATATGCTGCCTACAAGGAACCCACATCACAAGTAAGGATGCACACAGAATTAAGTCAAAGAATGGAAAACATTATAACAAGCAAACATCCTCTGAAAATAAACAGGAGTAAATTTACTTATTAAATAAAATAGACTTCAAGATAAAAACAGTATGAAGAGACAAAGGAGGTCACTACATACTGATCATGGGATAAATTCATCAAGAAGATATAATGATTATAGATTTATATGCTTTTAATAATGGAGCATATAATTTTATAAAACAAGCACTATTAGATGTAATGGGAGAGAGAGAGATTTTCAAATTATTTCATAGAACGGAAGGGAAGGAACTCTTCCAAACTCACTTTATGAAGCTAATGGTTACCCTGCTACCAAAATCTAACATAGATATAACAAAATAAGAAAACTATGGAACAATATTTCTCATGAACACAGCTACAAAAATCTTTGACAAAATACTTGCAAATTGAAATCAATAGCACATCATAAAGACCAATGATGATCAAGCTGCTTTCAGTCCAGGGACACAAGGATGGTCTAATAGACACAAGTCAATATGCATAATACATCACATAAATGAATGAAGTATAAAAATCACATGATCATTTCAATGGATGTAGAAAAATCATTTCTGATAAAATTTGACATTTCCACACAGTAAAAGTCATGAATGAATTAGGTATATAAGCATCATATTTCAACACCATAAAAAAGATACATGATAAAACTATAGTCAGCATCATAGTAAATGGGAAAAAAATGAAAGCACTGTCTATAAGGAATGAAACAAGAAGGTCTACTCTCACTGCTCTTATTCAATATAAAACTAGAAATTTTAGCCAGAGCAATTAGAAGAGAAAATAAAAAGCACATAAATAGTAAGGGAGGAAAAGAAATTATTCCTATTTGTAAATGATATAATCTATACATAGAAAAATCTAAAGACTCTACCAAAAAAGCTACTAAAACTAATAAATGAATTCAGTATATGTTTTAGTCAGCTTTTTTGCTGCTGTGACTAAAGGATTTGACCAGAACAACTATAGAGTAGGAAAAGTTTATTTGAGGGCAAGACCACCATTTAAGTGGTCTCAGTCCATAGTCAGCAAGCTACATTCCTCAGGGCTCAAGGTAAGGCAATCCATCATGGCAGAATAGTGTAGCAATGGGAAAGGCCTCACATGATGATCAGAAATTCCACTAGCACGATAAAAATATATACCCCAAAGCCATGGCCCCAATGCTCCACCTCCTCCAGCCACACCCCACCTGCCTTTAGTTACCACTCAATTAATCCCATCAGGTGATTAATTCACTGATTGGGTAAAGGCTCCTGCAACCCTCTGAACCTTCTTACATTGTCTCACATATGAGCTTTTGGGGGATACCTCACATCAAACCACAACTGTAACTTTCCTATACACCAATAACAAATTTGATGAAAAAGAAATCAAAAAAGAAATCCCATTCACAATAGTCACAAAAAATTAAGATGCTCAGAAATAAACTTAGCAACTAAGGAAGTGAAAGGCCTCTATAATGAAAATTACAAAACTGATGAAAGAAATTGAAGATGATCAAAGAACAAACAAAAAAACCACCACTGATTTCCTATGTTTACTAATTGAAAGAATTATTATTGCTAAAATGTCTATACTATCTAATGGGATCTACAGATTCAAGGCAATTCCCCAATTCCCATCAAAATACCAATGGCATTCTTTACAGAACTATTTTAAAAATCCTAAAATTCATACAGAAGCACAAAAGGTCCCCAATAGTAAAACAAATCTTAGGCAAAAGGGGCAAAGTTGGAGGCATAACAATATCTGATTTTAACCCATACTAGAGAGTTATAGTAACAAAAATAGCATTAAAAACAGACACAGACCAAGGAAACAGAGAGAACTCAAACACAAATTCACATATCCACAGTCAATTGATGCATGAAAAAGTTGCCAAAAGCACACATTGGAGAAAGGATAGCCAGTTTAACAAACAGTGTTAGGAGAACTGGATACCTATGTGGAGAAGACTAAAACTTGCCCCTAACTCACTCTGTACAAAAATCAAATTGGAATGAATCATATATGTCACATCTGAATTCTGAAGTTATACGTGAAAATATGAAAATCTTCATGATATTAGAATAGGGCACAATTTTCTATAAAGAACTCTCAAAGCATAGGAAACACAAGCAAAACCTTAAAAAATGGAATTATACTAAACTACACAGCAAATGAAACAATCTAGAGTGAAGAAACAACCTATAGAATGGGAGAAAATATTTGCCAGCTATTCATCTGAAGAGGGTTAATATACAGAATATATTTTAAAAAAACTTGAAAAACATAAAAAAAACCCCAAATAATCCAATTAAAAATGGGCAAGTAACTGGGCATGGTGATATGTGCCTGTAATCCCAGCAGCTTGGGAGGCTGAGGTAGGAGAATTGCAAATTCAAAGCTAGCCTCAGCATCTTACTGAGATCCTATCTCAAAATAAAAAAGGACTGAGGATGTTGCTCAGTGATTAAATGACCCTGGGTTCAATCTCTGGTACAACAACAACAACAAAACTAATGATCTGAATGAATACTTCTCAAAACAATGAAATGTAAATAACCAACAAATATATGAAAAATGCTCTCCATCATTAGCAATAAGGAAAATACAAATCAAAATCACAATGAGGTACCATCTTGCCCTAGTTAAAATGGTTATTATCATAAAATAAATAAAAATATTAAAATTTTAAAAATAAAATATTCTGGTGAGGATGTGGAGAAAGGCAACTTTATATACTGCTGGGGAAAATACTATGATAGTATATCTACTATGAAAACAGTATGGAGTTTCCTCAAAAACTAAAAATAGAAATACCACAATCCAGCTATCCTTTTCCTGGTACGTATCTGAAGAAAATTAAGTCAGAATACAAAAGAGATCCTGCATACCTATGTTTATTTTGGTACTATTCGCAATAGCTAAAATGTAGAATTATCCTATGTGCCTGTCATTAGATGAATGGAGAAAGAAAATATGATATATACACACAAGGGAGTATCATTCAGCCATAAATAACATATTGAAATCCTGTCATTTGCAGTAAAGTGGATGGAACTGCAAGCCCATAAGGTTCACCTAAGTATGCCACACACAGAAAGACAACTACCACATGTCCTCTCTATGTGAAGACTAAAGCAAAAACAAACAAAAGAACAAAAGATACATATAAATTTAAAAAATAAAAAATAAATGAAAGTAGAAGAGGGATTACTAGGGACTCAGCAGCATGCTAGGGAGAGAAAAAGGTAGGAAGAGGATGGATGGATCCTTGTAATGATCAACACATTATATATAATGTATGGAAATATCACAGTGAAACCCATTAATCTGTATGATTAATATGTGTCATAATTACAATAAAAATATACTTTAGGAAGGGTTCTTGATTATCTTTTCATTTATTGAAGAATACAAAATTTTGCTTCAGGTAGTACAATTACCAGTTTGCTTTCTTTGATTTTATCAGGATTAGCATTAGGCTTTGTTAGGGTACCTTGGCCAGTTTTGTCCGTACGTTGAAGATGTAGCCCTTACTCCTAGCATATGGAATTTACTCAAGTGTGAATTTGTGGGAGGCTCATGTGTTCAGTAAGGTCTCTCCACACTTATTCAGTCCAAACTCATTGTATGTCTCCCCAGTTCTCTGTTGCCTTTGAAACATCTACTTAGCTCTAACTACTAAGCAGATGTTCTGTTGGTTTCTCAGGATATTATCTTAAAAGTTGGCTAAAGACTTAAGAATAATTTTATGCAGAGTTTTTTTTTGTAATATGCTTTGGTATTGCTAGGTGCTCTGGGAACCCACCCACCAAATCCAAGCTACATTTGTAGCCCAGAATTCCGTTTTTTTTCCTCCTCCACCAGAGATACTAATGCCTCTGCTTGAGCTCCATATTTTTAATATGCAGTTTGGAAAATGCATTTGAAAAGAAAGCTAGAACAAATATGTAGTTCACCTCCTTTCATTCCCTTAACTCAAGCATAGCACCTCTGCATTATCATTGTAAAATGGCTGCAAATCAGTCTTTTGTATATTTTATTCAACTTGCATAGTTGTTTAAGATAATAATCAAATGCCATTTACTTTATCATAGATGAAATTGGAATTCTGTCTAAGTTCCTAATTTCAGCTACTATTTCAGTTCTAGAATTCTTACTAATATATTTCCACTCCCCATTTAAACTCTTCAAATTTTATTTTCTTGACAATACTAATTGCTGCTATTTTAAAGATAGTATCTACACATTACATGCACATACATACATACATACATCTGTATGTGTACATGTGATATATCTGAATTACTTGAGTATATTTCTATGTTTTGTTTTATTTGTCTTGTCTTTTGGTTATTTTGTCCTATTTCTTGGTAAGTTTGATAATTTTGGATTAAATGCCAAACACCGAAGATAAAAAATAATACTCTGGGGTCTCTGATTGGCTTTCTATCAGCAAATATTGAAATATTCCTGGTATGAAGATAACTTCGATCCTATCAAGTAGTTGAGCTGAAATAAGGCTTTATCTCAGAACTAATACCAAGATTTCAACTGAAAGCCTGGCAGGTTTTCCAGGGCCCCCCTTCCTTGGTAAGCTCTGAACTCTAATTTTTTGTCTGTCAAATCATATTTTTGTTTATTCTTTTCTTAGACTATGCAATATGCATATTAGAAAACGAAAGATAACTAAAAAACAAAGATGAATAAAAGGTTCACCTAAAGAGTATTCCTTATTTCTGGGATCTTGATCCTCCAAATCTTGGTAGCTGTAGTTATTCAATGATGCCCTTACTATCTTAAGAATTTTTGTCCAGCTTTTATTTTTCTCATCAGAAGGATATTTTGACATGTTTCATAGCTATAGACAGAAGTCACTTTTAATTATTTGTGTGTTTGATGCATGATCATACTGTAAGACTTTAAGTCCCTTAAGGTTAGGGACTGCACTTGTGTTTTATTTTTATTTTTTTATTTTTTTCTTAATAACCTTTTTTAGTTTTTTTACAACACCAATCATAGGATCGGGCTAACTGCAGGAAATTGGGAAACAACTGCATATGGACTGAATGAATGCTTGAGTTCCTTCATACGAAGGTGCATATAGAAAATAAAGACAAAGACTCAAACAGAGTTTGCAGAAAATAGAAGAGAAAACCTGGTAAGAAACATTAAGTTTCTTTATGTTTCTTAATGACATCAACACACTTTATTGGCATATAGGGTAAAGATTTTTAAAAGTTTGCTCTGCTAAAAACTATTGATAATCTTGAAAATTATTGAAGGTCTTGAAGAAAATATTTATAATAAAGACAGAAAAAATTCACATGATAGAAGATTATGGCATGATCAGTAGGTGAGAAAGTAGACAAGCTAACACAGTCTTACTTTTTAAGAAGATAGACTGTGAAGACAAGGGAATGAAATAGACTTAGGTTTACCTGTGCATATTGAATTTTAAATATTGCCCCACCAGAAATTTAGAGATGAGGCATGGAGCATGTAAGCCCTAAAGAAAGAAGAAAGGCAACTAAAAAAATAAAAATAAAGGTCAGAGGTTCATAGATTGAATAAAATGAAATGAACTATCAGGGCTATGTAGAAGAAGAAGGCCATAAAAGAATATCTTCAAGATTTATGTGGCTTCGGCACATAAAATATATACATGAAATGGAGAGATCCATAATTCAATTCCTGAATTATAGAATGTTAACCATAAACGTATACATGATGATAACTAAGGTACTGTTTGTCTATTCCTTCTTGTTTTCCCTGAATTGAAATCTTACAATAGTCCATTTTGGAGATGATGAAACTGAGCTTCAGAATGGGGGGTCACTTATGCAAGTCACACCCCCCAGTGTGCCAGAGAGCCAGGTTTTAAACTTGAGAAGTCTGAATCCAGAACCCACACTCTTTTCTACCCTCATCCTTATGAACTAGATTTTCAACATCAATACCTCCATTGCCCTTGAAATAGAATTCAATCAGTATGATGCTGTTAATCCATCCATAGCATTGATCACTGTTGTTTATAAAGCACTTTCAAGATTAAAAGTGCTTTTTATTGTACTGTATATGTTTATTATGACTGCCATCTTAAACCTATTGCAATAAGTCCTAATGATATGTATAGGTAAAAGTGTCAAAATATTCATTAACCTCAAAATTTAATAAGCCTAAAGAGATCCTATATCTAAGAGATGTGCAATGACCTGGTTTCCAGCAATCCAGTGTGATAACTATGGTGAAGAAGAAAACAATTTCTTATGTAAATGTAGTTATAGCAATCAATATAGAATCAACGTCACCATCAATTAAGAATCATTAATATGAATTTTGTTTTGTTTCTAAGTGCTATAGGGTTTAAAATCTATTTCTACATCTAAGGCTAATGTAGACCAAACAAATGGAGCTATCACTGTAAGCTATAAAACTTCTAAAAAGGTAGCTTTTAAAGATGTATAATACACTCTAAAGCACAGTGAATCTCACCATTAAGTATTTCTCATAATTACATGTCTTTCTTTGAGATTTTCCTTTTCTATCATTCATTTAGTTAACTCTCCATTCAACAAACATTTACTGAACATCTGGTAGGTGTCCTATGTTGTGCAAGGCACAAATGTTATAACCGTTAAAAAGATAGTCACAATTTCTGTCTACTTGGGACACAGATACCTGGGAAATCAATTCAAATAGGGTATGCCAAGGACTATAATAGAGAAATTCTTGGATTCTGTGGTAGTATATAGGAAAGATTCCTAACTCAGATTTGGTGTAAGAAGAGGATGAGGACCGTTGGAAATCTATTTAACAGTGATTAGTGAGGTAAAAGGAAAGAGAAGAGCTTGCCAATAAGAGAGAACAGAATAGATAAGGTATCAGTTTGGCCAAAGACAAGGACATCTGATAGAACGTAAACAGATGAACTAAAAGAGTGCCATAGAGCTGGACAGTGAACCTAGGTGTATATGGATGGAGAGACGAGGGCAGAAGGTAGCAGGTTAGCAGAAAAGCGTATGGGCAGGGAATTTTATTGGGAATCTTGAAATGCTTTAAACAAGGGAATAATAAAGATCATCAGCTTTAAGGAGGCATAGGGAAGAGAGAAACTGTTGGCAAAAAGGCCCACAGCATGGCCAGGTGGTTGCTGGAGAATGATGTACAGTTCTAGGATATGTACCAAAGGAATGTCCCGAGAAGAGATAATAGATGGAATCTGAGGAGGGAAGTGAGGAACAGTGTTTAAGGACATGCTCAGGTTTCTGTCTCAGGTAATCTGTAACACCCACTATGGATAGCAAGCACAGGAGAAAGGACAGAACAGGTTCACAGAAGGAAAGAGAGAGAAAGAAGCTGAGGCAGAGATACGTTATTTTTCAACTTTCCGCCTATATGGGAGGAAGGATCAGTAAATGATTCCCATATGTTTCCTTCATGAAATTCCTCCTGGGATGGTCTTCCTTTGTGGGAATGATATTGCCACTACTGCCTGGAATGATGGAGATGGGCTACATGCATAAGCAGGTGTTTCCTCCCCCTCCCCTTCCTCCTCAATGATCCCTCTTTTTTTTTTTATTTAATTATTTTATTTAAATGCGTTTCAAGTCATAGTACATACACAGAGCTCAGTTTTTCCATTTCTCTGGTTGAAAATCAGATGGAGTCACACTATTTGTGTCTTATACATGCACCAGGGGTAGTAATGACCCTTTCGATCAATCATCTCAATGATTCCTCTTTAAAGTTGCAGTCCAAGACAAACTGAGACTGCTCTACAGTCATGAGTGTATCAGCAACCGAGCCTCCCCTCTGGAGTCTTCAAATACCTGGGGGCTATGTTTTCAGACCTCCTTCAACGCAGAGACCTTCAATGTGGTTAAATATGACTTGAAATTTCCCCCACTCAAATGGAACTGTGATTCATGATCTTGTAAAACACTGCCTCAGGCCACTAGCTGTCAGTTTTGAAAGATACTGCATTTCTTCAATGACATCATTGGAATCTTCTGAGTGGAAAGAAAATTAATCTTAATCTAAACTTTTAAATGGTGTTTTATTTACCCTAAACAAAAACTATAATTATTACCCTATATAAAAAACTATAAATCTTTGCATGATTAAAATTTTTGGAAAAACATATATAAAATATTCATTTTATAAAATTGAATAGCAATCCCTTTCTGAGGCACCAGATTCACTACACTGGTAACTATTATGATTTTTTTCTGCTCAAAATTCCTCTATCCATTTAAGCTGGATGAAATGAAAATTCAAATTAATCTGTATTAATATCAGTACAGATATCATTAAGAGATGACACTTTAAAAAAATAGCCATGAAGTCATTGAGAACATTCTGGAATGCCCAAAATATTAGAAGAAAATTCATTGGACAACTTAAGATGGTAAACTTGAAACTGTATTAGAACCCTAGTGGGAAGCCTGTGTTTATGCGTGTGACATAAGTGTGCATAGTGTGTGTAATGGTGATTATTTATCTTTTTTTAATAATAAAAGAGATGGAAAAAATGGGTGTTGAAGTTGATTAAAAGACTGTTTGCAGCTAACTAAAAATTTGTTTCAGTGAAAATATTATTCTACAGTACTGGCATGGTCAGTGACACCTTAGCTTACTGGATACCTATAATTAATATTTCAAACAAAAAGAAAAATTATACAAATATAGTTCAAATAAATCACTTTAAAAATACAAAGGCTAAAACACATGCATGCAGGAGCTGGACTTTATAATGAATTTGGTGAATGGGGAAAAATGCTCCTCTCCTTTGTATCCATGTCATCCAAAGGCATGTACTTATGTTTCACTACTAAATGCAGTTAAAAACTAGATGACTGTAAAGTTTATTGTTGATATCCCTAGTTTTCCTGGGTTAGTACCACTTATATCATTCTAAGAAGGGTGCATTTGGACCCTTGTCCCTCTCAGTCTGTATCAATGAACTCAAACAAGCATCATCCCTTCTGATAATGCACACTTAGAAAACACACCACTCATTGCTGTCTAAAAGTCATTTCTCCTTCACTTTGCTTTCATTCCATGTTCCTACTCTTGTCTTTATCTTTCTGTCATTAATGCCTCTTCGACAAATTGCTAGGCTTCATGTTTGTTTTTCAATGACTATGGCTAAACATCTAACATTAAGAGTTGAGCACAATTTGTGATTTTCATCATTTTTGGAAATACTTGGGGTTGAGTGTAGTTGTTTTGGCTCTGTCTTTTTTATTTTTTAAAAGCACTTTCTGGGCAAAATTACTTTCTCCCACTCTGAAGAAAACAAATACTGGGACACCAAGGGTGTTGAAGGTCAGAATTAATATGCTTTTACTAATTAGTCTATCTGAAGAAGTTTGCCCTACTTGCACCTTCACTAGAACTGCTTATAATCAGCTTTCTTTTAATGAAGTGCTTAAATGCCCCAAATCACAAAAAAAATAATACAAAATAACAATAAAGTGTAAACACCAGAATAACATCTGAAAATGACATGCTTTTAAAGAATACTTTGGGAGCCCTGCATTTCTCTTTTCATTTCTTGGTAATTAATGGCATTTTGTATCCTACAGCATTTTAGTTTAGCCATTTGGGGGAAGGTGAATACTGAGACAAAAATGAATGACAATCATTTAGTGTCCTTGAACAGCATTATTATGAGGAAACTGTACAGAGTTCTCATCTGCAAGATATTCAACATCAGTAATCACATTTCTCGTGAAGACAAATAAAAGGGAATTACATCCAGGTGCACATGTGTGCTTGTCTCCCTAGTGGCTTGCTACAAAGATCTCCCCAAAGGCACTTCCTGATTTCTGGGCAGGGTCACTGGTAAAGGCAGTTTAAAAGGCTGGTGTGATTGGCATCGGGACACTACAATAGTGGAACCTTCCTCCAAATGATCACAGATCTGTTTTTGATAAAGGGGCGGGGGAGTTACAAGGAGAGAAAGGGTCACCTTTGGAATGCCAATCTGAGAAATATTTTAGTTGCTGTTTTTACCAAGTTCCATTTGGATTACTAGCATTACATGGAAAAAACTAAACTCTGCATAAATTAAGTGGATTTACTCTGCTTTTCTGAAAAAAAATAATAATAAGCACGACATTTTTTTTTCTCCAGAGGTTTGATAGTGCCCCTTCCTGCTACATAAGAGTGGTGTTTCTGTCTCATTATAAGTCATGAAACAGTGTAGAATATGCTGCTTCTTTAGATCCACAGACACAACCCAAAAACTGAACATCCATTTCATGTTTATCAATTGTCTAAATCATGAAGGTTTTCACATTAGTAAACATATTAATCTTAAATTATAAACATTGTAATATTATATGAAAAATTCATAATGAAATAATTTGTTTAAAAAAATCTATGAGTTTTTAAGCTGACTGATACTCTGGTTTAAATCCTGATTTTGAATTTGGGGGGTATACATAAATATTCTATGTGTACAGAATTGGAATTTTAGCAGTTCAAAGCATTGGTCATCCAACATAATCCGTCATGTAACACATAAGCAATATTAGACTCTCAGAAGAGTAGTCTGTACAATATTTTAGCATGAAGTAAATTAACTATTTTTAATAACAAAATTACGTATCATATTTTAACATAGAATATTTAACATTACTCACCTGGGATAAAACACTTAGCCAAATATATCTTGTACAAATAAGAGCAAATGAATTAATAGAAATTTGATTTCTCAAGTTACAGAAGATCCTTATTTTAAAAACTTCCATATCTAGAAATTTGTCAATGTCTTCATGATTTTCTATTTTATTGGAGTATAGATTTTCAAAATAATTTCTGATTATTTACTGTATTTCAGTAGTGTCCTTGATGGTATTTCCTTTTTTGTTATGAGTTTTAGTAACGAGTATTTTCTTCTCTTTTTTTTCATTAGCTTGGCCAAAGATTTATCAATTTTATTCCTTTTTTCAAAGAACCAACTTTTTGTTTCATTGATTTTTAGAATTGAATGTTCTTTTTGTTTAAATTTCATTGATTTCAGCTCTGATTTTAATTATTTCCTATATATTACTGCTTTTGGTATTGATTTCTTTTTTTTCCCTAGGACTTTGAGATGTAATGTTAAGTTATTTATTTGGTGACTTTCTATTCTTTTCATGAATGAGCTTGATGCAATGAATTTTCCTTTTAGAATCTCCTTCACAGTATTCCAGAGATTTTGACATGTTATGTTGTTATTCTCATTTACCTCAAAGTATTTTTTTTTATTTCATCCCTGATTTCTTCAGCTATCCTTTGGTCATTCAATACTGTATTTAGTCTCCAGGTGTTAGAATAACTTCTAATTTTTATATTATCATTGATTTCTAATTTTATTCCATTATCATCTGAAAAAATGCAAGATATCTCTATTTTTTAAAAAAATATTTTTTAGTTATAAATGGACACAACCCCATATTTTACTTATTTTTATGTGGTGCTAAGGATTAAACCCAGTGTCTCATATGTGCAAGGCAAGCACTCTGACACTGAGCCACAACCCTAGCCCTCTTTTTTTTTTTTTTTTTTTTTGGTATGTGTATTTGCTAAGAGTTATTTTGTGGCCTAAGATATGTTCCATTTTAGAGAAGGATCCATGTGCTGCTGAGAAGAAACTGTTTTCATTTATTGATGGATGAAATATTCTGTATATGCCTGGTACATCTTTTTCAGTTCCATAGTTTCTTTATTTTTTGTTTAGAGAATCTATCCAGTGATGAGAGAGGTATGTTAGTGTCACACAGTATTATTGTGCTGTAGTCTATTTGAGTCTTGAAATTGAGAAGGATTTGTTTGATATATGTAGATGCTCCATTGTTTGGGGAATGAACATTTATGATTGTTATGTCTTGATATATAGCCCCTTAGGCAGTATGAAATGGGCTTCTTTGTCCCTTCTGATTAACTTTGTCTTGAAGTCAATTTTATCTGATATGAGGATAGAAATCCTTGCTTGTTTATAAGATCCGTGTGGATGATGTGTTTTTTCCCATGCTTTTATCTGTTATCTGTGGATGTTTTCTCTATTACATGAGTATCTTAGAGACAGCATATTGTTGGGTCCTGTTTTTTAATTCAGTCTTCCAGTCTATGTCTTTTGATTGATGAGTTTAGGCCATTTACATTCAATGTTATTATTGAGAAATCATTTTCATTCCCTGTCATTTTGATTTATTTCTGATTTTAATTTCAATTAGTTTCTCCTTTGATTGGCTATTCTTCTAATGTAGTTCCTCCCTTTGCTGATTTTCACTTTTATTTTTCATTTCTTCATGAAATATTTGAA
>CM053410.1:51185290-51270870 GCA_028644305.1 Xerus rutilus | reverse complement strand
CCCCCCCCCCCCCGCCCAGAGATTGGTATATATTATTCCAACACCTCTTAGCTTTGAGAATCTGGGTTGAGAAATCAGCTGAAATCCAGATTGGTTTCCCTCTAGTAGTGAAAAGTCGGTTTTCTCCTGCAGCCTTTAAAATTCTATCCTTAGGCTATATGTTAGGCTTGAATTATTATTATTATATTATATAAGGTAAAAATATTTAGAGCAATATGAAGATAAGTGAGTTATATAAGACTCATTTCTAATAGTTAAATGAGATATTTTATACCGAGATTTTCAACATGAGCAGCGAAGGTGTTGTGAATACCTTTACAAACCCTGTTCATTGATGGGCAAAATCTGACTTGTTTTTTCATACACTTGTCTTTAATTGTTAATTGATATTTTCATTCACATTTCATAAATACTTGTAATGTTTGAGATTTTAAATGAACAATTCAAAATAAAGAATACCTTATCATAAACATACTTTTAACATATAATTTATCATATTAGATGTTTCCAAGATTTTATTAGATTTGTCTCAGAATCTGAAAACTATGTAAATGGAAAGGAATGGAAGCTGAGGCATTCTTTCACATAAGAATCTAACTTCTAGAAGCATTCTGGAATTAATTGCTATGGAAAAAAAATCCCCCAAGTCCTTGGGAATACAAATAGAAATGTAAATAATGTTACTTCTACTTACTGTTTTCTGCCTATAAACTAACTAAAAGACAAATCCAAAACACTTAGCAGTGTTGGGTGAAGAATAGTTGATAATTATTTCACCTCCTATTTATATGTATTACTTTTTTTTTATGTCTCCTTACATAATTTCCAAAGAACAGTTCTTAAAAGCTCCTGTCCCCACTTTAGCACAGCCCTGGCATTTGAATCAGAAGGGTTCAATTCATGATTCAGTCCTGAAATTCAGTGACTACTGCACCATGAGCAAGCTGCTTCCTGGAGCTTCATTTCCTCACATACTAGGAGGGTGAAAATTCTTATTCTATAGAGTGGCTGAGGGTTTGAATGCAAGAATACAGAAGTAATCATGAAAATCAAAGAGGAAAGGTACCATAGGGTAAGGAGTGAGGGAGAAGTGCTGGGGAGTAATACTGGCCAAATTATATTGTTATATTGTATGTGAATGTAGGAATATGTAACAACAAATCCCACTAGTGTATATAACTATAATGCACCAATAAAAATGGAATAATAATGAAAATATGTATATGTAAGTAAAACAAATATAAAACATTTGTTATACTCTTTCTTCTCTATTTAGAAAATATACAAGCTTACACAGAGCTACCACATTAATTTTGAAAACATGTCCTAACTCATTAATTGTGTGAGTTTAGTTAAGCCATGAGCCCTCTCAATAAAACTATTTTACCAAATCTGGCAGTTAAACCAAAAGATCCAACTAACAACTGAATGTAGATCTCCTTATTTTAAAAGATAAAAGGAATCATAAAAGTAAAGAAAGGCTACCAATACAAAGGGAATAAGCAATGTCCTAGAACATGCCCATACACAGGAGAACATCATATTCTCCAGGAATCACCAAGGCTCTGGGGAGTACTTGGAGCCAAAATTGTGATTTCCCTGCCTGTCTTGAATTGATGTGTACTCCAAGCACATATTCTGTGCAGCTGGACACTTTGTTACAGACAGAAGGATACCACTCAGTGAGGCCAGTGTTTATGGCCTAACTTTTTTAAAGAGGAATTTGGAAAACTTCCCAGATACTACATCTGCCCCTAGCCCTTGCACCTCAGAGTATGAGGCCAGCAAGAGAGACAGTGAAGACTACTAAATTTATTAGCGGTAGACGGGCCACTCTATCTTTCACTGCAGCAACAGTAGGTGATCCCATCAAAAATCTGTCTGCTGGCTAGCCTGAAATTCCAAGCTGACATCTATATAGAGTAGAACCTGCTGAATAGAAATGAATGTTATTTCCTTGAAGAAACATTATGAGCTAAATGTTCAACCAGGGAGTTACCTTCTACTTTTATCTGAGAAAAAGGTTTCATTGTTATCTATTCATAATTTTTTATATACCTGCTTTTTTTTCTTTCTGCCATTTTAAGAACATTAAGCAGAAGTAGGGCATTTCAGGGGAACTCAATGGTTCAATTACTAATACTTAGTGATGATTTTGATATAACTGGGAAAACAATTAAGCATGAATTAATCTCAATATATTTCAGCTAGAATATAATCATGACCCATTACAAGCATACCTTAGTAGCCAGATTCATTATAAAACAAACCATTTGCCATTATTTTCCATAAAATAATGGAAAAGACAAAAATAAAATAAAAATTGAAAAAGTAAACTATGCACAATAGTTACAGTTTTCTAGAGTTACTCTGGAATAGTTCTGTTAGGAGCCATAATTCATAGAGGCCATAGGGCTTCCAGAATATTTTAGTACGAGTAAGACCAGAAGTAGTGTAAGGCAATTGAGGGAGGGTCACACAGGTACAGAGCCCAATCCTGACTTTATTTAAAATTTTGTTAAAATTTTCTTGTGGATTTTTTGCATTGATTTTCATTTTTTAAATGTTGAATTCAAATATTATTTATATTAGTCCAGGATTTTTTAATGCCTTTAAATTTTGTACCTGAGGCAAGAGCCTTCCCTGCTTCACCATAGTCCTGGCCCAGGAAAGATTCTTTTCCCTGAAATTAATTTTCTTACAATGCTCTCCACAAAACATGGGATATTAATAGTTGTTACACTAAAAATGGAAAGAAAAAAAAAAAAAAGAAAAACTGCAAATACATGCTAGGAATGTTTACCCAGGGAATGTTAAAAGGGTCTCTTATCTTTCTTTTTAGAAGCTTTAATGACCTGATGCACATTGAAAAGCTCACATAGCATGGGGCATTTCTCCAACCTATTCACCCCCAAGGTTCAGTAAATGGTATTCTGAGAAACACATTCTAGTTGATGATGTTTTAGAGTCATCTTCAGTACATATTTTGATCCAACAAGGCTGTTTCTCCACAGATTTTTTTTTCCTTCTTTCACTCATCTCACTTTTTGACCCCAAAATATTAAAAAAATGGACATGTTGACAAAATCAGGCTATGGTTATAAGAGGACTGGATTAGTATTTCAGTAAAGAGGCATAGTAAAAATTCATTGTAAAGAGCTATCAAAATAGTAGAAAACACCTTGATGCTTAGCACCTCTTAAATAAAGCAGCGTCAAACACACTTACCAGTAAAGTCTGTACCAACTGGGTGAGTGGTGCTGGGGAATTTACAATATCCATTTCCTGTGAAACGGATTCCTTTCATCATGGTGGCCATGGGAGCTGGTAGGGATGACTCTCTTCTTTCCAGCTGGTATAAAGGAGAGGGGCCATTTACTTCTTCAGGTAGAAACCACCTCACATGGATTGTGGTGCTGTTGATTCCTTTAACCACAGGAGGCCTCAGGAGGGCAGGTGCTAAATATTATAAAATTCATGTTACATTCAGGAATCTGTTTTCTATCTCTACACACAAATATTCACACATATGTACAATACATGCACTTGTGCATATCACACTCAAAATCCAATCAGTTGTGGTCACAAGTATCTACGTGATTCTAAGAACTGACAATACAACGTAGAGTTTATCTCCATTATGACTAAGCACAACTTAAATAACTAAAAATACTTAATCAAAAATTTTCACAATTAATTTTTCTTTAAAATAATTTCTCAATTTTTTCTTAATAAATGATAGATTACAGTAGCTACTGCTGATGTCCCATCTACAGTCCATTTAGCAAGCATGTGCTCCATTGCCTTAGCTTCTGCACCTTTCAGCTTCTGATGGCTCATAGACTGCCCCCTTATCTGCAGAATTCCCTTTGGCTAAGTGGGAGCTGCCTCACCTAGGAACTACAGAATCCCCCAGTGAAACCTGCAGCCAAAGGCTAGCTCTGATCGCAAAAGACAGAGACCTTTGATTTAACATGGCATTAACTTGGTGCTACAACTCAGAGATCCTGAACATATGTTTAAAATGGACTAGTTGGAGAAATAAGAGGGAGTGTAGGATCTGAGAAGAACTGGGCGGGGTGAACTGTTACTAATTTATACCAACCAGTTGGGTAAAACAGGAAGAGTGAACCTAGGATGCCACATCTCTTAGTTCATTTTTTTAAAGGAAATTAAAAAGTAATTTTTTAAGACTTTAATTTTTGCAGTAGTTTTATATTCACAGCAAAATTGAGAGGAAGGGACAGAATTTTATGGTGTATCTCATGCCCCTGCACAGTCTCTCTCATTACCAGTAGCTCTCACCAGGGTGGTTTATTACAATTGACGAGCCTACATAGGCACATCATTATCACACAAAGTCCATCCTTTACCTTAAGATTCACTCTTGGTGGTGTACATTTTAGGGGCTTGGACAAAAGTTTAATGACATGTATCTATTCTTATAGTATCTACAGTGTTTTCACTGCCCTCAAATCCCTCTGTATCTGCCATTCATGCTCCATCACCAACCCCTATCAACCATTCATTGTTTTATTCTCTTAAATATTTATTTATTTTTCCTTTTCCAGAAGGTCACACATTGGAATCATACAGTATGTAGTCTTTTCAGATTAACTTCTTTCATTAATATGAATGTAAGTTTTCTTCATTATTGATAACTCATATTAATAATAATATTCATAATATTCCATTGTCTGTATGTATAGTTTATGTACAGTTTATTTATCTACTGAAAAATATCTTGGGTCCAAAGTTTCAACATTCATAAAACTGCTATAAACATATATTTACAACTTTTTGTGTAGATGCAAATTTTCAACTTCTTTGGGGAAATTCCAAACAGCAGAATGACTGATTCATATGGTAAAAGCATGTTTAGTTGTGGAAGAAACTGCCAAGCTGCCTTCCAAAGTTCCATTTTGCAATCCCACTAGCAATAAATGAGAGTTTCTGTTGCCCTACATCTTCAGAAGCGCTTGGTCTTGTCTGTGTTTCAGATATTGGCCATTGAAATAAATGTGTTGTGCTACCTTATTTCAATTTGCACTTTCCTCAAGGCATATGATATGGGGCATCTTTTAATATACTTATTTACCATATCTATATCCTTCTTTGGTCAGAAAGCCATTTCATATACAATTTTCTGATTTCTGTCAGGCTTAGAACTGATGTAAATCAAAAGCAATAAATAAGTAAACACACCTCTAAAAACCAAATAGAACATTTGCAGATCAGCAGTTGATAAACTATGGTCCAGGCACAGCAGACTCTGGGCAGCCTGGAGTCCTGAAATAGGACTCCAGGACGGGAGCACTGCTGTCCTGGCAGCAACAGTGCCTGGTCACCAGCAGTGACCTCAGACATAGAGCAGCAAATGCCCAGTGTCCTCAAGTATGTTGGGGCCTGGCATGCTTCAAGGTCCTGGGCCACTGGCAATTCTTGGGAGTTCCAAAGAAATTCCAAGAGAAACAGGTTAAGATTTTCTCTACAACCTGCTGGCAAGGGGATAAGACCATCACTTGAGTTGCTGAAAATTGTGGCTAACGTGTTTTGACTTTTTCTTCCCCCCTTAAATAGTTGAGTTAGTGGGCTGAGATTTATTCTTACTCTAAGTGTGTTTGCTGGATTTGATAGGTGAAAGTGAAGAAAGGAACAAACGTCATAATGACCAAGCCTACTTGAAAATAACTCAAAATAAGACTGTGGACTTTTAATTTACACCTGTGTTAACATAGCCTTATAGACACAGAGGCATGTCTTATTTCAATAAACATAAATCAAAATGATGTGAATATAAGAATCAAAACCTTGGAACCATGAAAGGAAACCTTCCTTAAAACAGCTTAAATTATTATGTGTTACCTTTTAGACTGTGGCCAGCTTTCTAAAAGAGAAATAATTACTTGTGATTCTATTTTAACTTTTAGTAAAGAAGAAAAGGCACTGAACAAAAAGTTCATTAACTTAGAAAGATAATTAACAATTCTGCCACCGAAACCCATGTGATGTTCTTATATATGTATAAATCTATAAATTATATGCATGATTTCTCTTAGTATTCTGTGCCAGAAAGCAGCTAAATGGTGGGTTCTCAAAGATTTCGTTCTGCAAGCTATCATCCCACTTCGAAATAATCCAAAACAAAATGAAGAGAGAAACCATCCAGAAACAACTTCTCCCACTAAGATTGTCATCAGAGTTTGGAATTCCACCATTGTACTGAAATTTCATCAGGCCACTCTGTGCATTTATGTTCATTATGTTGTTAGTCTTCAGAGAAATTCTATAAATTAGGTGTTATTTTTATTCCCATGTTATAGGAGAGAAAACAGTCAGTCAGATTAATTAACTTGCTTAAATTGACTCAGCTGAGAAGGAACAGAGGCAGAACTCAGCCGAAGTTCTTCTGATTCCAAAGCCCTAGACTCAAGCACTCTGCTCTATTTCTACCTTGGTTATGAACTTAACCAAAGCAGGAGGGCTGCCCAAGATTTTTCAGTCCTGGGCTCTAAGATTCAAGTGAAGGAACAACTACATAGTTTATTTTTAGTTTTTAACTTTTTAGAAACACACAAAAAATGATATTTTGAGTTCTTCTATTTTCTGGACTCCACTTAAGCTTGTCTAGTGTTCTGAGACTAGGGTCCTGAACTTTTCAGTTTGAAAAACACCATCTAGCCCAATAGGACTTTCCCTAATACTGAAAGTGTTCTAGATTAATTTCATTTGAACTAAATACCTAAAGGAAGCACAAATCAGCCTCCTGTACCTTTTAATGATGGAAGAGTTTCATTGTTTAAAGAGCAGTCTCTTCCTCAAGGTGACCTCTGTTTGACATTCAATGCAATTTTACTCTGACTGAATGGAGGGAGCGATGAAGTTCTGCACTACCATACTTTTCAGAATTCTATCCTCCTTGGTAACACAGCCCATAGTTACTTCTTACTCAGAAATATAAATTGAGAGTCAAAAATCTAAGGGGATTCCAGCAACTCTGTAGTGCTTTTTTAAATACAACCTCCCAAAAGTGAGAGCATACACTTGCATTTATTTTGGCAAACAGATTGTAATCAATAAAGGTGCTGTTACACTGAGAATTCACAGTTTAATGTCAATTGTTCAAAGTCTAGTAAGTTGTGGAGCACTTCCTTTGATTCCCAGAGGAATTATCTCACCAGGCAATTACACTGTTTTTAGGAAGTCAACTGCAGAGAATGAGCTGAACTAGAGTATATATTTTTATCCTTTTGCTTAAGAAAAAAGAAAAAAAGTCCAGCTGGTGTATTATACAGTTTCACATAGAGGAGTCAACCACGCCTGTTTGAAAGGGTGAGCATCCTACTGAGTCATTCTTTTCTCTAAGACCAGAAGGAGGAATTAAGTGAAGTTGTCAATCAATTAAACTAGACTGACCTGCTGCTCCCTGGCCCCACCACACACAGAGAATCACCAAGAGAGAATGAGGTAATGAAGGATTATTTGTTAGATTATAAAAGCAAAGGGATTATAGGTACAAATAAATATGGTCTTTAAACATTTTTAATTACAAAACAGTAAATTAAGAGATAATATTAAATAACAGAAAGGGCTCTACAGACCTTTAGAAATTATATTTCGCTATTTAATTTTCAATGCTGCAAAGATTTTAGAAAAATAACAAAATTTATATCTGCCTAAGCTTTCCCATGAACAACATGAGGATAAATTTTTGGCAAAATATTTTGACAATAACATCTGTTACCAAAAAAATGCATGATTGTTTTAGTTTTTACAAAACAAATTTCTATACAAATACAAGGCAATATTACTACTAACCAATAACACATCTTTCAAGTTACATATTATAAAAGAAAGCAATTTACCTACTTTCAAGATGCATCTGTATTTACTTAGAAAACTCTATTGTGAATGTAAAGCATAAAATGCATCTTCAATATCCATCATTTCAAAGAATAATATATGATGTCTGCTTTCACTTGGAATAAAATTACAATGTTCTTGCAGTTTTTTTCAATTGCACTGTAATCCAATTTCTAGTCGATCTCTCTTATTTATAAAAATACTTTTATAAAATTCTCTGATAATGGACATTCTTTATGCAGCATTTATTACTTTATAATCTGATTAATGGCATATTGTAATGAATAAATTTACACTTGCAAAATTTATGTAGTGTGAGTTTTGAGCATCATGGGATGAGAACTAGGCAGACACTCTTACTGATACACAGGTCTTTCTAATTAAATCTCTACATTTGTTTTCAGGGAAGAATTTGTTGTCTATGAAGACTGTATGGCTGTTTCATTCATTATGTTAAAATGTCATCCACTTGCTATTATAAAAACAGAAATCCAAAAGTGACCAGCCCTTCCACGTTTCAGGGATATGTAAGGAGCAGATTAACATAACACAACCCTAGGCACCTTGTCAAAAGAAAATAGTTCTGACTTTCTCAAAGATAATAGAACTGTGGCATGAAATGCAATTTGCCAGACTCCTAGGCCAGAACACTGGCATGAGGGTGCTGGGACTAAGATGCAGACAAAGGTCCAAGTGATGAAGTCGTGATTTCCAAACTGGCAAGTGCCAAGCTATAACTGCTCACTAATCACTACCCAGAAAAGGAAGGAAGGGGTTCTTCCCACAAACTCAACATTACCATATTGACTATCTATTTTCTGACTTAAGAGAACAAAATGCATTTTGCCATTTCCTTGTTCACTGGTCACCTTCTTGAGTGAATACACACAGTGGTACTGACGTGAAAAGAAGAAAATTTAGGTTTTAGACTGGCTCTGTAAGACAGTAATTATGGAACATTAGCTCCATAATCCATTATTTGATCTCTCTGTTCCTCAGTTAACTCATTTGTTAAGCAGTGACACACCTGGTTGTGTCTAGGATCTCTCCAGTTTCCAATTCTATAAATGAACATTTTAAACTAGTGCCTCTCAATTAGTAAACCAAAAACTCCTTAGTCCTTGAGGAAGCCAGCAGGAGTCCTCTGGCTTATTCCCTTCAGCTTTCAGCCACCATTTCTTTCCCCAGTATGGAATATAAATGTTACGACTGGCCTATGTGTTCCTTGATATAAAGAAAGGCTAAAAAGGCATTACTTTTAGAGAACTTAAGTAAGCTTGGTGAACAGAGACTACCTTAACTCATTACCATTTCGGTGATAATTGATGATTTGTATGTACCTAAGTAGCATCCTATAGGTGAAGAGAGAAGGGGATCCATTATTTCTGAACTGCATATATAGTAGCAATGATGACAGCAACTGCTGTTCCCTAAAGTCCACCATTAATAAAAGGTTTGCTTGGACTGTAATTATGGCATCCTTG
This sequence comes from Xerus rutilus, assembly GCA_028644305.1. NCBI lineage: Eukaryota > Metazoa > Chordata > Mammalia > Rodentia > Sciuridae > Xerus > Xerus rutilus. The sequence continues at coordinate 51,261,523 of CM053410.1, read as the reverse complement.
CTGCCTAAACTTGAAGCTTTTATGGGGCTTATGCAATTAACTACTTAAATGCATCGTAACACTTGCTTCTCTGACAGCAAAGTATTGATTTTTTAATCATTTTCAAGTCTCCTCCAGCACAAATAAATGTACTACAGTTACAGTTAATGCACTGTGTACATGCATTAAATGCTGGTGTCACACAATTTATTATTTTGTGATATATAGAATTGAAGTATCATCAGTGATCTAACGTCAGCATGGGAACTACCATTGTCCTTGATCCTCCAAATCCTCTAACTTCAAAAAGCTAGAGACTTTTGTTAATAGGATACTTAGGCTTTCAAAAAAAAATTGAGAGATGCTGAATGTAAATCTTTTATATATGTCAGTGTGAGAGAAAATTTTAAATAGCCTAACAGAGAAAACACAGTTTATATTTTCCTAAAGGTGTCACTGTGGGACCTATAGCAACTTTGTTCAGATGAATTTTTGCCTGGTTAATTTCTTTCCTTACAGTTTTTAGGGCACATCTGTCAAAATATTTTGCAGTCAGAGCCTCTCTGATTCAATTTTTACATATTTTAATTGCATTGTTTTAATGCCTTATTCTAGAATGCACATAGAGTATATTACCAAACTAAAACTGTGTTTTTAAAACTTGCTTTCTGAATGCCATTCCTGAAAGACAAAAAGGCCAATAGATATGCTGACAAAGTCACATATCTAAAAGCAGACCTGATGACCAAGGTCATTACATGTTTCACAAAAACCTCCTTTCCTTGGGTACCTCTACACACTCAAAATTGAACTCAGTGAGTAAAAAGCAGTTAATTTTGTTTTGTTAGAAATAATATCATTTTAGTTTTAGCATCTAAGACAGATGCCAGCATTTCACTCTGAACAGATGGTAATTCCATCTAATAGTGCATCTCTGTATTAGTAAGGTCTGTTGTGTATACAAATAGTAATAAACACTAGGTAAGGATCAAAATAAATTTTAATTGTTGACATTAAATCCTGGCAGCCACAGTTCTAAGGCTGCAATATTCCTTTTTCAAGTCTGTCAGATTTACTAATGCTGCAAAAGCTTTTCTGAAAACTGCCAGATTCCAGTTCCAATAAAAACATGTTTGCATACTACCAGTTATGGTCTTCAACCAGGATACCTGTTCTCAAACACTGAAATAATTCTTCATGAATGACATGGAACCCATGCTACTGTCTGTGTGATGGTGTGCCAGTGTTTATTTTTTTGAATGTTCCGGAAGTACTGAACATTCAATTAAGGAATCAATATAAAATGGTGCATCCAATTGTAACATTAGGGACCACAATATTATGACAGCCACTTCCTTACCCTGCTAAGTAGAAATCACCCATTCAATGCAATTTATTCTATTTGCCAAGCTGGGTATTCCTAAACTCTCTGAAAGTGACATCACCGTTTGATTTTGTTTGCTTTGCCCGAGTCTGAAGGATTTCCCTGACAATCACAGGCACCATCAGCAGTGCTTTCTATAGGCTTGCTGGGGGTCAAGTGTGCCAACAAGCACTGATCCAGTTCCCATAATGCCTCCAGCGATCTGGTTTTACAAGTAGTATCCCCTATTTATTTTGGGAAGTTGCCATGTTTTTAAAAAGAATCATTTAAAAAGCTAAGCAATTAGAAAAAACCAGTTTGGCATTCAGGTGACTGTTCAATAACAAACATGCTCTGCAATCATATTTCTTTAAAAAATGGATGTATTTTTTTTAATCATGAAAAATATATTGCTTCCACCATATGGGACAACCAACGACTCACCAACCGATTTAAGATGCAGCATATTGAGCTGACCATATGTTACAGTGCTGTTGAATGGCTGAGTGATTCATGCCCGTCACATTCTAGTATATCAATTAAAGCTCCTTGAAGTCTGCATGATTTGTGTCTCTGTTATTAAACCCTGCTAATTCATCCCACTTACACATCTGTTATAAATCTCTAGGAGTGCTGCATGATTCATGGCAATCTGTGAGCATGCTACAGCAAATTCTTCTCCTTGTAATTAACAGTAAATTGTTTTACTGCCATGCAATGAATTTTTCAGTTATATTGCAAATGAACTCCTAAATGTGCGGTTCTTTCCTAAGAACTGACTTATATCATTAGGCAATTAAAAAGTATTGCTTTGAACCAAAAGCTTTTAATCAAGAGAAATACAACTTAAATGTTGCTTAAGAGCCAAGGAAATTTGACATGGTGGTTATGAGTGTAAAATAATTTCTGTTGAAAAAGCAAAACAAACAAACAGAAAACCTTCAGTGTACTCAGTTTCACTGATGAGACACAAGAACTGCTGCCTGAGAAGACTTGGTGAGACAAGTTTTTGCACAGATACTGTTTATCTGAGAAGTCACTTAAGTCATCTGTCATTACTAAATTTCTCAGGCTGCTTTACACTTCTCTAATTGTAAAATGCTGCTTTTATTCTTGAAATAAATAATTGGATAATTAGCCAAGTTGAATCATCAGAGGATTCCAGTACTGTTCAAGTGTTCTTGTCAAAGGTGAAGCAAATTCATTTCAGCTCGCCTCTGCAGCTCTTCCAAGAGGCTTTGATTTTTTTCCCACCACTTTCTTGGCAGCAGCCTCAGATTCATGAGTCCATACATCAAGTCGGTAGTTTAACAACAAATGGAATTAAATTCAAAGAAGGGAAACTAATTGAAGGACAGCAACAAAAGTGTTTGGTAATGTGCTTTTTAATATGGCATGCCACATTTGCATGATAATTTTTCCTTTTTAGCATGGAGCAGAAAGTGACTAGCTTAATGAGGGATTATTCAAGACAGGAACGAACAAAATGCATTCATAACTAAGAACAAAGATTGTATTATGAAGCGAAAACAGGCAACCTCAGAGAAGTAACTGGATGATTGGTTTATGCATTCTGAATAAAAAGGTAGAAAAATATTTATATTAGTATTCACTAATGACTATATATACAAGATTGTTGTAATTAAAATTATAAATTAACATATTAAGAGTGCTTGTTTAATCACTCCAGGTCCTATTCACAATGAAAAGACTTATGTACCTGCATGCAAAACAATGTGTGTTTTCAACCCAGCAGCAAACAGACTATACATTTCACTTCGGATTCAGAGCGAAAACTTAATGCACCACTAATTACTTGCTTAATGGGAGATGGGCACTCCTAAGTTCAGTTAGGAGTTAGAGGTCAATTTATGACAGGCAAAAGAAATATCACGTTGTTCCTTCAGGAATGAATCTCCAAAAGGAATTTCTTAAAAAGAAGATTTAAAGTGGGCTCAGTTTGAAAATGGTGAAAATACAACAAATTTCCTAAGAGGGTAATTTTCAAGAAAAAGCATAATAAAAATTTTAAGAGCACCTACTTCATCAGATTGTTACATTCATAAAACCAGATACACATTTGAGGCCACAATAACACCAATTTGAGATTTTGCTAAGGAGAGACACCAACAAGCTCCTCCTGAAAGAAGACCTTCTGTAAATCAGTTCTCAGACTTCGTCTCTAGCATCAAAACCAAGAGAGAGCAATACAATATCCGGGGCGCAATGAACCCATTCCAATCAAAGGCAGTTGGAATAAAATATTTAAAACAAAAAAGAGTCAATTATAATTCTCAAGCTTTTTAATGAAACAATCAGATAAAACTTTACAAGTATCTTTTTGATTTTGTGACCAAGATTTAAGGAGGAAACATTTTTTTTTCCAAGATTCAATGCTTCTAAAACGCTTCTGATTTGCGATGCTCTTTTTAAAAAAATTTGGATGATTGCTAGCCTCTTTTCATCTTTGATAATGAGCTCATGTTACTATAGTATATTTAAGAGTTTGACTTCCCTCAAGTCCATTGCAGTTTGCTGGAATAATATATACCTCCAAATTGCAATGTTATTACTAGAAGCAACAGAACAGGAAGGATCAGACTGCAAGTCAACTTTTATTCTTTTCCTACTACAAACTTGTTGATTATTCAAAAGGACAGGCCTTAATATAATTTATTTCTATGACATAATGTCCATGAGTTCTATCCAGATGTTTAATCTTGGAAAATTTTTAGAAAAAAACATTACTCATCTACTGAAAATAAAGGAGTCAAGAAGAACATTGAATCTATACTTGGTGGGGGTTTCCTTGTAATTAAATAAAACAAGTAAGTTCCTTTTCACTGACCTAAAGCTACCTGAAAATGGTGCGTTTTATGATAAAGTATAGGCAAAAGTTATCTTCCTTCTACTGCCACATAAGAGATGTTATTTTCTTCTTGGAAGATGAAGGGGCAGATAGTTCTCACAAAACATACTAACAGATTAAAACAAACCTTTGCTGTAGGTTGAATGCCCTGCACAAGGATAAATTAAACAACAACAATAAAAATCCCCCCAAAGACAAAAATCCCACCCCCAGTAGAAAACCACTAAAATAATTTCTCCTTTAGGAAGGAAAGGATTTCAAATGAAAACAAATGTCTATGCAATTTTTTTAAAAAATGGAAACTGGGTAGATGGAAACTTCAGCGAAAATCAAAGAGCCATACATCTGAAATTTTCCATCATCTTCTCTTGCCACTATTCAATCCTCTACATTCCAGCTTCTGCTCTGGCCATCCTAGTTAGAAGGCTACCATATTTACCCCCATCTCATAATCTTACCTTTTATGAACCTATGGATTTCGTCTCTATTTTGGCACTCCATTCCCTTTTTAAAATTTTCACTTCTACTTATCTGATTTATTGCCTCTTTACTTCATAGAAAAGACTCCCAGACTCTATTCACACCCTTTCTTCTTTTTTATTCTATACTGCACTGCAAGAGAAGTCTTCATGAACCTCAGCTTTCATCACAGCAGTACCTGGGACAGTGCCGGCTTCTAAAACACTGACTGGCACATATTTGTGTTCAGTAAATACTTGCAAAAATCTTTACCAATCATTTAATCCATCTCTAGCATCACTTGGTGAGATGATTTACAATATTCCAAATAAAAACCATTTATCCTATTTTCTGTTCCTATAGCTTTCTTTTAGCCTTTCTGACAGACCTTAGAACATGTCCCTCCATGGTGTTAATCCTACTTAAGTGTCGACTCCTTGACCCCAGCACTGTATAGATTAGCTTTGAATTCCCTATAATACATAGATATTCACTGATTGAACCTTCATAAGAAAATGCAGTAATGATTTGTTTATGACATATTAATAACTATATAGCAAATAAAAAATTTGAAACTAGTAGTTTGGGGGCCAGTTTTTGAAATGCACATTATAATGTTGACTGATATACTTCTTGCAGAAATAATAAAATTTTTGCAGACTTTGTCTTCTTCTTAAAGTTTATTTTGTAATAAACTTGTTTTTAAAACTCTCCATTGTTGCATATATGGTACATTGTTGCATATATGGTACAAGTTGTATAATAAACTTCTTGATTTGTGCAATGCTAGAAATTCCATAACACATATACACTGATAAAAACATTGTATCATTACAAAAGCCATAATCAATTTTTATTGAGAATTTACACTGTAATGAGAATTGTTTTAATTATTTTGCATACATTAACCTTTCTAATTCTTATAAAACCCCTACAAAATATACTATCTTAATTTTGAATTGAAAAACTAAGGGACAGAGTTTACATAAATCACTCAAGGTCACCCAGCTTCTAAATGGCAGAACTCAAATTCAAACCATTGCATAGAAGTTTCTCATTTTTCCACTTAATATATTTTAAAAATTGAAAATAAAGGTAAGCACAAAAAAGTACTTTTCACTTTACAAAAAAAGAGAACATACTCTTACTTTATAAAGCTGAATATCATTCACATCTCATACCTTTTAGAGAATACGAGATACTTCCAAGTCCTATTTTTCAGTATAAAACATTTAGGGAAAGAATCAAGAGTATAGATTAATTGTAGTTCACAGTCTCTGCAGTGGTGAGAAGTGGCTCAAAGTCTCATCACAAAATACAACCAGATTACGCAGCAGAGAGTGCTCACACAGTGCTAGAAACCACGGCATGCAAGTGCCGATCCTGTACCATGGTGGATGGCCTAAAGAAGAGACTACTTGGGGATGGGGGAAGTATTACTATGAAAATGTCATTGGGAATGATATCATGAGAAGGACAAATTAGACTGACAACCCCTTTCAAGGAAATAGAATAAGAATGGAATTGAACAAATTATGTTGTGTATATGAATGAATATGTAACAATGAATTTCACTAATGTGCATAGCTATAATGCCTAAATAAAAGAAAAAAAAAGAATGCTGATTAGAAACCATAGGGAGGTATCTTTAATCAATTCAAGAAACCACTTTTTAAAACGGCATCTAAAGTTGGTATGAATTTGCCTGAGAGGTAGTGGTTTCCCTACCACTAAAGGTACCAGATATAGATTGAGCAAACTCTGCAGGGAGTGTTATGAATAATACTGGCTATCTAGTCACACTAGATGACTTTTAAATATTCTATAACCCTAAAAGGCTGAGTCCAGTTCTGTTCAATCACGTTTGGGGGCTAACGTCCTAACACTACTTCAGACCAGTACAGACATCATCCTAACACTACTTCAGACCAGTATGTGCTCAGACTTCATTTTCACTTTCTCCAGCCTACACAAGTGATTATCCTTTCAAATTTTGTCCAGATTTGTGTCATTATTCCTAAAAGAGAAGGCTTCTTCCTTTGTTATTCGTACTCAGTAACCCTTAGTATAGTGCATAAAAATAAATAGTCTTATAGGAAGGCTAGGCACTCCATAAATGTACTCATACCTTCTGAGATGCATTTCATACATCTGAAATACATAAAGATTAGATGTATAAATATACAAAAAGTTCAGTTGTAGAGATAATAAACCATGATTTCATGGAATTTGGCAGTCATTCATATTAATGAAAGTTTGGAACAGACAGAACTACTTGGGTGAGATAATTTGAGCCAAGTAAGTTTTTCCATAACAAAGGGGAAAAACTCAAATAGAATTATACCTAATATTAGGATGAAGATATTTAGAAATGAGGTCTAGGGAATACTTTAGTTAAAGAGATGCTTATGTTTGTAATTCATCTAGGAGTCTTTTAACTTCTCTACTTCTAGACATTTCTTATGGAATTGCTGACAGAAAACCTTTCATTTGAAAATATGCTATAAACGCTAAGGCATTGGATTATACAGGTATTAGTGACACATGTAATCAAAGTGTACATAAACATATATGGTTCTAAGTGAAACAGGCAAAAATGATCCACACTACTTCTGACAAGGATCGTGCTTGACCATAAGTTTCTTTTTAAATTTTATAAAATTAGGAGATTATTAACTATAAGTAAAATAATAAGTAACAACTGCCTATCCAATAAAGACAAAACATGATCTGAAAGCAATCCAGTAATTCCTGGTTATTCCCTTAAGACAGGACTGGGTAGATCCAACCCCACAAAACATATGTCAGATCTGAGGGAAGAAGTATGCTGAAGTCCTCACAAGAAGCCTTCTGAGCACTCCTTAAAATTGTCAGGACATTCTAGAATCCAGGCTGGTGGCTGAGCTCTGCAGCTACTCTCATTCAGCATCAGTTATAGCTTTTAGGACACAGCTCCTGGGCACCTTTGAAGCTTAACTTTATATTTTTGTTTAAAGATGTCAAGGTAGATAGCAAAAGAAAGCATTAGGGAACAACGGCTGCAAATATTAAGTCCAAAGTAAAGAAACTTTGTAGATATTTGTTTATAAATATACAATCTATGTTTACATATCCATTAAAACTCGCTTACCTGCTGCTAAAGTTTGTCCTGCTCCTGAAGCACTGGTTACACAACCAATTGAATTGCAGAGAGAAACAGTAAACTTGTATATCCTATAAGGCTTCAGTCCTTTCACAACATAATATAGGTCTTGAGATTTAGCCGTGTGCAATAGCTTCAAGGCAAAACATAATAATAATAATAATAATCATCATCATCAGATGATAGATAATCAGTGCAAAAATAGAATCTTGGCAAGCAAAGTTCCATGAATTCAGACACAAGGAATTAAGGCCAACCACTATCAGGAAAAGAGATTTTTTTAAGAGTCTCAACAAGCCAGGATTTAATTGATAATTGTACAATCACACTGTTTTATGAGGTAATAATCCAGTTCCTGAGTGGATAAATGAGGAAACCAAGTTATTGCCTCATAAAGCAGCGTGGTGGTATGGTTATTGTCACCAATAGTAGAGATAAAGATGGTGACATTGTCATTGTTAACTGTGAAAAAGTCCAAACAAAACCATGGGATTTGGCCAAAAGTAACCCAGTGTAGTAATGCCACATGCTATTTGATAGCACCAGAACAGAACAACGTCGCTATGTTAGATCAATTCTATCATTCTTTGAAAAAAAGCCAAAGGAAAAAAGGGAAAACAATTAAATATATAAGTGAGTATCCACATGAGGTTAATTCTCAATTATCTTTCTTATATAAACAAGGATATAGAGATTAGATCAAAGTTACATTTTTTGAAATAATGTCTTTATCATGCATTTTCAAATGAAAATAGTAGATTTGAGCAAAGGTGACAGAGAGAAACTCTGTAGTCCACAAACAAGTAATTAAACCGCCAACACTAAGATTTGGCCCCATCCTTATAACTAGAATTGATCAAAAGCAACCATGTAAATTTGCTTAGGCTGTGGATGTGAATGATATTGAGGAAAAGAAGTCATTAAAAAGAACACCACCAACCATGAATACAAAATTATTTTTCTTAGGACTATTAATAAATACTTACATGTGAATAATGATGTTTTGGTCAACAATGGACCAGACTGATAGCATATGATTATGGTCCTATAACATATTAATATTTCAATCACCTAGTGATGTCACAGCTATTGTCATGTTGTAGCATAAGGAATTACATACATATTTGTGGTGACACCAGGGTCAACAAATCTCTGCTGCCAGGGTATGAAAGTATAGTACATAAAATCATGTACAGTACAAAATACTGGTATGGTAACAAATGGCTGTTATTGCCTTACATATTTACTATATTATACATTTTATTACTACAGTGTAATTATTTACTTATAAAAACAAAGTATCCTACACAGTAGTGTGCTGTGTGCCACCAGCAGCAGCTTCACACATCTCGCGTCCACCGTGCTTCTCAATTGCATCAAGAGACCATGTGGATGATTGACTTTTACCATATCCTGATACACTTTGTGGTGTTTGCACAACAAATATCCTAACAATAAATTTCTCATAATATATCTCTGTCTTTAAGTGATATGACTATACATTCGTGTAAATGAATTTTCAATAAATAAATGTAAATACAGATAATGACAAAGTTCAACACTTGGAGTGATTTTTAGATATTTTCCTTTAAGGGTATATGTCTGGGTATGGAATTTAAAATTTCATAACCTAAAAAAGCAAAAGAATAGTAAAAGCAATAAAATAAAAAGCCAAGGATAAATATAGAGTAAAACATAACATTTAAAGGCCAAATATCAGTTATAATTGTAAATTTATCCTAAATATTATAAAATGCCAGATTGGTAGACTACATTGTTTAAACTAAAGGATATGTATTGTACTAATCAGGATTTTTTCAGAAGATAGTTGCAAATGAATCAAACATTTTTAAACTAATGGAATACTACAATAAGGAATCACAAATCACTGATTCTTTTTCTCTCTAATATATAAATAAAATTTTGTGTTATATACGTGCTGTGTATTCTAAAAGGGCTTAGAAAAAAATGGCAAATCTATTACGAGTGGATTCAAGAGTATCTTCCCAAAATTTATGGCCACTGAAGATATCAGAATATGGCCTTCTGGACATACGGTGTTTGCAGATGTTATTAGTTAAGTTAAACTGTATTTATTGTTAGCCTTAAAGTCAATGGCTAGTGTTTATAGGAAAAATGAGAAAACACCAGCAGAGGAGACAGAAACACAGAGAAGAAGGGTGATGTGTTAACAGAAGCAGAGATTGAAATTATGTCCCTGCAAGCCAAATAATACCAGCAACTGCTGGAAGCGGGAAAGAGCCAGAAAAGACCCTCCGCTAGAATCTGTGGAAGGAGCAAAGATGCTTAGTTTTAGACTTCTGGCCTCCAGAACTATGAGGGAACAAATTTCTGTTCTTTAAATCACATCATTTATGCAACATGTTATGGGAGGCCTAGGAAGCAAATACAGCAAAGGTACAAAGGTCTGACCTCTGGCCTCCATTTGGGAAAATCTCAAAGATGACCGCAGCTCCAGAAATACCCACAGGATCAGATGAGCCCTTCTGCACTACTGCATCATAGCTCAAGTTATTATTTGTCTTAATTTGCTTCATTTAACATTTTTTATTGGTACATAATAATTAAACAGAGTAGTGGGTTTTCTTGTGCATATACATACATGCACATAACATAATTGGATCAATTTAATTCCCTAGTACCTCCCTTTGCCCTATTCTTCTCCTTCTGTCTTATCCCCTTGTATTCCAGGCTCTTCTCTCTGCTATTTTTATTAGTTCTTATTAGTGCATTATACATGATAGTATGGTTTATTTTGACGTATTCCTAAATGCATATAACATAATTTGCTTCATTTCAATCCCCAGTTCGTCCCTCCTCTCTCTCCTCCTCCCTGCGACTCTTTTCCTCCACTCCGCTGGCCTTCCTATTTATTGTCATTTAAAATTGGTACATTGCAGTTAGAAAAAATGAAATTCATTGCATCATATTCACACATGAACATAGTATAATTTGGTCGATTTCATTCCACAGATTCTCCCCTAATCCTCCCCCTCTCTCCCCCCAATATTCTTCCTCCATTCCACTGCTCTCCCTTCTATTTTCATATGGTTCCCTTTCTTTTTCCATTCCTATTTCTTTCCAGCTCCATATATGGGAGAAAACATTTGACCCTTGACTTTCTGAATCTGACTTATTACTTAGCATGGTGTTCTTCAGTTCTATCCATTTACTAGCTAAACACATAACAATACCTGACATCAAATTAAAATACAAAGCTACAGTAACAAAAATGGAATGATACTGATGTATAAACAGACACATAGACCAATGAAATAGAAGACACAATGACAAACCCACACCTTAACAAAGGTGCCGAAAACAGACATTGGAGAAAAGACAGCCTTTTTAACAAATGGTGTTGAGAACACTGGTTATCTATAAACAGAAGAATGAAACTAGCCTTTATCTCACACCCTGTCCAAAACTCAACTCATAATGAATCAAACACTACAGAATTAGACCAGAAACTATACAACTTCTAGAAGAAAACATAAGGTCAACACTCCAATATATAGGCACAGGCAATGGCTTTCTCAACAGGATCCCTAATGTTCAAGAAATAATGCCAAGAGTTAGTAAATGGGATGGCATCTAATTTAAAAACTTTTGCACAGCAAAGGAAACAGTTAGAGATGTAAACAGAGAATCTACAGAATGAAAGAAAATCTTCACTATCAACTCTTTTGACAATGGATGAATATCCAGAACATATAAAGATCTCAAAAATATTAACACCAAAAACAAAAACACTTGTCAATAAGGGGGCAAATGATATAAATGGACATTTCTCAAAAGAAAAATATGAATGGCTAAAAAATATTTAAAAAGTATTCAACATCCTTAGCCATCAGAAAAAAATGCAAATAAAAACAACACTGAGATTTCACCTCACCCAGGTTAGGATGGCAATCATCAAGATTACAATTAACAATAATTGCTGGTGAGGATGAGAGGGAAAGAACATACGTATGTATTGCTGATGGATCTGAAAATTGATATAACCACTTTGGAAAGCAGGATAGGGGTTCCTTAAAAGACTAGGACTGGAAGCACCATATGATCTAGCTATCCCACTCCTTGATATTAATCCAAAAGAGCAAAAGTCAACATACTAGAATAGAATGATAAATTAATACCAATGTTTATAGCAGCACAATTAACAATATCCAATCTAAGTGCCTGTCAACAAACATATATAGAAAATATATACACAATGGAGTTTTATTCATCCATAAAGAATTAAATCTTGCATCGCTTACTACTTTACATGTATTGTTTCTAAGAGGTCTTTCCCATAAATCTTCGGCATGCTAGTCTTCTAGCACAGCATATAGTTCCCGGGGAAAATGGTACCAGGAGTGGCCTTAGGAAGGAGTTTCTGCAATGATATTTTGGAGTTGGATCACCACCTCAGCTGGCTAACAATGAGAACCTTGTTAGAGAACCTTGTTATAGGTAGTAAGTAGAACACTGATAGCCCACAGCATGGTCTAGTGGTATAATTTTTAAACTTCCACTTGGTGAACTCATAATTACTATGACTACTTTGGGAAAAGTGGTACTTCTCAGGACTATATAATCAGATGGCTCTTGCATTGTTATCAATGCATTGAAGAAAGACAATCTGAGGATAATTAATCACCAATTTAAGGTAAACTATAAAAGCCTCCTTGACAGTCTTAGTTCTTTATATCAATAAGATCATTTTAAATGAATCAGATAAGCAAGAAACAACAAGTATGCTATAGGTCTTAGTAAGACATGTGCTCCAGAAAGTAGTAGATCAGCTTTATAGAGATTAAGAGATCTGCCACATTAGTGAAGGTTTTAAAGTTGTTCAAATTGTCCAAGAAACACTAGGACACCCACTGCAGAAGAAAAGAGAAAATTCTTGTGGTATCTAGCATCTACCAACTCTAAGAAGGAAGCACAAAGTCTGGTGATTTCCTCACATTCAACGGAGCATATTCCACACTTAAGTCGCGTTCTGACCCAGTTACCAAGCTATATGGAATGCTGCCACTTGTGTGTGCATCCCAGAATAAGAAAGAGCTCTGCCCAGATCCAAGATGTGGTGCAAGCAGAGGAACCATTTGGCATCTAAAGCTGAATAAAGTCCATAGGGCTAGAATTAATGATGATGGGAAAAGATGCTTTGAGGTTCTTATGTTAAGAGAATCACAAGATAAATCTCTAATGTCTGGAACAAGAGCTTATCATGTGATAGATTTTTCATACCATTTGCTGAACAAAGCCAGCATGCTATTGGGTAAAAGCAGAACCATGAAACGTCAAATGACCTGGTGGTCAGAGCTACAGGAACTGGATTTTTTCAGATATTCCAAGTCTCAGGGTCAAGGAAGGATTAATAGAATTCATCATAAGATGAAAGTGAATATCTGGGGTTGGGTAGAAGCACAGGCAGAAGCCATGACATGACCTGCAAATCCAGTGAAGTTCCCTAAAGAGCTGAAAGGAAAAAAAAATAGAGTTTAGCTCATAGGTTGTCTTGGTATATGGATGCAAATAAAAAATGGGTAGCTGCTGTTCTGTAACCCCACCTCAAAGGTCCTAAAATACAGCAGTGAAAAGAAGTCCTCTCAAAAGGCAGAATTTCAGGAAGTGGTCCCAGTCATCTGTTTTATATTTTCCACAGGCTTAAGTGCCTCAGGGTTAAATATACATGGAGCCAAGTGCAGTGGTGCATACCTGTAATCCCAGTGGCTCAGGAGGCTGAGACAAGAGGTTTGCAAGTTCAAAGCGTCCTCAGCAACGGCGAGGCACTAAGCAACTCAGTGAGACCCTGTCTCTAAGTAAAATACAAAATAGGGCAGGGGATGAGGCTCAGTGGTTGAGTATCCCTGAGTTCAATCCCCAGCACCAGTAAATAAATAAATAAATGTGGACCATATGACAGTGACTTGGCTATATGGGCCATCGGTGTAAAAGAGGAAAGATTGGAAAATCAGAAAGTAGGAAGTCTGGTAAAGAAAAATGTGGCTAGATCTTTGGGAATGGGCATAAAATGCAAAGATCTTTTTAGCTTAGTTAATGTCTACCTAAGAGCATCTTCCTCAGAAGATGTACTGGACATTCTGTGCACAGCACAGAATGACCCATTTGGTCAATGTCAACAGCCTCTGCCACAGGCTATCTCCATGCTGGAAAAATGGGCTAATGAGGTATATCAGCCACAAATATGAGCTGGAGAGGGCAAGAATTGCTCATCTCCCAAGACTGTTATGTGTATCAAATTAAGTAGTTCATGGACACAGTAAAGCCTTAATAACTGATAACTATGATTAGTATTTTCATTCCTGCTTGCTGGAGTATAAATTGCTAAAAGGTTATATGTGAGTATATATCTGAAACTTTTAACATATTCATAATTTTTATAAGCTATGATAAATTCTTCAATTTTTTCTGAGGAAAAAGCAATACATATAAAATGTCCCAAATGATGTTCTTATCAATGTTATTTAGACCTCCAAAAGAATTAATACAATATAAATATCAACTGATTGCAGATTGGTTTAATATACTAGTTTGTGTCTGAATAACATGAAAGTGCTTAGCTACCACAAGTTATCTTCTTACAAGATGTGTAAGGATAAGTTAAAAAGCAGGTCTTATGAAACAAAATTATACCAACTTTGTTTCAATATATGCTTATATTGTAAAAAAAAAAAAAAGAAGTAATGTATAATAAAGAGCCGTGTACATTTAACATCAAGTTTGGGAGGAAAATGTCCTGTTTAGTGAGTGCATAGGGAGATTCTATTACAGAATTCTGCAAATTCAGAAATGAAAGGAAATTAGTTAAAAATAACAATACCTTTGAAAACACCACTGGGACAGGTTGTTGAGGTGATTGTTCAGAAATCATATTGATGTTGTACCCCACAATTTCTCCTCTCGTAACATTTTCTGCTGGCTTCTCCCAGGAGACATTGAGAGAGTGAGAGGAGAGTGGAACAACTAAAGGAGGGATCATGAACACAGGCACTATCAAAGACAAAATAACAACATCAAAACAATGAATGCTGTCTCTGTCAGTATTCAAACTTACACATTTATTCTAGTTTCTGAAAAATTCTCTTCTCTATAAAATACTCTGATTTGAAAAAAATCCAAGAATATACTGGTATATATGAAAGATATTCACTTTTCAAAATGTCATTGCCAAGGATATTCTCCATTTTTGCATTATCAGCTAAGGTATTTTTAATTTACAAAATAAAAAATCTTAGAGGACTTTGTTTGTGTTCATAAAGATAGCTAGTGCATACCTGGGTAGAAAACTCTAGATATTATGAATATTTGAAAGAAATCTCAAAACTGAATATGTCTCAGACCACAAAATTCAGAACTATGTATAAAGATACACTGGATTTCTCATGTACTGAAGTATTTCACTGAACCAAATCAATGCACAAAGAGGTAAGCCTAAAATGTTTTAAATAACTCCCAAGAAATTCTCCAAGTTTTCAGTAAGTCTTGATTGAAATGTTCAAGTACATACACACCATACATTTTCCCCCTGCCATCCTTGAGATCTTAATATGGATTTTAAATGTGCTAACCAGAGGTGTATTATCAAAGGACCTCATCGCACTTTCATTAGCCAGTGACCCATAAGATTATGAGGGTCCAGTATTGCAGTTTCACCCATTACTTTTCATTTCTGACCTTGATTTTCCCCTTCCAGAATGCCATGCCTCATCACTTGTGCTATCATGGCCCTATTATTTGTCCAAGATGGCTGGTAGTCATTAAGAGATGCTCGAGCACAATGCACATTTTATTCATGAAACAATTCCCTTGGACATCAACCTAAAGCTACCCTCATTCTCCACAGTCCCAGCAGATCATATTTAGACCAGGATTTGGGTTTCTTTGAATATCTCTAGATTCACATCATAAATGTGAATGTTTTCTTAAAATGCTCATAAAATTTGAAGTATAATATAAAGAATAAGATGGAAGATCAAAAACAGCTCCTGTGCCTTAATGAAGACACCTTAAGAAAATAAATTTTTTTCTCTCCTTCCTTGCCATAATGCCAACTGCTTAAAAGCACACTTCTGAATTACAGATTTTGTAATATTATATACAATGTAAAATCTAAATGATTTGTTTTGTAAAGAAAAAAATTTAAAAGATTGGAGAAATTTTTAACAGTTTTCCATTTCATTGAACATGAACTGTGATGAATATGGAGTGAGACTGGACAAGTGACCAACCCACTCCAGGACTGGAAACCAATTGATATTTTGGTGAAGCACTTAACTACAGTTAAGTCCTCCTCTCTATAAATTAATAATAAAAACATGAAATTTTTCTAAAACTTCCTGCAAATTCTTTATTACCTTGAGTTACTTATGTAACCAATCTATACATCCCCCTCCACTCATGGCCCATTTAAATTTATAAAACTTGCTTTTCACAAGACACTGTTTTAGCACTGTTGACCTTAATTTCAGGCAGCCATTTCATTCAGGGGATTTCAATTCAGAGTCCAAAGCATTGATTTTTACCCGATTCTCCTGTTCTTGCTAAGATCCAGGCAGAAGACACGCTGCCGGCCATATTCACAGCCAAGACCCTAAACTCGTACTCTGTGTAGGGCTCCAAGCCAGTGATGACTGCTGCTGCTTGAGGAGGCTTTAATGCATTTCTGGTGGTTGATTCTGCAAAGGGGTGAGGACTGAGCCAGCCACTGCTCTGGAACACTTGACTTTCTTCAGTAGATCTCAATCTTTTCATGTATAATTCATATTTTATGATTATTCCTAGAAAATTTAAACAATGAACCAAAGTGATTTAGACAAAGGGGCTATTTTGGGGATGGGGCAAACATAGACCAGCTAAACAGTAGTGAGTGGCTTTTCGTTATTCTATTCTCCTTTTCATTTCTGAGTAATCTAGACATAGTAATCGAGTAATCTAGATGATAGAGATTTATGAAAAACAACAAACTGTTGGGCAGATGTATATATAAAATACTATTAAAGTCATATTCATAGGAAAAAATCAACCAAAAGAGACAGTATACAAATAAGAAAATAGTTACAGTCTATCATAAGTGTAGTCAATCTTTGTCAGGGTATGGTCAGAATTTCTATCAAGGATGGCTAATTCTTTTTGGGAATCTGATTATTGTATCTCTTATTTGTATATTTTCAAATTTGGAAATTTTAGCTTAATTATCTGTTTAACATAAGCCCCATTTGCACAAATTTTACAGTTAAATTTTACTCAGTTTTACCAAGTAACTTAAAAAATCTGAGCAAAGGTTTTGCCATAATATATACATGATACAAATGACTAAAACCCTATGAATGTGTGTCTGGCCTATATAACCAAGGGTTCAATTGTATGAACACAAAAATTAACTTAATGGAGTCAGCAAGCCTATATACATATTTTCTGTATTATTTTATATCCTTTTCTTGCTTAAAAGAGAAAATTTACTGCTTATGAGTGCCCTAACTTGTGACACAGTCAAATATAATGCATTTCAGAAGTGAGCTTCCAATTATAAACATCATTTGTGCTATGGCAGATGTCATTAAGAGCAAAGATAATATTAGCCTTTTAAGGGGCAATTTAATTGAATGGAATTTGTTATGAGATTAGAAATATACTTGTTCCACTAACCAGGAGAAATAGTTTCTTCCATCCTTAGGAATTATTTCTCAATTATAATATTTTACAATTAAATAAATGAATATGGTGCTAGACTCTTACTGAACAATTCCAAAGGCCTTCATTCTCGTTCTTGTTCAAGAAAGGAAGTCTAGGCCTTGAATTCTTACCATTTGGTTCCACTGGTGGAGACCATTCTACATGAAGTTCTGTGGAACTGATTTCCCGAATCTCAGGAGGGTTCAGTCTTCTGGGAGGTGCTTGAGCTGTGGTCACCATAATGGGCAAGCTGTGTAAACAGCCCCCACTAGTACATGCCTGTACTGAAAAATGATATCTGGTGAATGGAACCAGATTCCAAATGGTGGCTGAGGTTTCATGACCTTCGTAGGGATCACATGGCTGAATGCCATCCAAAGGAACACAGGACAAAATGTATTTCTCTATAGGACCAGATTGATTGGAGAGTGTACTCCAGGTAAGTGTCACTGAATCTCCATTAACAGGAATGATATAACTTAAGTTTAGATGTCCCTCTGGGACTCCTGGCTTTGTCCTGTAAGTGACAGCTACACTCCTTGTTGAACCATGCACACTGGTGGTCTTGATGTAATATGAATATGAGGTATATGGTGAGAGGGCAGTGTCCAAGTAATGTTGAGTATCTGAAATGAAAAGGAATACAAAGAAGATCGTTACATTGCAGAAGCTAGTAAAGGCTCATTTCTAATTTCCCTTCCATTACATTATTTAACTATAAACTATGCCAATCCACTCTTTAGAATAAGAGTACATTTCACATTTTCAAAAGTGAAATAAAGCAAATACTGGTTACTTTCATTATTCAGTATAATGTAAAAAAAATTGTCATTTGTACTAAAGAATAATTAAATATTTTAGCTTTGTTTTTTACTTTATAATCTCCTTTTGATAGAAGGCCTAAGAAGAAGATTTGCAGTCTCTGAAACAGAAATAACTGCTTCTTCTGTGTAACCAGCTTGCTAAATGCCAGTACACTCAACCAGTGGTCAGCAAACTACCACCAAAGGGTCAAATCTGTCACTTGGCCAACACCTTGACTGAATCATTTCCTGATGTTCTGGCCTAAAGGAATTGTCTGAAATGATAAATGTTCGTTATTTTCAACTGCTAAATTTTGGAAACATTCACTATCTGCTATGAAGAAATTACATGAGAAATTCTAGACAAAACTTCTTTGTGTGAAGGATTGTGAGGTCAGATAGAAAAAGGAAAAGCTGAAGTTAAAAAAAAAAAAGAGGGAGAAGGAGAGGAGATGATCAGCCATGTACCTGATATCCCCATTCTCTGAAGGAGGATGTGAAACAGAAATGTCAGTGACTGCTTCCCGCTCCCTGGTGGCATTGTGTGTCTAGATGCGGAGGAGGTCTCCATTAAGCAGATATTAAGAAAGATAGGATAGTATCAAAGACCTTACAAAAACAATTGCTGTCCTCTGTTTTCTTTCTCTTCCCCCCCTCTTATCTTCTATTCCTTTCTCTCAGGGCTAACTGAACCATCTCGCCACTTGCTACATGAATCCTTGATTACTATGAATGATCATTGTATTAAAGATGAAAACGAATAATAAAGGTAGAAATGAAATTCCAGATGTACTAAGATACTCTTTTTGCCAAAAACCCTATGTTAATATTACCAGATGATATAAATAATTATCTTACGTAGCAACAACTATTCTCTAGTCTCCCTGTGGAAAGACTTCCCCAGAGTGACACTTAAGGGCTTTTTCCTCACTCATGCCATCCAACAGGAGCAATAATGCCTATGACTATAAATTTCGGGAGTGAGAAGAGGATGCAAAGCAAGGTCTGTCTTCTAAACTGCCTTCCACAGGAGAGGGGATATGCCTTATTCTGGCTTTCATCAGAAATAAGATAATTTTTAACTTCCGTATAACTATTATATCTAGTATTCTTTTGATTCCAAAACCAAACAGAAAAAAAAAAAATAATTTATTGAACACTTCCTAAACCTGTAACACTGAGAAGAAACATTAACAAGAGTGCTATTTTCCTGTAAACTTTTCCCTTCCCACCAATAACACGACACCTCTTAGGAAGCCAAATTGGGGCTCCGGCAGGAACATCAGTTGCTGATTTTGTACATTCCAAATGCTAACTTGACCTCTATACTTTTTTACTTCTGAAAGCTTACAAGAATGCAAACCAATTAAATTTTATTTAGGGAAATATTGACTATACCCTTTACTACTAAAAGCAACTAATTTGAAAGGTTTTTAAATGATAATACAGTAGTATATCATGATCCTAGGATAGAAACTATTATCCTATAGAATTCTGCAGTACACAGGCCAGCTAGAAAGTTTCTATTCTAACAAAGAACTCTATAATGATCTCAACTAAATGATCAAACTTGGTTGGAAGACTACACTATTAATTTTCTTTGAAAAGTTCATTGCTTCTCCACCTATAATTCCAAATGCCTTTATTTAACCCAAGGATTTGTGTTCATTCAGCTGGATATAAGTAGTGTTTCCTTTTCATATTACACATGCTAGCCCTGCACTGGAAATGGAGTAATAAACATGAGGGTATTATTAGAATAGTACCAACTTCTGACAGTGTTAACCAATTGTTCTTACTGTTTAAATGCCATCGTGCAGATAATTTTCACATCATTAATTATAGTGATTGTCAAGAAATGCCAGAAATGGTATTTTTAAAGAAAAATACAATTTTAGGAAATAATACCTTGTTTAATAGGATTATATAAATGTCTGATTAGTAAATGAATAGGCATTTATTATGTAACAAACTGTTATTTATATTCTATTTTAACACAATCATAAAAAAGAGACAGACTGTTGTACTCATATATAATGTTCTATAAAATTGATCACAATATGTTACTATGGAAAACATGGGTTTGAATGGTAACCTTTATAGTTTTACAGTTAATTTTGCTGTTGAAGTAAGCTGTGTGGAAAATAGGGTCACCCTAATGTACAACTCCAGAGATAATTCAACCAGTGGTACTGTCATCTTCAAAATAATTTCCAATATTTTTATAACTCTTCTCATCCTCTATCACAAAAGTTTAAGTTTCAGGACACCTGGATCATGCTGATATTTGGAAGAAAATAAACATTTTAGTAGCAGGTTTTTAGGAGGCTTTGCCAAGATGGCAGATGTTGACAGATGTTCACTTCCCTTTGCAATCTGCATCATGAAGTTCAGAGTTTCCATTAACTTCAAAGAAGATGTGGAACACTGAAGAGACATTTAGAGATAGGAGAAAGTGCCAGACGTAACCAACTAGATGCAAGTAATACCAAATTAGGGTTAAAATGTAACCAATTACAATAGGTACAAAATGAAACTGTATGCCATGCAGGAGTTTTAAAGTCAACTCATATTTTAAAACAAGGCATCCTCCTCTTTTCAATTAAGAAAAATATTCAGGACATTGAGGTAATTAAAAGTTCCTAAAAATCTATCTTGAATCATAATATTTTAAGTTAAAATTCTGGAGGACTTAACAATAAAATGTATCTAAAGTTTTCTCTGTGTGCAAATAACCATTTTAAGAAAGGCTGTGGAATGTCAGTGTTTTGACATCTACATTTTCTAATTATGCATGTTAAAGTCGAATTTGGAAAGGTGAGTGGTAAAGAGAACAGAATGGAAACTTGAATTGAAATAGCTGTTTCAAGGTTTTCCAAACTAGATTCCTAAACTCGCCTGTAGCTGAACATGACTAGAGCAAAAATCAGAGGCCCCAGAGCTGGAAGAATCTCAAAATTCCTATTTCTTCAATCTATCTGTAGGAAAATTGTGTCTAAAACAACTGAGAAAATGTTTTTAAAGTCAATAGATTCTTAATAGTTTGTTTGATCTCTATGTTCTCATTTTAAAATCTTCTTAAAAGTTATAGATGCCAAGATGGCCTTTCCTCTTTCAAATTAAATTCCTGTTGTTATGCTCTATCTTTATGAAAATAGCAATATATGTGCATAATATTACATTATTTGCTAGGACGTTCTGATTCCAGATAAAGAAGCCCTCTTTTTAACTTGAAAATTTAAAATATAAATCATTTAGAACAGAAATATCTGATAAATTTCCTGTAATATTTGCACACAGAGAAAACTTTAGATACATTTTATTGTTAAGTCTTCTAGAATTTTAA
This sequence comes from Xerus rutilus, assembly GCA_028644305.1. Lineage (NCBI taxonomy): Eukaryota > Metazoa > Chordata > Mammalia > Rodentia > Sciuridae > Xerus > Xerus rutilus. The sequence continues at coordinate 51,239,851 of CM053410.1, read as the reverse complement.
CTTAAAGTATTATAATTCATTATAGATTTTTAGTAACTTTTAATTAACTCAATGTCCTGAATATTTTTCATTAATTGAAAAGATATCATTTCATAGGCTATCATAGCCTACAATTTAGTGAATATATCAGATTTGATTCTGTTATGCCATATGCCACAATCCTGAAAGATTATTGAATATCTGAATCATTTCTAATATTTGAATATTAAATATAAGTATGAACACTTTTGTGATTTTGTGTCTTTTTATGAATATTCACTTGAGATAAACTCCCTGAAGTATTTTTGAGTAATCAAATGGTATTCAAAAAAGAAAGTTTTTTTTTAATACATTTTAGTAACTTATTGCACATGAAAAGTTGCCCACACAGACATCTCAGAAGTTTATGGATGTTCCAGATTCTCTACAATTCTGGATGGAATAATTTTCTTATCTTTGAGAATTTAATAAGCTTTGAGTGTTTACTAAGTAATGTGCATCTCATTTTATTGCATTTATTTGCTTACTACCAAAATTTGTAATTCCTTCTCTGCTTGAAACCCTTGATGCTAAACAGAGGAAAACCACAACATTTATCCTCAGTGTCAGACAACTGAACTAATGTATCAATTCTCAGAATATTCTATGTTTCTATCACCAAACCCTTAAACTCACTGTATGGATATTGATCTTCAGAAACGTAGATTTCAAAACCATCCCTGAATAAACTGTAAGTAAGCCACTGGGCATTTGGAGAATCAGGTGGACTCCAGGAGAGATTGATGGCAGAAGAACTTTGAACTTGTCCTCTGGGTGGAGGTTGCTGGGATGGAGCTAAATTACAATAGAAAGAGCATTTATTAGCAAAATCGATCAATAAACACACAAGTGAACTGAAGTAAGATATCCAGCAAAGAGGTCTTTCTGATTCAGGATTACTTTATCAAGAAGACATGTGGTTTACCAAGACATTAATAAACAAAGGGTTTGCATCATGAGTTCTCTAAAACAAAGCTTTTTATCTATAAGCATAAAATAAATCTGTAGGTCAAAGCAGCTGACATAAATATAGTTGGAAGGAAAACCACAATAATTTACATCAAGCATTACTTTCTTGGCCTTTTTTTTCCAAGAAATCATCCAAGAATGCATAACATTCATTTTCTACTTAATTAATTTCAAAGTTGACATACATTCCATTGAAACTTGAAATTTAAGTAGCATAGCATTTGGAATTTTTACGAGGAAGTTTTCCATTCCATTAAGCACAATACCTTATCTTGCTTCACAGAACACAATGTAAAGAATAATATTAGCTGATATAAATAACTAGAGATGTTAAATAATGTAAATTTTACCAATTAACAATTTCATATGCCATGTGAATCTACTAACTTCTATTAAAGGTGTTTTAAGATGTGACATAATTCCTTATCATGTATATAAGAACACTTATCAAACATTTTAGTGATAATTTGTATAATATAAATATGTACTACAAAAATATTGTTTTCTGCCACTGTAAATTTTTCTATTTCTTCAAGAATTCTTCCTAATTTTTGAGAGTAAGATTTCTTTTTTCCCCCCAAAGAATATACAACAGAGGAAAATAGAATCTCAATATTTTAAAGGACAATCAAGCAGCAAGATGTAAAATCCCCATCCACTTGGAACAGCATAGCTTAATCAGATTTTCTCACTGAATATTATGTCAAAGGCACAGGCTCCTGAGTGATCTTTTTAAACCATTAATCCTTTTAACAAATTTTTTAAAAAAGAAATTAATCCATCAAATAAACTATAAGCATTTTTATAGGAAATATCTGAGTTCACTTGGTGACTTATGCATGATCTCCAGAGTAAAGAGAAATTACGTTAAATTAAGTAATTTGGGGACATCTTAATAAAAGAACTCTGTAAAAGGACAAACCAAAAAGTGATGCAGTAGTCCAGAGAAGGATAAAAACAGAGTTCTTCTACTATATACATCTGGGGTTCTCAAGACTACCTTGAACCATAGATTCACCAGGAGTCTCACAGGCCTCAACCAGGTAGTCCTACTCACGGTGAAGACTTATTACAGAATACTATCAGCCAAGGGAAAAGTCACTGGTGAAGTCCAGAGAAACCATGTGCAAGCTTCCAAGAATCCCTGCCAGTGGTCACATTGGACATACTGAAGTGCATTATAAAAACTTGTGCTGTCAACCAGGGAAGCTCATGAGAAACTCAGGAATCAAGGTTTTCATTGGAGGCTATTCATGTAGGCAGCCTCTATGCTGCATGTACTAAAATTTGGGGCTCTCAGAAGGAAAGCAGATGTTAATGATAAACCATAGAGTCTGCACAAAAGTTTAGGTGTACTGATCAACTTATCAGTTCTGGGGAGGATAAGAACTCAAGAATTCATGAACTTCAAGTTTCCAGATACCAAGGGCCAGCATTGTAAGCAGTCCTATCGAAAGATAATCAGTGGGCCTGCTACATTAACTCTCCTTTGCATGCCATCCCTAGCCTGAAGGAGGACTCAGGGACAGAAAAAGTTGCATAAGGAACATCACCAGAAAAGAGTTGTAACTCCTGTGGAAAGATACAGCTAGTTCACAGCTTCTCCTGCACTGAGACAGGGATCTGGGGATTTAATATTCTGACTTCTTGTCTCACTTGCTCACTAGATGGCTGGGGGTTCCTCCTAGAAGCTGAAGTCAACTATCTAAACTCCAAAGAGCAAGCAAGCCTGATGATACAGATCATAGAGGCTTGGAGGCCAGAGCAGGGTAAAATATGAAATAGTAAAGTCAAGTCATCCTGCATACCAGGAAAGTCTTCTATCTAAAATCTACTGCTACTTTATCAGTACCCATGAGTGACATGCTCCATTTTAAAAACAATAAAACAACATTTCAATGTAGTATTTCAAGAACGCTGAATATGAAATATATAAAATTATATATATTATATATAGGTTTCCCAAAGATAATATCACTGGATCCTAAATGAGGAAAAAAATTGTATCATATATTTAAAGAAAAATATTCAATACACACTTTCTAAATACACTGGAAACTCTAGATGCACTCTCATGGTTCCTATCTTGTCTTATTCTTTGAAATGTATATTAAGTGGTACTAAAATTCCAATTGTCCCCATGTCTATTTAGATACAGAACAGGAGCAGTAGCAAGCTCAGAAGGACATATGAAAACATTTTTTTCTTAATTACACTGTCCATTTTTAATTCAGAGATGTTCTGTATTTGACATCATCGCTTTGGTTACACTCTGATAGTGCATGCATTTGGTCCTTTCACTGGTTTGAACTGAGGCTTTTAAATTCTGTTGTTTTTAGTTGAACTCCAAAGAGGCATAAACTGCCTCACTAGTAGCATTCTCAAAAAATCTTGCAATTCATGATAATTTAATTTTTAATGATTTTTCATTGAAAAACTCTGCATGCAACAAGGCCCCCATCAAATTTCAGAATTTCAGCAATCAAAACTGAACTTCCAACTATTTTCTGTGACAGAGAAATATTTTGGTGATGACTCAAAGAGATATTTCAGTCCCATACCAAAGGGTGTAGAAAATGATTTGCATTGTAGGCAAGTCCTTCATACATATAGGCTCTTCTCTTCTCTTCTCTTTTCTTTTTTTCAGTACCAGGGATTGAACTCAGAGACACTTAACCACTCAGCCACATCCCCAGCCCTCTTTTATATTTTTATTTAGAGACAGGGTCTCGCCAAATTGCTGAGGCTGACTTTGAATTCACAATCCTCCCGCCTCAGTCTTTTAAGCCACCAGGATTACAGGCATGCACCACCATGCCCGGCTACATAAGATCTTTTCCAGCATGAACTTGGTTACTTGCTATGACCATCTCCAACCACAATTTTGTCTGTCTTCACAGTGTAAATAAAAGCACCTGTTTGGCATTTAAAGAAGAATTTTCATAGATTTGAATTTTCAACATCAGTTTAAGAATAAATATGAAATCCTAAGCATGAGATAACTTAACCTACTCTTATGTGCTGAAAGCAAAATTCTGAAAAAATGATCAGACATGCATTCATTAAAATTTCCAAGAATGATCTCTGCATATGCAGACTCTCTTTTAAGGAATAAAAGTATAACATTGTGACTAGATCCATCTGTTTGGGAACCATGAACTTGAATACCAGTTTGGGAACTTTAGTAGTTGTATGATTATAATCAAGTATAGATTAGATTCTCCAAACATTTTCTCATCTATAGTAAGAGCATAATAAAGTCTACTTCTTGGCATTATTTGAGAAGAAACTGTGTGTATATGTTCATCTATATATAAATATAGTTGTGTATAATTCAGTAAATATCACTTTCTTTTTCTCTACCTTTAAACTACATAGTAAGTTCTTTTTGGTTATTATATGCTAACAATTATGAAGGTATTCTTTGGCAATAGATACACATAAATAATATTTATAGTGGGAAAATTACATTCAGTCCTAATATCTTAATGGGAGGGTGCTTATACATGAATCCTACATGGCACTCCTAAGTCAAATGCTAAACACCAGAGAGTACATGATCATGCACCAAAGGAACAATGAATAGACATAACATTGTGTAATTACACTATAGGTTGTGTGAGTATACAGAGTGAAGGTGTGATGCTTTCCTCATTCAAATGCAAACTCACAAGATGAGATAATACATGGCTGGCAGAAGCTCCAAACATTGAAATTCGTTGTGAGAATCTCATTCAGCTTAAGAAGAATATAGTGAATTTATGAACTGGGTCCTTAGTAATTATATACAAGAGAAAACAATGATGAGAAGGACTACTGATCTGGAACTGATTCTGCTCAACAGATGATTAGTTATAAAGAAGGAAGAATCGGGAATATTAGAAGAAAGTTATCTCTCAGCTGAGGACACCACCCTATAAGTACAGATGACTAGATTCCCTTTATGCCATCCCTACAAAGTTTCAGCTGGGTGACTACCAAGTCCACATTCAATGCAGGACATACCCTCATAGGCATGAGGCACAATCCAGGAGCCCCACATATCACTTCTATTCATATCATGTTGGTCAAAAACTTAGGGGCACAGCAATGTCTAACCACACAGGAATATGTGACCATGAAACCAGCTCTGTGTTCTGTTGATAGGGAACAAGTGGGTAATGATGAACAAGAAGAAATGAAGAATATCTTCCAAAGAAGAGATGAAAAAGAAAACATATTAACAAAGAAAAAGAAAATGAGGGTCTTCTGGTTATAGATGCACATTTTGATAACACTGGATAAAATTATAAATGCTTTTGGGAGCCCCAAATCAATGAAAGGCAGAAAAAAATGGGAACACTTACTCTTGACAAACCAGTAGAACTCTGAGCAAGAGTAGCTCAAGTCTGGGGTTGCTCCCATACCACCAGTTCCGTGGTCAAGTGCATTGATTTTACTAGAGTAGAACTGATGAAAAACAGCTTTCATACCAGGGAAGACTGACTTGATTTGGGACAGGGGGCAAAAATTCAAAGCTTTGCCAGCTAAAAGTGGCAAACTCAACTGGGCACAATGATGAAAATTTATACCTGTGCTGGCCTAAGGATATGCTTCCAGCCTGCTTACCAAAGAATAAACCAGGTGATCTAGATATGAAAGCCATTTAAGGGCTGTGGGAAGCTCTCCACAGATCTCTGGCTCACTGGGGAATTATAAATATATGGGGGAAGCCAAAAGAATCAGTGACAAGTGAAGGCCAAGGAGAGTTGAGAACTAACTGTGACTGAATGTATTCCCAACCCATATGCATATTGATCAGCAGTAGCTGGAAGTCTTCCAGAAGTCTGGAAGTATTTGAGCACAAGGATAGCCCGAATCATTGCCTGACTCAGACACAGGGGTGACCTCTAGGCAGTCAGGCTATAAGTAAAAATTAAAATTTAAAAAACCGATTAGAGACAGCACAGCTGCACACTGCTCTACTGCAGAAGAGATAGTTTTCCACAGTTTAAGTGTATAAAAATTACTAAAAATAACCTAACAATTTAAGTATTTTCAGCAAAATATTACAAAACATCTAATGAATTTCCAAACCATGGCAGCAAATAGAAACAAACTAAACGGTCCCCAATATTGAGTCTAGCACACAAAAGAGAAAACTTGAAACCAAGAATTCTGCATCTAGAAAAAACTAGCCATCAAAAATAAAATAAAGACATTCTCAGTTAATTAAAAAAACAAAAACATGCATAATTCATTGTGAGCATACCTGCCCTGTAAGCTATTCTTTTTCTATATCTATAATTTTGTCTATTCTAGGTACTCAGAAGTGGAATCATACAGTATTTTTCCTTTTGTGTCTGTCCTACTTTACTTAGCATGTTCTAAAGTCCATCCATGTTGTAACATGTATCAGAAATTAATTCATTCTTATGGGTGAATAAATCTATCGTGTATTACCATGTTTTTTTAATCCATCCATCCATCCTATGATGGGCACTTGGGTTTTTACCACATTTTGGCTAATGTGTATTAGCCAAAATTTGACGCACAAATACCTGTTTGAGTCCTTGCCTTCAATTCTTTGGGTTATGTACTAGTAGCAGAATTACTGGATAATATGGTAAGTTGATGTTTAATTTTTGTGTAACCACCAAATCGTTTTCTACAGAAACTCTAACATTTTATATTACATTCCCACCACAGTTCATTAGTGTTCAATTTCTCCTCATTCTCCCAAACAGTTATTTGCTTTAATAATAGCCAATCAAATGGGTGTATCAGGAATTTGATTGACATTACTCTAATAACTAATAAAGTTGAGCATCTTTTTATGTGCTTACTGGCCATTTGGGTAGCGTCTTTAGGGAGATATTTATTCAAGTTCTTTGCCTATTTTTCATTGGATTATGTGTTTTTATAGTTTAGATATAGTAGTTCTATATTTGATATGTGATTTGTACAGATTTCCTCCCACACTGTGGGCTAACCTTTCACTGTCTTGATTATATGCTCTAATGGACATTTAATGGACATTTTTAATTTTGATGAAAGCTAAAATCAGTTTTGTCATTTGTACCTATGCTTTTTGTGTCACATACAAGAAATTTTACATAAGTTCACTGTCAAGAATGTGTGTGTGTGTGTGTGGTATAAAAGTCCAAGTCCATTCTTTAAATATGGATATAATCAGTTTTCCCAGCATTATTTATTGAAAATGCTATACTTTCCTCATTAAATGGTTTGGTACCCTTCTTTAAATCAACTAACCATACATGGGAGAGTTTATTTATGAGCTATTTCATTTTTTTTAAATTTTATTTTTAGTTGTTGGTACCAGGGATTGAACCAGGGGTGCTGGTTCAATTAATACCACTGAACCACATTTTATTAATACCACTGAACAACATCCCTTGCTCTTTTTAAAATTTTACTTAGAGAGAGGGTCTTGTTAATTTGCTTAGGGCCTCTGTAAGTTGCTGAGCCTGGCTTTGAATTCCTGATTCTCCTGCTTCAGTCTCTGGAGCTGCTGGGATTGCAGGCGTGCACCACCTGGCCCAGCTATCTATTTCATTGATTTATGCTTCTTATTTTTGAACGTTAAGGTACATTTTTATTAATACATCAAGCTGTGCACAAAAAATAGGTCAAAACACCATAACAAATTTAAACACAATCCAGAAACCAGACTACTTACCTAGAATATATCAAGATCAAGAACAATTTACCCAACAACTTGAAAATAAATAATTATTTATTTATTGGTTTGAACCCAGGGGCACTTAAGCACTAAGTCATATGCCCAACCCTTTTTTTTTTTTTTTTTTTGTATTTTATTTAGAGACAGGGTCTTGCTAAGTTGCTTAGGGCCTCACTAAGTTTCTGAGGCTGGCTTTGAACTCATGATCCTCCTGCCTCAGCCTCCTGAGCCACTTGGTGTGACATCAAGCCCAACTTATTTTGTTTTAAATTGGTTCTTTTTAGTTATACATTACGTTAGGATTCATTTTGGCATAATTAGAAAAGCATGGAATATAATTTGCTCTAATTCTGTCCCTAGTACTTCCCCTTTCCCTCCCCTTCACCCTACCCCTGCTCCTTCCCTTACTCTATTGATATCTCTGCTATTTAGTTTAGTCTTGTTTTGTTCTAATCAGTGTATTGTGGATGAACATGGTGGTGAGATTCCCTGTGGTATATTCACATACGTACATAGAAAAGCTAGGTCAAATTCATCCCACTGTTCTTTCATTATTCCATCCATTCCTCTTCATCTACTCCACTGATATTTATTCTATTTTAATGGAATTCACTCCTTTCTTTTTCTTTCCCATCTCTCTCTTCTTCTGATTTTTAATTAGCTTCTACTATACATCTATCTTAGTGGCAGTACCACATTGTTTTAATTACTGTAGCTTTACAGTCATGTTTTAAGTCAGGAAGTATGAATCTTGTATCTTTGTTTTCAAGACTGGCTTCTGGGAGCCCTTCAGATTACATTTGAATTTTGGAATAGGTTTTCCTATTTCTGAAAAAAATAAAATGGCATTGGAATTCTGATAGGAATTGCCTTGAATCTGTAGACACCTTTGGATAGTATTGTTATCTTTGTGAAATTTTCTTTCAAATAATAAACATGGGATCTCTTTCCACTATTTTATATTTTCTTTAATTTCAGTCTTCAGTATACAAGTTTTTCATTTGATTGGTTAAACTTTTGATACATAGTAAATGGAATTGATTTTCTAATTTCTTTTTCAGATAGTTTAATGCTGATTTATAAAACACAACTAATTTTGTATTTTTTGAAAAAAATAGAAAAACATTATAAAATTCAAATTTTTATTTTCCATTTAAATTTCTTTTTCTTCTTTTTCTTGTCTAAATATACTGGCTAACATATCCACTATGATGTTGAATGGTAGTTACAAAGGTAGGCATCCTTCTATTGTGCTTAATATTAAGGGAAAAAATTCTAGTATTTTACCATTGAATATGAAACTATGGTGCCAATTAATTTTTTTTACATAGATGTTCAGGCAACTCAATGAGAAATGGATAGTCATTCTGACAAATGTTATGAGGACATTTTGATATTCTATGTACCAAAAAATAAAACTAAAGAACTCATATGCTTACCTCATAATAGATAAAAAATATATTCAAAATATTTCAGAAAGAGGTGTATGTGTGTGTTTGTTAGTGTGTGTGTGTGTGTGTGCATGCACATGCTTAAAATGTCAAACTCTAAGGTGAAAACACTGAGAAAATGTTTGTTACATTGGTGAAGCAAAGATTTCTTAGATTGGATACAAAAATATGATCCATAAATAAAAACTTGCTAAATTAGACTTCATAAAAATAAAAAGTTTGAATTCTTTAAATTGTAACATTAAGAACATGAAAAAGGAATTTGCATCATTGAAGGATATATTTGCAAGTTGCATCTCAAATATATATGAAGTTTTTTAACTCAATAAGAAGATAACTCATAAAACATGGGCAAAAGATTTAAGAGACACTTTGCAAATCAAACACAAATGGCAAATAACACACTTGAAAAGTTGCTCAGCAACATTATTCATTTGGAAAATAAAAATGACCAAAGTGATACCACAGCACATTCACCAAATGGCAATAATGAAACAGTCAGTGTTGAATGTTGTTGAGACTATAGAGAAATTGGACCTCCCATAAATTGCAAATGTAAACTGGTATAGGCCCAATGGGAAATATGTTGATGGTTTCTTTCTTTTTTTTGTCTTCATTTTTTTTAAAAAAAAATTTTTAGTTGTAGATGTACACAATGCCTTTGTTTTATTTTTTATTTATTTTTATGTGGTGCCGACAATCTAACCCAGTGCCTTAAATGTGCCAGGCAAGTGCTCTACCACTAAACCACAACCCTAGCTCTGGATTGTCTTTAAATGCAAGCATATATCCAATCACACCAATTATCAAATATAAACAATTGATGCAAAAAGTGTTGAGTGTGCTGGAGCACTCCAACTAGCATTCAATGCACACTAATTAAACACTATAGGCAAGTCACATTGTCCTAGGGCAACTAAGCACTATAAGCAATTCACACAATCCTAGGGCAACCATGAGCCCCAAAATACCTCTGGTGCCATGCAACTTTTCTTAGCCAAGGAGCAGACATTGTCTTTGTCTGGTGGTTCTCTCCAGCCAAACAACCCAATCAATAAATGGGCCAAGGAGCTGAACAGAAACTTCACAGAAGATATCCCAGTCAATCAACAGACGTATGAAAAAATGTTCAACATCTCTAGCAATCAGAGAAATGCAAATCTAAAACTATCCTAAGATTTCATCTCACACCAGTCAGAATGGCAATTATCAAGAAAACAAACAACAATAAGTGCTGGCAAGGTTGTGGGGAAAAGGCACACTCATACATTGCTGGTGGAACTGCAAATTGGTACAACCAATCTGGAAAGCAGTATGGAGATTCCTTAGAAAACTTGGAATGTAACTACCATTCAACCCAGCTATCTCACTCCTTGGTCTATACCCAGAAGACTTAAAAACAGCATACTACAGTGACGCAGCCACTTCAATGTTTAGCAGCTCAATTCACAATAGCTAAACTGTGGAACCAACCTAGATGCCCTTCGATAGATGAATGGATAAAGAAACCATGGTATATATACACAATGAAAACATTTGGCATTTGGTTTTCTGAGATTGGCTTACTTCACTTAGCATGATGCTCTCCAGCTCCATCCATTTACCTGCAAATTCCATAATTTTATTCTCTCTTATTACTGAGTAATATTCCATTGTGTATATATAATTCCTAGACCCTACCTCAGACGGAAAAGTAGTCGGTAAAAAGTGAAGCATGGAGCAGGTACAACATTTTCACATAGAATTAATGGCAGAACCAATCAGAAGTCACCAATACAGTGGAAGGTTTATTAGACACAAATCAACCAATTATATAGCTAATTAATGAAAAACAAATATTCATTAAATGGTCAATGATATTCAGATTTGTGCTTACATAGTACAAATACAAAGACAGTTACACTAGTCCTTTTTCAAGAGAAACAAATACCTACAGTTTTACTTATACCAAAATCCAGAGGGATTAATGAAGTACAGGGTACTAAAGTGAAGCTACACAGGTACAAAACCTGACTAAGCCTTAATCATTATCTATACTCTACCTTCCATTAACTCAAAACCTAGTACAGTTGCTGTGAAGCCCAGTGGGCCATCAGTTTTCTCATTCTCTCTCCCCCTTATACATATAGACATCAGAGTTCCAGGCATGTTGGCTTGTGATGATCTGTCATGAATTGTGGCATTTCGTAGTATTGTGACTCATGACAGTCTCAGGATACCCCAAGGACAATATGCATAGCACAGTATGTTGTAAAGGGCTCCTTACCACATGTTCCCAGCATACATGTCTTAGGAATTCTGGAAAAGGTAAGGATATGTGATCTTGAAGTAAACAAAGAGAAAACATCAATATGTTATGAAATTATGGGACTTTTGGTAACCTTGAGAGATCAATTTAAGGTCCTGGAGAAATTAAAAGATCTAAATACAATCTTAGACTTCAAGGAATTAAAAACATAAATGTGACTAAATGAAACATGACTCAGTCCAGGCTGTGTCAAGAGGCCACTTGGAACTCACCTCTATCATAGTACATATACACATATGTATATGAAGATGTTTCCACCACTTGAATACATGCAACTCAAAAGCAGATACTGTGTTCCATATCATTGCAGTATTCTTAACATGTGACACAGTGCTCAAAAAGCATTTGCTTCATGAATATGTAAATGAATAAGTAGTGAATATTCAAAAATAAAAAATAAAAATACAAAGTTTGAGATGTTAAAATAATTAATGCAACAAAGTAAAGAGAAGAGAGTAGCAATCATAGGAGTCAATGTACTCTAAGAATATGAAAAATAATGATAATAATATCAATAAACTAATAGAATAGTGTTCATAAAATTGGAGGATGGGAAAATATGAAACTCATAATAAATATAAATAAATCTTTTAAAAAAATTTTTTTAGTTGTTGATGGGTTTTCATTTTATTCATTTATTATTTATATGTGGAGCTGAGGCTCGAACCCAGTGCCTCACACATGCTAGGCAAGCGCTCAACCACTGAGCTACAGCCCCAGCCCCAATACGAATAAATCTTATAGAAAAATTACCTGGAAGTGTCTCTGTGTAATAAGGTTACCAATCATTTCTGTTTTAGCTAGCACTGTCCTGATTTTAGCATGTAAAGTTTAGAATCCTGACACATCCTCAGTCTGGAGAAAACTAAGAATATGGCCATCCCACCAGTAATATGAACCATTGGAAATTTCCCACTACATACATAATCACTTAATTATTTCTAATTATTTAATCAAGGAAAATCACACTCATTTTATTTAGTGTGTTTTGAATATAAAATCCTCACTTAAATTTCTCATATTGTTTTTCAGCCTTCCTGATGGGTCCTCAGTGGAGGGAGAAAAACAACAACAAAAACACCAGTGAGACATCCTTCCCTGGATCCTGGTGCTTCCTGCACCGGCATGGGCCAGAGTTCACTTACTTTTGCTGCAACCCAACAGATTGTTGACATCCAAATGGCTTGCACTGGGAACACAAGCATCACACTTCAAACCAGTGACAAATTGTTTACAGAAACACTGGCCTGTGACCAAGTGACAGGTTTCATTCAAGGCTCCTGAGAGATGACAATTACAAGGCTGACATCTGAAAACAAGACAAATAAACCATCAAAGAGAATAGCATTTTGATTAATAATTCATTGTATAAGTCATATCTATCAATAACATTGTGGAATAAATGGTTTGTTTTATTCAACATATTGAAAAGGATTCTGTAGCTAAACAAACACAAAACAAAACAGAATGTCTATTTATGAAAATGCTGCTCATGATAAAAGCTATAGAATGTCTTCTCTTTTTAAACTAATTAATGGCCCTCCAAAATTGTTATATTCCTTTATTTTTTATGTCACGATACCTCTTCTGGATTAGACTGAATACCAGTTGTTTAATTAAGGATATTGTAAATTTTGCCTTCTTACTGTAGCAGTTCTACTGTAAGTTAAACATTTATATTAGGTACCTATAAATTATCTTTTCAAGTAACTATCCATTGTAAAATAGAAAATTGAGGGTGAATCATTGCTCTCTCTAAAAGTTTTGAAATTCTATATTGTGTTCCATAAAGACTAAATTTTGCTAAAAGAAAAAAAAATTTAAAGGATGGGTTCAAATACTGTGGATGCCCCAGTATATATTATATTTCATTTGCTATTTTAGGCATTAATTTATCAAGAATGGTTAGCGAATAGAGCATTATTCTAATTTGTGAAAATATGTTAGAATTTACTGAGATACTGACATCACTCCACTGGAACTTAAATTCCTTGGACACAAAGTTGTTCATGAAAACAACAGTACTGGCACTTCAGCATTACAGAAACCAAAACCTGTTTCCTAGAGTAGATTATTCAAACAGAGCCTATGCCCGTGGCATTGATTAGGATAAGCAATTTGGTGCCACAAAGTATTAGCAATGCAAAAACATCACAAGAAGGCCATTTAAACAGGGACGCTTCATGTGGTGTGTTTAAAAGAACAGTAAATGGATTTACCTATATGTTCTAATAAAGATGATGGTGGGTAGAGTTTCTTTACCCCACTGTGATTTTTACGGTGTGATCTCTTGGGTAATCATTCAACACCCTTAAAAAGGCCGATAAAAGCTAAGACTGCCAAATAAGCTGCAAATTTGTTTTATGGACTAATATCCCCTTGGGAATAAATAAAGTACAGTTTCTCTTAAAAACCACTATACTGTAGTTTGCCCTTTTTATGGTCATGATAAAAGGACATTTTTTTCTCCTACAAACAACTATATTAGGTCTTTTATCTATACACATTGCATCAGAATTCCATTTCAAGTAGATGTTTTGTTTAGGCTATGTGTTAGAGCTGAAGAAAATTATACATTGGAATTAAAATGGAATTACAAAAGCAATGAAATATTTGATTTGATCTTAATTTCATTATATGCTATTAGAGTATATTGTTTGTAGGCTTTTAATGTAATACTGGTGAACATAAACAATAAGAGGCAAGCTTCCCTCATAAGTATATATGAGTATGTGTATATATATATTTGTATATCACTATACCATTCATGAATAAGCATCTCTTGAGTATTTCAGTTTTTATTACCATTCACTCATGAGACAATCACACTTATTTTACACACAGTACATTTAGAGTAATAGTTTCTAGTGTATAACATAATTCCTTTCCTTGATGTAGTTCTATTTTCTTCCAGCCAACTGCTACATGCATAATTCCAAGTCAGTTATGTCAATATCCATGGGATATTAAGTTCCAAATCCAAATGGAATAAATAAATCACTTCTTAGGAAAGCATGCAATGCTTTGAGTAATTAAATGTGTCCATGCCTGATTTTATGGTCTCTTCTTCCAGCCATTGTTATATTGAATGTATATGACTTGTTATAATTGCTTAATTTCAGTAAGAAAGAATTTTTCCTTAATGAAGTACATCAGAGGAGATTTTTCTGAATATTGCAGTTTGTTTCTAGACCATAGGAACTGGGATAATTTTGTAATTAAGATTTAAGTAAAACGATTCTTATAAATTTCTCAGCCACTCAAATATAATTTAAAAAATTTCCAAGACTCTTTAGCAAATAAGCTACAAGTTTGATGTCATTTTATAAGTTATCCCTCCTCAAGAGTACCTCCTAAATGAAATATATTTCACATTTATTAAAACATAATTATGTACAATAAAGGAAAAGACATTTTAAACTTAGAAAGAGAAACACCAAACTAAGATGAATTGTGATATTGATTTTTCCAGGATAAATGGTTTTTGTAATATTAATATAAAGAAACCTTTATTACACTGACTCTCCTTACAGCCAGAGCTTCTCCCGCAATCTGTTTAAAATCTTCATTTTTCATCCTTATGGGAAAACCTCACTTACTAAATGGATTTCATAAAGAGTAATCTGTCAAGACTTATACAGATAAACAATTTGTGATGTTTATTGACCAGTTCATTATGATAAACAAAACAGGAGGAAAGCACACTCATCTCTACCAGCATGTTGCTGTTAGAGTTGTTTAGGCCCGTATGTAACTGAATATCTACCAGACACAGTGGGAAAGATGTTAATTGACTTCTGTCTCTTCAATCATAAATCTCCTGTATTTTCCTTTCCTGGGATTTTCTTCTAGTTATGCAAACAGTAAGTAAAAGAGTTATTCTAATTATTGTTATCGTAGAAACATAACTATTAATGAAAGGAATGAATTTCAGTAATATATATCATTGTCAGAAACTTCATCATCTGAGGTAAAGATGTTATAGGGAGTTCAGGGAGACATTCCAAAATACTGATCCCTTTCTTGACATTTCTCTTTGCACACCACTCTTCTGTCTGAAGCCTCAACTCATGGGTATTGTCAAGTTGATTTAAATATCAATTGACATAAATAGCCTTCACTGAGGACCAGTTATATTCCAGCACTGGAATAAACATTGAGCACATAAAAATGAATACTGAAGAGCTGCTCCTGTCCTCAAGGATCTCACAATTGAATGTGAAAGAAGAATTACATTAAAAAAGATGTATGTAGACTATTTAGGGGCACGGAAAAGGAGCAACTACCAAGTCTGGTACAGGGGAAGGGATGGGGAAAGGAGTACCAGTAGAGTATCCCCAACCTGAAAATACAAAATCTGAAATACTCCCAAAATCCAAAACATTTTTTGCACTGATATGATGCCTCAAATGATGTTTCATACCTGAGCTCATGAGATGAGTCATAATCAAAACAAAATGCAGATACACTAAACAATCACTTTCAGGATATATGCATAAGATAGGTTTCATGTCCATGGGTATGTGTGTATTACATACAGAAATGAATTTTGAGTTTTGACTTGGATCCCATCTCCCTATTTCATTACATATATGAAATATTCCCAAATTTAAAAAAATTCAAAATCTAAAACACTTCTTGTCCCAAGCATTTCAGATAAATGATACTCAACCTGTATTAAGAAGTCTTGCAAGAGATACTTAAGCTGAATTTTTAAAGATGAAAAGTAATAAGTCAGGCAATTCAGAGAGGGAAGAAAATAAAGAGAAAAGAAAAAACAGGAGAGGGTGTGAAAATACAAGCAATTTAGAATTTGGGGATATTAATTCAGAATGGGGAATAGTGATAAATAAAGCTGAAAAGGTAAGAAGAAAGCAGATATTCCTGAACTTGGGCATCAGTAAGGAGCACTGGAAATGAGAGAGTATATTAAGAAATTATCAAAAATAAGATTGGAAGCCGGGCGCGGTGGTGCAAGCCTGTAATCCCAGCACTTAGGGAGGCTGAGACAGGAGAATCCTGAGTTCAAAGCCAGCCTCAGCAACAGGCAAGGTGCTAAGCAACTCAGTGAGACCCTGTCTCTACATAAAACACAAAATAGGGCTGGGGATGTGGCTCAGTGGTCAAGTGCCCCTGGGTTCAATCTCCAGTACCCCCCCCCAAATAATAAGATTGGTAGAATGTGGGTGACAAATTGGAAAGGGAAGAAGGACATAGAGGTCCTCCTGACTTTTTAATTTGCTGACAGAAGGATGATGAAGACATTCAACATAAAGAATGAAGGAAGAACAGATATCAAATTGTTGAGGGATTTTGGACAAGAATTATTAATGAATGAAAAAGGGGCTTGAAGGCAAAATCAGAGAAATTGGGCCAGGAGTTTTCTCCCATCAGTCTCAAGCACATAGGCTAGTACACAGTAAAGTAACAACAATTACTGTTCAATAATGCACTGGAAAAGCTTTAGACTTAGGATGCCATATATAGAAATCCAAATATGGCTGGCACCTGTAATGAAAATTGAGCTCTTTTGAGCTCCTTTTTATTTCCATAACTCTACGGCATCACTGACATCACTCCAGATGGAATACACAGCTTTTCTTTAAGGGTCGGTTTCCACTTAGACTCCATAAGACCAGGGAGTTCTTAGTTCAGTTCCCTTGTGCAGGATTCAGCGAAAAGCCCCAGTGCATTGTGGAAGGATATGGCTTTCCCAGAATTAAGCGCATTTCCAGTCTGCAGTGGAGGTGTGGTCTCACTGAGCTTCTGGGTTCTTTCATGGTAGCCTATTATAGCATCCGGATTCTCTAGGAGCAGGAATCAGAATTATACAGAAGACCCTGAAGGCAGGTGATCTAATTTACTTGAGCTCAAAGTCATACTCACGTAGCTTACTGCCGAGGAAATAGGGGTGCTATACTGTCACAGGAAAGGAAGGAGTTAGCAATGCCCAAATCTCTCTTTTGGGGGAGGCATTTGTAGGCATGAATATGGGAACTCATCCAAACTGAACTGGGGTAGTTACTCTGTGGCATTCATACAAAGGTACCAGCCATTTCCTGTCATCTAGAGTGGGCTTAGTGAGGGTCTGTATCTGGGACTCCTCCCTTTTTCTACTTTGACACTCTACCGAATCACATAAATCACTTTCAGATATGATAGTGGATTAAAATTTTCAAAGAACTTTCAAGTAGAAGAAAGATCCAATTATACTTATTCTCTCTGGCCCACAGGGCAGAAGTGAGGTAAAATTAGAAGAAAATCACAGGATTGAAACTTTATTTGCCACTATGAAGAACATATCTCTATCTGACTCAGGATTTTAATTTTTGGAAAGAAACACTACTACTTCACAAGGCATTGGGGTCTTTTTAGTTTCATGTTTTGGAGCAGAAGTTGAATGGGCACTGACCATTTATTTTTGAAAAGGTGATTTATGCAGAGAAATGCACAGGAGAGAAGTCAACCAAAACTGCTCTTAAGATTCTTTCCAAGTGTATGATGTTATATGATTTTATGATGCTTAGAGATGAAGGAACTAGCCCAAGATTGAGGTAAATCTAATTATAGGTTCTGCAATCTTTATCTACAGAGGCCCAGACAGTATTTCATGCTTTGT
This sequence comes from Xerus rutilus, assembly GCA_028644305.1. Lineage (NCBI taxonomy): Eukaryota > Metazoa > Chordata > Mammalia > Rodentia > Sciuridae > Xerus > Xerus rutilus. Next base: position 51,221,804 of record CM053410.1, on the reverse strand, counting down.
GGGTTACATGATCTCTGTGTTGTTCAGTTCTGTTGCTGTAGTCAGAAAGCAGTGATAGACAACATGTAAAGGATGGACATTGCTGTACTCCAATAAAACTTTATTGACAAAAGTAGGTAGGTGGCAGGCCAGATTTTAGCCCTGGGCCACAGATGGCTGAATTTTGGCATAGTATGATGAATTTTGGAATATAACAATGTCCAAGTCCTAATCTCTAGAACTTGTTAACATTTTCCTTACTTTGCAGATGTAGTTAAGGATTTTGAGATGAAGATATTATCCTGGATTATCGAAGAGCACCCAAAATAATCACACGCCTTCTTGGAAATGTAAGAGAGTGAGAGTTGGGGAGAAAAATACAAGGACAAAAGCAGAGGTCAGAGAAAAAATGACTCTGCTGGTTTTGAAGGTGAAGGAAGGAGCCATGAGTTAACAAATGGGGGTGGCCTCTAGAAGCTGGGAAAATGAAGAGAACGGATTTTCTCCTGGAGTTTCCAGAAGCAGCTCAGGTGGCCTGTTGACACTTTGGTTTTAGCCCAGCAAAACTAATTTAGGACCTCTGACCTCCAGAACCATAAGATAATAGATTTGTGTTGTTTTAAGACACTAAATTTGTGGTAATTTATTACAGCAGCAAGAGGAAGCTAATATACTTCGCCTAGTGGGAAAGCCAAACTGGAACTATGACATTCCTAAGCCCTACACCATGTTATTCCTATTACATCATGTTGAAAGCACACTGTGGATATATAAAAACTGACATTTCTTGCAGAATCACATGTGACTTATGATAAGGGAGAAAATATGGTTATGGAACTATGGGAGATTGCAAAAATGACCAGAGTTTTTGACCTTCCCCTCTGTGAATGTCCTTTACACCTGTATAGTTCCTTCTACCCCAAAATGGAATCTGTTTTCCCACTCCTGGATATGGGCAGGCCTCATGACTTGCTTTATCAAATACAGTAACACTGAAGTAGTTCCAAGCAAAGGCCTGAAGTGTGTTGGCATATTTTTGCTGTCTTTTCTGAATCACGGCCACCACTTTCTGAGCAAGCTCAGGCTAGACTGGTAGAAGATGAGATCCAGATGATAGCCAGCTGTCTAACAGAGTCACAGAGGAGCATAAATCTATGAGGCACATCCCACAAACCTTCCATGATCACACCATAAAAGAAGATCAGTTGACAAGAAAGTTGTCTGCTGTCATTTGAAGTCACTTGAGCTGGTGCTCAGAGTAAAGACCAATTAAGATCAATTGGAAACAGGCATGTGAAAAGATTACCCAACCAAATGTATAAAATGGTGTTAAAATTGAAAATGTCTGCAGTACAATCACAAAGAATCTCATGACAGAAGTTTTCCTTGTGTTTCACCAGTCTGAGCTTTGGGATCCCTGGCCAGCCTAGAGCCCTATTCTCTGCCATCTGAGGACAATTACAGTTCAAGGAACATCAGCTGGTAAATAAGGCAAGTAGTGATCCTCCTAACTCCTTAAGGCTTACACAAGGCAAACTGTGACTAATGAACACAGAGGATTCATCATCGGGGAAACCTTTGGGGTTGTAACAGGCAGATGTTATATAAGGAAATCGTAAAGCATCAGAGGAACTGGTGCAGTTTTAGAGTTTGGGAAAAGAGGAATCACAGGTGCAGGTCAACAAGAGGATAGCACCAGAGAAGGCAGTGCGTCAACTATGGCTCTGAGACAAAGTGAATACAGCTCAGTTTTGTCTCACTGTTTTGGGGTTAGACACATACAATATACCTTTTTGCTTTAATGATTTTTTTCTATGGGCAGACCCCTTTGCCTTGTTGTTTTCAATACTGATTAAATCATGTTTGCATTGTGTGTCAGAGGTAAATGGAGTAATGTTTGAACTTGAATCAGATTTTTTGAATACATGCCTTCTTTTTCTGATTGGTAGCTTTTGAAGAATGAACCTTTTGAGTCAAAACATGTAAATGCTTTTCCAGATTGGTCATGGGAAATTATGGGTGGACTTTTGCTGTTGCTTCTACAGTTTAGGGTCAGGGTCTATTTTATTTTGTAGAAAATAAGCCAAGAGAAAAAATACAGCCAACATCAAAACAAATCAAAAAGAGCACATGGAGAAGAGAAGGAGTGTTACTCCCATCACTTAGGGAGGCTGAGACAGGAGAATTGCGAGTTCAAAGCCAGCCTCAGCAACGGTGAGGCGCTAAGCAACTCAGTGAGACCCTGTCTCTACATAGAACACAAAATAGGGCTAGGGATGTGGCTCAGTGGTCGAGTGCCCCTGAGTTCAATCCCCAGTACCAAAAAAAAAGGAAGGGAATATGTATGAACTTTATGAAGGGACTGAATAAGAGTCTCTGAATAAGGAAATGGAAAAGACAGATGAGGAAATCAGTGTGTTTTCCAAAATTGATTAAGAAATGCAATGATATTTTATCTTCATAACAACAAAACACATTTTATTGTAGATTTTGGAAATTCATAAATTTATGTTTGTAAGAATTTGCCATACTACCTAGAATTCAAACACAATTCAATTGATTTTAGTTAACTTCTTCCTGTTTAAATTTTTTACCATCAGCACATAGTTATTTTCCTAGACTACATGTCCATATACATTTAGACTATGAATGAACTTTTTCCATCAAGAAATAAAAAATTTCTCATGCTAGATGGATTCCCATATATTTTAGCCATTTTTGTACACATTTTCAAAATAGTGAAAGTGAGTCTATATGCAATAACAACCAGAAGCCAAAAAACACATTCAAGAACACTATCATTCAAGAAATTCGAAAACATAAAAAGGAGAAAGTCCATTTTTATCCCTTCTCAATGATGAGTAAACATATAAATTCAAGCAATTCTCATTGTCACATTTTGAAATATTTTTCCTCTATGACCTCTGTGCTGTGGATTTCCTCTCTAATGATTACCAATGTTAAAGTGAAAAGAGACAGAAAAATTCATCAGTGAAATAGAAGGGTCAACTGAAATCTCAAGCAATGCACGTCGCAAATCCTGCTGCCTGCCTTGGGCCCCATGTGGTCATGAGAGGCTTTATCCTTTCTATTCTTTTCAGAGAAGTTTTATTATATATGGTGATCCTTGCCTTCCACACCTTTTTCCAGCAGTTGCCTGTTTATCAGTTCTATTCAATATCAAAACAAATTCTGCCAATACAAAGAGGATTCTCAGTCCCACTCAAATATTAGTGGTTTAGAATAAGTACTTGAAGGTTTATATTTCTTTTATCAAGGTGTGGATGGCATGAAACATTTGTTTATTTGGGAGGTAGTTGAGAAAAGTAACATAAAGGAGATTAGTTCTGTGGTGGCTATATTAAGAATGGAATGCAGTTGGGTGTACTCTTTCACACTGTAATCCCAGTGACTTACAAGGCAAGGGCAGGAGAATTCCAAGTTTGAGATCAGACTCAGCTATGTAGTAAGACCCTCAGCAACTCAGCAAGACCCTGACTCAAAATAAAAAATAATAAAACAAATTGGAGATGTGGCTCAGTAGTAGAGTGGCCCTGGGTTCAATCACAAGTACCAAAAAAATAAAAAAAGGAAAAGGAAAGAAAAGAAAAAGAATGGAATACATGTGAAATACACAAGTGTAAAATCTCAAGAGGTAGCTGGTACCCATGGTAAGAATCTGAATAAATGATAATCTTGTTAAGAGTCATTAACATGTGTATAGTGTTCAAAGCTGTAGACACAGATGTGTAAATTGAAGGGGCACATTAACAAGGAGTGACCATCAAGAGACAGAAAACACATACACAGAGAAGTAGTACATAGGGACACCTAAGGAAGAGATCAAGAGAGATATGATGAAATTGTCACAATGAAAAACCATGAATCATGAGAAGCAATCACAGATAAATTTCACTTTTGTCTTTCAATGACTCATTAAATGTATTGTGAGGGGCTAATTTCTTCATCTTCCACCTGGATACAAAATGAATCAGTCATATGCTTCTCTGGCCTTTCTGAGGCAATAGTCAGATTGAATTACCTTAAGATGTAAAACAGATTTGATTCCCAAAATCAAATACCTAATCCTGTGTTTTAGTCAACATGCCAATTAGACATTTTAAAGAACACACTTCTCTCACTTTCTAGGTAGAATGTGATGGAGTTAGCAAGTCTCCCACCAAAGGAGTCTTCTTCTTGGCTCTCTCTTTTTCTATCACACACCTCTTGTGTGCAGGCTGTAAGAGGGCCCGGCACTCACTGGACCAACAAACTCAAAGGAGGCTATGCCCTCCGGCCTTGCATATGTTTAAAACCAACTGCTCAATGAGGAAAGAACTTTTGTGATTTCTTCATTGATTGCTCTGTACCCCTCCTGGAACTCTCTCCCCTGTACTTTCAGTGTGGTCATTTACGTCTCTATTCTGACTAGTTGCTTACTAATGTTGTAACCCACAAAACTCACCTTTTTCTCTACTCAGGCCTCTTTAGCTTTCCAGACAGCATTCTATGTGGATGATAAAACAACCTCATTCTGTGTCTCTTTCTTGTGGTGCTCATGAAGGCTTGTCCTGATGAACTCTGGGAGTATAAGCTACATAGCACACTTTCTTCCAGCTTACTTTTCCAAACCTGGACAGACTCTCTCTCCTCATTTAAATTTGCTAGACCTATGATAGATATCCGTGCACTGGCCTCACCCAACTCCAGACAGAGATCCGAATCAGCCTTCAAGGGACCTACTGCCACCTTCTGATGAAACTCCAGTGGAAAGTGCCACTAACCTCTCCTACAGTGCCTCCATGAAGACCCAGTTATCTAATTCTATTTTTATATAACCCATTTTTATTCATTATATCTTACTGTATACCTTTCCTTGACTGGAAAGTGTGGTGGCTGAGCAACAAATGGGAGTGGAACAAAATGAAGAAAAAAAAATTCTGTTCTTAAATGGTAACAAGTAGAAGAAGGAGAGATTAGACAGTGATTTCCAGGACTCATAAAATAGGGCAGAGTCACGGGAAGGGGTTTTGAGATAGTGATGAAGAGCATATTTGCAGAATGTTCTAGGCAACGGAGAGAGTATTAAATTAGAATAAGAGGAGGATTTGATGGAGCAAAGTTTAGAAGGAAGAAGGAAAGGGAGGAGCAAAAGAGGAAAACTAGGAGGGATTACCTCAAGAACAGGCAACAGGCTATTTTTAGAAAACAATACATTGTTTTCTTCTTCTATGACTAGATGAAAAATTAAGAATGTATGAAAAAGTACCCAGATTGAAGGTGGAGAGAAGATAATCTGGAGATATATATGCCAGGTCTTCTTGTCTATAAAACAGAGGCCTACATGATCTGCAAGGGCAAAGGCAGGAAGTTGAAATTCAAAGACTGGCAACAGTTTAAGGGACCAGGGAGTGCGGTGATGAGAAGGACATGCATGGCCATGCTTCCAGTCAGCACAGGTGCATGATCTTCCTGCATGCTGCCCCAGATTAAGGACATAAGGAGGGCAGTCATCTCTGCAGCTGGCCCATGGTATGGCATAATGAAAAGATCTCAGTAGCATCAGGCTGCTCAGAGACAGGGCTGATCAAAAGAGGACCAGGTAAGGGTACTGGACTAGGCCTTACAAGAAGGTAAGTAGCTAGTTATGTGATGGTTCAGGGATGACAAAATTGAAGAAATGACATGTTCATAGAAGAGCATTTCTAAGATTAGGAATATTGGAGAAGTAGAAAAACTAGGATGACACTGGAGTGGAAATTAAATTAATGAAGAGGCCAAAGAACTGCATAAGTAGATATAAAACTAGTTCAGTACACGGGCAGAAGTTAGAAGGACAAAAAAGTACCATTCCTATATTAGGGTTTTCTTGTTTTTGTTTTTGTCACTACAACAAAGACCTGAGATAATCAACTTATAAAGAGAAAAGGTTTATTTTGGCTCACAGTATTAAATGTTTCAGTCTAAAATCAGTAGGCCCTTTTGTTTTAGGTCTATGGTGGGATATCATGTTATAAGTCTGTGGCACAGCAAAGTTGTTTACCTCATGGCCAAGATGTAAACAGGAGCAAGAATAAAGAGATGTGGTCCTACTATCCCCTTCCGGTGTACCTCCCCCGACACACAATGATCTGAAGACCTCCCACTAGGCTCCCCCTCCTAAAGTTACTACCAGCTCCCAAAGCACCAAGCTGAGGACCAATCCTTTAATAATACATGGACCTTCAGGGCATATTCCAGATCCAAACAATAACAATTCTCCCAATAATGTACTCAATGAATGGGAAGCTCTAAGAATAAGGAGAAGAGAAATAAGGATGGAAAAAAAAAGTGTTGTAACTTCAAAAAATAATGTGTAATTTTACAAAGGTAGTTCCCTTCCTGAATCCACATAATGAGCCAGCTGATACGTAAAGATAACCAATTTTATTTATACAAAACTCGTCATGAGTATTTTCACTTTAAACCCACACTTGCTCCAGATTTTTTCATTCTTTTGAAATCAACCCAGCTTTGCACACTTGGGTTCTATCTCCTAGACTCCTTCCTGCTGTCATCTCTTTTATTTGAATGAATTCTTCTTTCCTGATGTTACTCTCAGTAGCTTCCAATAATGTAGCTTATACCTCCTTCTTTGGCTCTTCCGATTCCTCATCAATTTAGGTAAACATTTCAATCTACCTTCTAACCCAGGGAGTTCGACTCCAGTGCTAGCCAGGCCTACTGCAGAGTGATAGATGATAGAACACTATTCTGTAAGCAGTTCTTGGGCTTGGATTAACCTGAGATAGAAAGTGAGATGGGTAGAAAGCGGGAGAGAAAGAGAGTGGGGTAAAGGTCAGCTTTGAATTTAAGAACACTGGAGGATAGAGAAAAGGGTGTAATGAAGGAATTAAGGTTTCAGTCAAAGAAAAACTGGGACAATTAGGTAGTTCTTTGACATTGAGCAAGGCTTTGGTGATAACCCCCAGAAATAACAATAGGGATCAGTAGAAAAAAATGGGTATGAGAAAATCGCACAATGCCATCACTAATGGGCATGCATGTTGGAAGGAGGACAGCTTGTTGAGAAGGATATTCTCCTCCTAAGTAGGTGTGGTCAGAATGATGGAAAAGACAGGATATTTAAAGAGAAAGGGAGTCAGGCATGAAACAAACCAACGCTAGAGTTGCAACTGGGAAATTTTTAGAATGGTCTTTCAGTTAAAGCTGTGTGCAGTGCAATAACTGACTCCAGTTTTACTATCAAAATCCTAACAGTTCTTTTCCTTTAACATTCACTTTACCATGGGCTTTTTGTACTTGGTCTTTTTAATTTTTAAATTTAATCAAATTAAATTTTAAGAGAAAATCAAAATAAAATGGTTTTAGTTCTTTTGCAAAACTTCAACTGTCACCTTATCTATACTCTAATGGAGGTGCCTATGAGACATGTAAGGATTAAAAAGGCAGGCAAGGCGGCAGGGACAATATGCTAGAAAAAGCCCAGATAGTGCTGGGCATGGAGCTCAGTGGTGAAGCACTTGCTTCCCATGTGCTAGGACCTGGGTTCCATTCCCAGCAGAAAGACAGACAGACAAAATTACCAATTATAATTAAACACGTACAAGTATTGAGAAAAAGATTCTACTGATCTTATATATCTTCTGAGTTCAGTAGACAAGACCCATTGCTTGGAGATAGGAACACTAAAGACGTCATACAGAGTCTGGACTCTGGATAAGCTCATAATCTGACATAAGAGAGAAAGGGAGGAAGAAAGTTGAGGAGGGAGTGAGAGTGAGTGATTAAGAGAGAGAGATTGAACTGATATTAAAGCACATATTTTAAAATATACCAGTGAACTCAATGGAATAAAGGCAAATGTCCCTGGATATACAGGAAATAAGAAGTAGAATATTAAAGACAAGATAACTTTGAAAAGTGATTATTTTCAAAATGCACTTTACACACTGAAGAAAACATCATATCATAAAATAAGATATTAGGTTTCTCATCTGTTAATCATTAAACCTAAATTAGAAATATAAGGAAAACAGAAATAGATGCAATGAACTAATAAAAGATAAATTTAGGAGCCATGTAGATCAAAGCATGCATACATACGTATTTCTAGCTGTCTTAATTCCTACATATATTTTGTGTATATGTTTTCTTATCCAGGTATCTGTTTACCTACCTTTTTCCACATCCAGATACTAAACTTTTTGAGGTAAAAAAATATTTTTATCTCAATCAGTATTATTCTTAGACTCTAGTGCAAGGTACATCTATCAATACACAGCAATCTATTCCATGAAATAGTCAAAGATCACCGTTATGTTTAATGGACGCCAATGAATAAAAACATATTGAAAAAAGACACTTTCAATAAAAGATAATGCTTTAAGACTACCCAAAATTACTGTTAGTAAAGAAAAACTAATTGCAAATATAAATAACTACAATATTTAATAATTCACTCTTATAAAGATTTACCTTCCAGTCTGAGGATCAAATCCAAAGTAATGATCTTTACATTGGTCACAGTTCTTCCCAGCAATGGAAGCATCTTGGCACATGCACTGGCCAGTTAGGCTATTACAGATGTGATTAACTGCACCAGTTGCATGGCATGAGCATGGCAGGCAGCCAGCAGCACTGCCTGGAGAAATATAAAAACCTGGAAATAAAGAAATGAAACAATTTATATATACTTCTGGTCTGGTCTTCTATTAAAAAGATAACATTTTGATTACACAGAAAAATAGAATACTCTATCACGGCACTATCATGGCACCACCCAATTCCTGACACAAATATGGTTATAGTTATTCTTAATGAGCGTGTCAATTATGACCAAAAAAAAAAACTGAGTAAATAAATTACATCACACTTTAGTATTTCCAAGACACCTAAAATTCAGTGTACTTAAAAACCACTTTAACTTGTCACTAAAAATCGGTTCCCCTCTATTCCTCTCTATTTCAGCATAGTAAAACCATCTGTTCAGTTGCCTATCCTAGAGACATCTTTGGTAGGAAAACCAGATAAAATACACAGTGCCCAATTATATTTGAATTTAACAATGATATTTTTAGGAAAAATACATCTCATGAAGTATTTGCTTATACTATCTGAAAATTATTACTATCTGAAATTCAAATTTAAATAAGTGTATTCTCTACTTCTCTCCCCTAAATATTGCTAATGATCAAGTACTATGGACATTGCTTCCTAACAATTTTTCTACTCTTCACTACCACTTTTGCAGTTAACCCATTAAGTCCTATTGTCCTATATATAGGACATATATAAAAACTTAAACTGAGAAATTTTATAAGTGTTCTATAAAATTGTATAGGTTTTTGTAGATGTCCTATATGTAGGATAATGGAACATGATGTCACCACTAACTTTTTCACAGCCAACTTCATGTATCAGCATTAGAATAGGGGTTATATAACCATTATCTCATTTAGTTCTCACAAGAGTACAAATAACATAGATGTTATATTTATTTCCATTATGTACATGAGAAAACTGAAGGCTAGAAAGGTTAATGAACTTTTCTCAAATGACAAAGTTAACAAAAAACAGAACTGAGTGTCAAACCCAGGCTCCTTAACTCCCAAAGCCATCTCAACCACTAATGTCCCACTTGTTCCCATCCAGTCTATTCTTCACAGCATCGCTGGAACAACCTCTTTCAAAGTCTGATTTGAATGTCTCATTTCTCTAGAACTATTTGATGACTTCCTACACTCTTTAGGAAAAAAAATCCAAACCACTAACACAGCCTCCAGTCTCACTCACTCCTAGCTTCATCTCACAGCTCATCCCCAACTCAGTCCATTATAGCCACATTTTTAAATTCTTGACTCCTGCATGCTTTCTGTGGGCTCTTCAGTTTGCTGGAATGGTTCCAATGCATCTCTTCTGCTTAGTGGACTCCTGTGCTATTAAGACAGGTCTCGTGTTCCTTAAGTATCTTTTCCTAAACCAGTTTAGGTATGTTCATTACAATTTCATAGCATCTTGTTTATTTTCTTGAGTGTTCATAAAAATCATAATCAATCCCATTTCCTCTACAATGTAACTTCCACAAAGACAGGGACCTCATTTGCATATGTATCTGCCTCTCCAGCACATGGTATGATGTTTGCACATAGTAGGCACTCCATGAACATGTGATGAGCTAATAAAAATGGACCAAATTACTAAGTAGGTAGTGACTTCCACAAGTACTATTACTTAAAAACAAGTACAGTTTAGAGATTTTTAGATTGATAACAAAACCCATATCTTTTTTCTTATAGCCAAAGGAAAGGAATTAAAAAGTAATTCAAAAATACATTCAAATTCCTTAAAATCTCTTGGACCCAGAAGGTGGATGTCAACTAGAAACACATCAGACATTTGAATGATGGAGCAGGTATATGACCAAGAAATGGTCTTTGATCTTCTGCGATGTGTGTGTGCATGTGTTTTTGTGCATGTACCTGGATACACACATGCACAGACCCACAGACACATAAGCACATGCAAAATACTATAAGTAATTTCAGTGAAGCAATGGGAGAGGATCCCAGAAGCAGTCCAATGAGTGAAGTTATAGCAAATATACTGAATTATGCAATTATCATGATTACTAATGTGAGATATGTAAAATATCGGTCATATTGAGAAGAGAGAGTAGGAACACAAAGTGAACCTTTTCTGTGTAGTATTCTACAAGGTAAAACAGAGCAATTGGGAAACTTTCAAACTCATTTGAAGCTTTAGTTGAAAATAAGCCATGCTTTCATAGTCTCCAACAAGTAATATGCTTTCCTTCTTGGAAGCCCCACATATTCTCTCTTAGCTTTAAGAACAGTAAAATAGGTAACAGTGCTCTATAAGAGAAGAATGAAACTCAAAGTATGTTCTGTTCACTAGGATGGAAATGACTTATGTTGTCATTTTCTTATAATTTATAGCCAGATTATGTTATTTGTTTCTTTGCATCCCGATAGCAGTATATTTTTTCCATAAATAGAGTATAGCTATACCAATTAACAAATGTTCCTGTGTCTGATTCAAGATATGTTCAAAGTCATACATTTAGGTGGCTTCTATTGAATTTCTCTTCCTGGGAAAGTCTCTGGCTCCTTAAATTCATGATGATGGCATCATGAATGTACTAACAGCTCTTCAATTTGGATAAATTACCCATTAGCATAGATACTTAGAAGAAGAATTAATTTGGTCTTACAGCAATAGCTTCGAGCCACAGAGAATTCTAGACCAATTAAGGATAATTTTTATAAGATATGATTTATTAGATAAATCTGTAAATACAAGGACATACAATTTGGTGGAGGAGATTAGTTAGTCCAACTTTTGGGAGAGTAAAGGATTCCACAGAAAATCAGAAATATAAGCAGAGAAGAACAACAAAGGTGTTAAAGTACTTTTGGAGGTTGTCAGTGGAGGAGAGGCTTCCAGGAAAAGGCTGCATTGGAATTTGCCTTGGGGTTAATTCCCCTCCTCCTCTCAGGAGCATGATTATACAGGTTAATCCCACCAGTATTTTAGTTGTCCTATTTTTAAGCAGTTCTAATTAGGATGACTCAGGTAACTTCCTGCTCAAAGATTACTTCTCCCCTCACCTGAATGTGCCTAATTCTAGACCATTACCTCTCCTTTTATGACTTCCAACTATAGGAAACAACATTTTCCCTTCTCTCCTGCTTAAAAGTCAACTCCTGATTGTAGCTTTAAGATAACTGACCTTAATTTCTTAACTCAATACATTTCTGATCTCTTTCTGTTAGTTCTACTTCATGTTCCACATCTTGCTCTCTGCTTCCTTTTTAACTGATCTTTCTGAGATTTCCTCCCATAAATGATTCTGCACCACATCCTTAAGCGTGGTCATTAGGACCACGTGATTACCTTGCATCATGTATTGCTGCGAGTTCACCCACGCAGAGTACAATTCAGCCCTCCAAAGTTTATTATTTTCCTTTTTTATTTCAGTTAATCCCTGGTCCCCCAATGAGGCAAGTCTCACGTGGAAGATAATGTGTTGTCCAACTAAAACAGAGTCACCCATTTCATAAAAGCGTTTCTTTATCTAAAAGATGCTCCCAGAACCCACAGTGTACTGAGTTATTAGCAAGGCGGCTGGCATAATCTCCTGTAGTGGCTATTTGCACAGCACAGTACCTGTCCTGGGCATAAAAGAAGAGCCCATTTCCTAGCAATGTCCCTCTTGAGGACCATGAACAACCAGGTTTTACCAAGGGCTTGAAACGGGAGAAAGAAAACAAGTTTAACCTCTAGGCCTTATTCAGAAAAGGAGGGCAATGCTGAGGCTAAGCACTAATTATAAGCCATTTAGAGGAAACTGCTCTCACCTTAAGCCAGAACATGGACATGATATTCAGAGTGGAGTCTAGGAAGGGAGTTGGGATTCTATACCATGAGACAAAAGTTCATTTCAGTGAAAGTTTTACAAATCAAAATTGTCAGAATTAAGTGTAGTTTCAAATTAAGATAAAACTTTTCCTTCATTTGATGACTTTAAAAAATAGTATAGAGTTGACAAGATGTCAATAAATAGTCATTTATTAACTTTATTCACACCAAGGTAGAATATCTCTTCTTTAAAAAAAAATTTAAACGTTTTCAATTTAATTGCATGTTTCAAATGCTCTGCTTTTTTTCCCTCTTCCTTAGCAGCTGTCCCCCCTCAACCACCTTCCCAATTCCTATTTACTTTTAAAGTCCAGCTCAATATACTTTCTTTATGAAGCTCTTCATGCCCATCCCCTATCATCAAGAATTATCATTCCCTTCACTTTGGTGCTTATTGATACTATATAATTCTCATATTGTACTTACCACATTGTGTTACAGTTATGTAAGTCAGTTTCTCCCTCTAAACCATAAAGACTTAATATATTTATAATCAAATATCTGAGACCAGCACAGTACCTGATGCATAGAAATTTATTCTACAAATTATATATATATATTTGTGTATGTGTGTACTCACACAAACACACACACAGGAGATTGAATCCAGAGACACTTTACCATTGAGTTACATCTGCATTCTTTTCAAATTGTTTTTTTTTAATTTTGAGACAGGGTCTCACTAAATTGCTGAGGCTGGCCTTAAACTTGCAGTCCTTCTGCCTCAGCCTCCTAAATTGCTGGGACTAAAGGTGTGCGCCACTGCACCTGGTTCCTACAGATGTTTGTTGAAAACTGAATATGTGAATGAAATGAATAGGTAGGTATATGTATGGGTGGATAAATATCTGTTGCATTTAAAATATGAGATTATCTCTTTAACACTGAAAGGGAAAATGTAAACATAAGTCTGTGGGTCATGAGAATGACTGGGCAGAGTGGCCTAGCCTATCAGAAAGTACAGCAAGGGATGTATGAGGATCCAGCACAATAAATTTAAAATGTAATTCTTGCCATATAAGCATTTGAAACAGAGCTAGAAAAAGAAAATATCAATCCGAAATTATATATCCTGTTATTATAACAAAAGACATAATAACATGCTCAAATATGGGAAATCTACTGAACTTTTCTGTTTTATAGAGTACTTACTTTTACTATTTATGTGAATATCCATAAAAGGCTCTCAAAAGCATATTTCCTAAGAATAAAACTAATAATAATAAAGAATATAAATAACTATGCTAATAACATTTGGGACATTACTGAAACTGCAAAAAAAAGAAAGGAAACAAAAGAACATAAACCCTTTGTTATGGATTATGAATACTCATATGTAAATGTATGTATTCATATGTAAAGAGTACTCATAAGCCATAACAAAATGATTATATTCTTCTGGTTTTTTTCTTTTTTTTTCCCAGTTCCAGTAACTATCAAATGCATGCTTCCAAGTCTTTCTCCTATGCCATACCAACCATCTCCAAAATTCTTCCAACTTAGTTCATAAAGATAATCCCATTTTTAGACTCCTTGGTTTAGCCTGGTATCTGATCATTCCGGCATCCCAAGACACTGTTAATTTTCATGTTATGCATCTGAATTAACTTTTTTATAACAAAGGAGATATCATATGACCTGGAGCAATAAACCAGTATCATGAGTTAAGGTAAGTTTGAGGGTAGAATAACAGTATCTATTTAATTCACCCTCAAATACTTAATGAATATTTAAGACAAATATTAAGTTATTCAGCAAAAGTTTCATTCTTTCAAAGTGCAGATTCTGGAATTAGATGGATCTGGACTTGTAAATGGCTGTTCTCCTAAATTATAGTCCATTTCCTATGCTGTAAAATGGGGAAAAGAATGGTCTCTGACAGAAACATTATGCTTATTAAATGGAATTTTACAAGTAAAGTCATGTTACAGGGCCCAGCACACCAAAGACTACTCAGTAAATATTGTTCATTATCATACTTTTAATTGTTAGGAAGTTTTCTATGAAAGTAGATTTTTCTAAGTTAAAGTTTAAATAATCATTTGTCAGAATATTCTTTTTCCCTAGAGGTACCTAAGATTGGGGCTCATGTTTCCTATGGGCCAGGATTCCTACTTACAATTTTTAAAAGAAGGTTCTTATTTCTGAAACTAAATAGTCTCTGTGAAAAACATGTTAACTTAGAAAGTTGCTTCACTAAACACAACAATATGTTGTAATCAGATCTTAATTTGACACATTGATTTTTAACAAAATTTCAGCCTCCTGATTCCAATTACATTGTCAGGATCTTGCACACAATTCTGGTTTGCAAGCTTATTGTTTAATAAATAAGAGATGCTTCTTAATGAAACAAAATACTTTGTTTTACATTCTAATATTCTGTACAAATTGTAAAATAAAAGTAAAAGTAAGTACCAGAGGGAAGCAAGAGGCATTGTCCTATTAGCACAACACATGTCATAGGAGGCTGTTTTCTTTATAAATTAGGCTTTATTTTATTCCAAAGCTGCAGACTCCCTGATAAACCCTCTCTACTTCTAGTTCTCAAGGACAAGGAAGGGTCACTGGCTCAGGATGCCTTGACATCCTTCCCTGCCTTTCCCGGCCTGGCCTCTGATTAAGTGCAGCTGCTAAACATCACGAGGTCATCCCGCACTGAAAAAAGCCACTGGGAAAACATATTTAGTGCTATATTTATTAGTGTGGGTATGTGTACATTCATATATGTACACACACTGCAAATAATTTTAAATTAAAGCATTTTTAAAATACTTAATGGAGGTTAAGCAGCATTTTTAACCTCTGTTCAAGTTATTGAATGGAATATTAAAACCAATGTGGCTCTAATGTACCTTCTAATGTGCACTGCTGCTTTAACAAATTGCCTATAAATTTTAGTTGAATTAAGCCTATTCCTTGTACATTCCTAGTAAGGTTAGGTTAATAATACATGAGATTTCATTATACGTACCTTCCTTAATAATGTTTCTTAAGGAAGTGGGACAATAATCTATGTGCTAGTCTAGCATGGGCTAGTACTATTTACAACCACAGAGAAAAGGCAGGCAGAGTCCTCAGGCTCACCAGTTCATCCCCTCCTACCCTGTATTCTCCATGTCCACTGCTCACACACATCCATGTGGGGTTTGTGCTCTGCAGCATGTGATCTAGGACTCTCATATGTATTTAAAGAAGTGGAATGTGAGCTTTAGATTGCAGCGGTGCATTTTACTGTGTAGGCTGCAAAGGTGGCTACCACAAAACACCTGTTTATGATAAAGATGGTTTCTTCTCTCAATGTATCTTTTACCATAAAAGACTATACAAACAGAAAACAAAGCTCAAAATGGAATTTCTGAAATTAGAAGAATTTGTGAAGTTAGAAGAAGAGAGAAACGAACAAGAAGATCCTGAAACATACCTCATTCATAGAGTATACATATACATACGCCATATCTTCTTTTGTTAAACAATGAATGCATTGGTACACAGGCTACTATTGTCTTTCTTTATCACAAGGTAGAACACCTCATCCTCCCTATATGTAGTTACAGGCTAAACCCATGCCTTAAAATAGGAAAATATCATTGAGATAATTTAAATATAATCATTCATTCCTTTAGTAAATAAACAGGGAATATCCAATATAGATGTACTATGCTGTGTGCGTGGTATACAATATCAAACAACTATGAAGAACAGCAAAGAGATTCCTTAGCTGGAGAGCAACAAATGTGACTAGAGAGTTCACAGGCATGAGACCATGTGGGCTGCTAACATCCATTTGCTATGTATTTTTATTAGCCATTGTGGAAAGCCAGTAGGAGGAGGAGTGACGGGTTCTAATTAAAGGCTGAAAAGCATCCCTTCAGCTGCTTGTGGATAAGTGACTGGAGAAAGATTAATGGGAAGAAACAAGGAGTTTAGGGAGCTAGTTGGATAGTCCAAGGGGAAGAGGAAGGTGGCTTGGAGCAGAGATGTATCTGTGAGGATAGTAAGAAGTGGTCAAACTCCAGAAATATTTAAAAGTAAACGCAGCAGACGTGATTTTGATAGATAAGTTTGGAGTTGTGGGATTTTATAAAAAGGGGGTTCAAGGGTGGCTGAAATAACTAGACCTAACAAGATTAAAACCTAGAAAATACCAGGGCAGCATTTTCAGCTACACATGATAGAGTGAAAAAATTTTCCCTCCCCCGTCCCCAAAATGAAAAGGGAAAAATAGGAAGAGGCAGATGGAGGAGGAGGAGGAGGAAGAGGAGTAGGAGGAGGAGGAGGAGGGAGAGGAGGGGGAGGAGAAATGGCAGCCAAAGACAGAAGTCTAGGAGAAAAAGTTGAAGATTTGCAGAGGAGAGTGTAATAATCAAATTTATTCAGCTTTGATAATTCCAGAAAAAAAAGGTTCACTCATACATTGCTGGTGGTACTGAAAATTGGTGCAACCAAATTATGGAAAGTAGTATGGAGATTCCTCAGAAAACTTGGAATAGAACCATCACTTGGCCAGCTATCCCACCCCTTGGTTTATACCCAAAGGATTTAAAATCAGCATACTACAGTGAGGCAGCCATATTAGTTTACAGCAGCTCAACTCACAATAGTGAAACTATGGAACCAACCGAGGTGCCCTTCAACAAATGAATGGATAAAGAAAATGTGGTATATATACACAATGGAATATTACTCAGTCTCAAAGAATGAAATTATGGCATTTGCAGGTAAATGAATGGAGTTAGAGAATATCATACTAAGCAAAATAAGCCAATCCCCAAAAAACAAAAGTAGAATGTTACCTCTGATATGTGGATGCTAATTCATAATGGGGGGAGTTAGGGAAGAATAGAGTTATTTTAGATTTGGCAAAGGGGAGTAAAAGGAGGGGAGAGGATATAGGAGTAGGAATGATAGTAGAATGAATCATAAATTTTTACCCCATGTTTGTATATGACTATACAACCGATGTGACTCTACATCATGTACAGTCAGAAGAATGATAAATTATACTCTATGTATGATGTGTCAAAATGTATCCTACTATAACTGATTAGAACAAATGAAAAATTGTATCAAAAACAAGTGCTTGGAGCCGGGCGCAGTGGCGCAGGTCTGTAATTCCAGCACTTAGGGAGGCTGAGACAGGAGAATCACGAGTTCAAAGCCAGCCTCAGCAACAGCGAGGCGCTAAGCAACTCAGTGAGACCCTGTATCTACATAAAACACAAAATAGGGCTGGGGATGTGGCTCAGTGGTTGAGTGTCCCTGAGTTCAATCTCCGGTACCAAAAAAAAAGTGCTTGGAATAAAAAGCTCCAGAGATTTCTAAAGTTAGATGTGAGATTTGGTTTTTCTCAAGGCCAAGAATCAAGGTCTACAGTGAAC
The DNA here is from genome assembly GCA_028644305.1 of Xerus rutilus. Taxonomy (NCBI): domain Eukaryota; kingdom Metazoa; phylum Chordata; class Mammalia; order Rodentia; family Sciuridae; genus Xerus; species Xerus rutilus. The sequence goes on along the minus strand of CM053410.1, from coordinate 51,204,003 downwards.
ATAGGGATTACGTGAAAGGCTGCCTGTGACGGTTTATTTTATGCTTCAATGTGAGTAGGCTTTGTATCCAGTTGTTTGGCCAAATACTTGTCCAGATGGTGCTGTGAAGATGTTTTGCACATTTTCCCAGAACTTAAGAACACTAATCTATAGGCAAAAGGGTCCACTGAGTGTTAAAAAAAATCACCTAAAAAAAACACACCATGATGAAATTTTCTGAAACCAGAGAGATAGGAAATAGGAGAAACTTCTGGAAGATTCAAAAAAGAAAAAGAAAGAAAGAGAATACAAACAAGAGAGTGATTGGCACTTTTAAAAGAAAAGTCAAATTATTTAAATTTTTTGAGTGAAAATAATTCCATATAGTAGTACAATTTCACACACTTTTGGACAATTTCAGACATGCAAAATTATCAAAAAATAGTACCCTTCTTTTCTTTTTCAGAAGCTACTTGAGCATATGCTGTACCTAATACACAAATATACCAAGAAAAGAGAACACATAGGATTCTGGCAATAGAAGATCCAATACAAGAGAAAGGTGAAGGATAGATAGCCCCAGGACAGCTGAAAACATGACACCTCAACAGGACTGTGCCACAAAACTAAACCTCAGCCATCCCAAATCAAAAGGAGAAGGTCAGGAATTCAGATCCTCCTGAAAATTGATATTTCCAGTGGGAAAACTAAGAAACTGATAAACTTCTTAGAAAGAGTTCTCTTAGAGTTTTGTTTCCTAGAAGAATCTAAGAGATTTTCTAGAAAACTATGCAAGGGCAATTTTTTTTTTAAAGAAAGGAAATACAATCAAAGTATATGGCATAGCTCTGAAGTAAATTTATATAGTCATAACAAAATAACAGGTAACCTCTGAATATTGATATAATCAGATATATGCATTGTTGAGAAGAGGGCATAAGGAATTGAATGAATACTCACTCGTTCTCCACGGTAGGAAGACAATAGATAATGTGTGAATCATAAAACTCAATGTTTCGGTCAGCTTTTTCACTGCTATGACTATAAGACCCAACAAGAACAATTTTAAGGGAGAAAAGGTTTATTTGGGGACTCATGGTTTCAGAGGTCTCAATTCATAGAAAACAGGCTCCATTCCTTGAGGCTCAAGGTGAGGCAGAACAACATGGTGGACAGTATAGTGGAAGGAAGCAGCACACATAATGATCAAGGAAGCAAAGAAAGAGATTCCACTTGCCAGATACCAAATATATATCCCAAAGCCATGCCCCCAGTGCCCCACCTTCTCCAGCCATACTCTACCTGCCTTTAATCACCACTCAGTCCCATCAAGTGATTAATTCACCAATATGTCATGCTTTCATAATCCAATCATTTCTCCTCTGAACCTTCTTACAATTGTCTTACACATGAGATTTTGGGGGACACCTCACATCCAAACCATAACACTCAAGATGGAACAATACATGAATGTCCATGATAAATATAGAAATGAAACCAGGAGAAACATCTAAAGAAGTCGAAGGAGACTTCTCTGACAGGGAGATTTGGGGAAGAAGAATTGAGTAGGGCACTTCTGTTTCACATCACAGTCTTTATAGTTTGTTTTTTGAAAATTATGCTGATGAAAATTTTTATAAAAATATAAATTAAATTCAAAATGAAAATACCAAGCCAGGCACAGTGGTGCATGCCTGTAATCCCAGCACTTAGGGAGGCTGAGGCAGGAAAATCGTGAGTTCAAAGCCAGTCTCAGCAATAGCGAGGCGCTAAGCAACTCAGTGAGACCCTGTCTCTAATAAAACACAAAATAGGGCTGGGGATGTGGCTTAGTGGTGGAGTACCCCTGAGTTCAATCCCTGGTAGTGAAAAAGAAAAAAAAAAATGAAAATACCAGAATATTATTCTGTCTTTTTTTCCACACACTTACCCTCCTGGTTACCACTCTGCCCTCCTGGTCCTTTCTAACTGAAGTTTATCAGATATAGTTTTGTTATTTTTTTTTAAGAAAACATGTTGCTTTTTGCCTAAAATCAGATGTGCCTAAATCCTTCCCAAAGATTTATGGCCAACTGTGCTGTCTTTAAAAGCCAACTGTGCTGTCTTTAAAGGAAGATACAGAATGGGTATTATCACTAATAATAAAAATAATGACCAAACCTAGATTTTGTTTGCTTGTGCAGTTGTCTTTTTTTTTTTTTTAATATTTTTTTAGTTGTAGATGAACACAATGTCTTTATTTTATTGCTTTGTATGTGGTGCTGAGGATCGAACCCAGGGCCTCATGCATGCAAGGCAAGCACTCTACCGCTGAGCTACAATCCCAGCCCTGTGCAGTTGTCTTATTCCTCTTATTAGAGTGTCAATTTCTTGAAGACAAGGATTCTTATTCACTTTTCATAGCCACAGTAGCCACATAATTCCTTGTACATTATGGCCAATGTTTTGAGGAATTTGTTCAATTGAAGATGCTGAGAAATAATCAGGAGTTTTAACAAGGACATCTTATGAAATTGCCTTTTGAATCAGGCATTCAAACTCATAGGTGAGGAAAAATGAGAAAGAAAAATTAGAAAATTTTAAAATAACATAAAGAGTACCAGTTTGGGGTGTTCTTTTATTTCATCATTACTCCTTTTAAACACTTTGTTTCCATTTCAATTGTCAATCAATATTTTTTGGTGTGCAGAATATAAAACTGCAATCTAACTTACCTTCTACAATTGCAATTTTTAAGCAGAAATCAATGTAGACACTGATGCAAGGGTAGGAAATACATAGTCTATTTTGTAACCACAATAATATTGGAACTCTTAGCAATAAAGATAAACACTACTGAAATGAGCCAAGGGTCCAAAGATTATCAGTACTCAATGATACATATATGTATTATTACATATTTATTTCTAAGTTAATTTGTTGTTAGTTTCCCCACCAGAATTTAAGCTCAATGAAAGTACTGCACAGTGATGTCAATATAATATCTTTCAATTAGATTAAGAAAACAATAGTACTTACAAAGTAAAGATTTTTCAGTAAGAGAAAGTTCTCTCTACATGAAAATAGTCGCACTGCCCAATAAAATATAATAATCACATTCTAAATTTTCACAAGTATAATCCTAGTACTGTATCTCCAGAGGAAAACCAATACACTACAGCTAAGAGAGTGGTGAGCCTAGAATTCAAAGTAGGTAAGAAACAGTTGAAGAAATTACAAAGAGATTTTGCTCATGTATCTCCTCAGGGATACAGAAGCCTTTATGGTCTTTGGCTAATTTTTTAAAAAATATCAATAATTACAGTTATCCAAAAAGTGGAAGTTCACGGTCATTACGAGCATCTGTTCAGAAGTTAACTAATGTTCTGCCTGCCAATTTTTTGACTATTGGACATTTATTCCTCTAGCTAAGACTACTAATTGTCAAGTATCAATTTCTTCTTATTCCTTATAACAAAGCCCCATGTTTTCAACAGGCAAAGGTATATTCAGATGTATTTGCCAGCTTTTCTTGCAATTGAGTGTGGACACCAAAAGTGGTTCTGACCAACAGGATGTAACTAGAACTGATATGAGTACCATTTGCATGTATCTCAAAAACCAAGTTGCTTGCCAGTGGCAGGGGAATGGACAGTTGGAAGAAGATATGGAGGTTGCCTGTTGAAGAGGGCAGAGGACAGAATTTTAGAGAGTCACTTAGTGGAAGAAATGGAGCTCCAAATTAGGTCTTCTCTCTCTCAGTCTGGTATATTTTCCATATATTACACATATTTCATTATGTGCTACTAAGTTTTTTTAATAAGTAGAAATATTTTCATCATTTTTAATGTTCCCTAATACTTTCTTTGGTTTAAATTTATGTTTAAAATTTTTAAATTAAATCTTTAACTGATACATAAAAATCAAACCAATTTATGGGTTAACATGTCATGTTTCAAAACATGTATACATTGTATAATGTTGAAGTCAGTTTAAACATCTGTCTCTTCAAAGATTTAACATCTCTTTATGGTTAAAACATTCAAACTCCTTTCTTCTACCTCTTTGAAACACAGTGCATTTTCATCATTTATAGAAATGGTCGGATACCATAGTCACATCAGAATTTTCTGGTCCTAACTGTAACTTAGCACCACGGATCAACCTCTCCCTGTTCCTCCCCTCCTCCAACTCTCCAAACCTCTAGTGCCTATCATTCTACTCTCAATTTCTATGAGATCAATTTTTTAGGTTTCCACATATAACTGATACAATGCAGTACTTGTCTTTCTGTGCCTATCTTATTCACTTAACATAATGATTTCTGATTTCATCCATGTTGTCACAAATGCCAGAATTTCATTTTTTTCCATCAACTGATGAATGGATACAAAAATGTGATACGCATACACAATGGAATACTTTCATCTATAGGCCCAGAGGACTTTCAGAAAAAAGAAACAAAATCACAGAAATATTTACAATGATATACATATTATTATTATTTCTTGAACATGTACTCTTCACGTGAAAAAGAGTGTACAGAGCCCGAACAAGCCCGAACACATTTCTAAAAGTTTATGATATTCAAATTTTCTACAGGCTTGAACTAAGCCACTTCTTAAAGCAATGGTGCTCTATGTTGAGCAAATCTCTGTGCTTCACCAAGGGAGTGATAGAGGATTGCAGGTGGTATTTTGAATAGCAGTAACTTCTCAGAGTGCACCAGCCAACACTGAAAATGATGACTATACAGTATTTCTTTTCTTTCTAAATCCATAAGAAATACATTTATACTTGATAACTAACAGTCTTGGCTATCACAAAAATGTCCTAAACTTACAAAACTGTGGGGGCAATGGAATGTAAAAAAAAGAATGAAACAAAGCATTAAGATAGATATAAATCAGCTTTGCATGGGACATGTGTAGCTCCAGCAAAGTGTGTAATAATTGAAGATGATGAGTGAATAGGTAACAATAGAAAAATAAAGCTGGGTGCCTAGACAGGGCCAGAAGGTAAAACCTCTGGAAGGTTGGCCAGATTGAACACAAGTGATAACCAAAAGAAAACCCATTTTAGGTAGCCCTGTAAAATAACATAAAGGAGGGCTTTAGAGGTGTTATTCTGCCAACACTACAGTAGATAAACACAGACCACGTTGGGAAAAAAGGGCTTAGGACTGGGAACAGACATGACCACAATAAGGACAATGAAGAAAAAAGAAAACACAACAGAGTTGGTATTTCTTCATAACAGGAAGGACCCAAATGAGATAGGTTTGTACATGATGTAGATAAGAAAAATATTAAATTACTCAGGCCATTTTTGCATAATACACAAAACACTCAGAAAAACAGGATTTTTATGAATTTCAGTCTTTCATCTATCTATTGGTAGGCCTAATAATCCTGTTTACCTATATATACCTGTATATAATACCTGATTGATGAATTAAGGATTTCATCGAAAGTACTAAAGGGAGCAGGTGTTTTGTTATGTTGATTTTGGAGTTTTTATCTGAGTTTTGAAAAGTTACTTAAAATATGTGATAGTATTTATACAATTAAAGTCCAACTTGAAACACTCAATTTTAACAAAAGGTAATTGCTCAGAAGGATACAATATTTGATCTATTATATTTTGCTAGTTTATTTAGGAAGGACATATAAAGCATGGTTATTTGTGCAGGAGAATGAGAACCTTATTTCTAAAACTGGAGATCACATAGAAAGTGAAATATTTTAAGAAGAAATAAACATAATCTTAGAATAGCCAAAAATAACATTACAAATTTTGAAGCATGACTCTAAAGTTGAAAGAGCACAATGCACTGCAGTTTTCAATTAGGCTGTCTGTCCAATTCTCAACAATCTTCCTGTATTTTGGGATAATTACTACTCTGCTTCTCCCTGAAGGAGTGGTTCTTGTGCTCATTTTATGTGACCTGACACTCCCAGCTACAGTAAAGTGGTTCAGAAGTAGCCACCCAAACAAAACCAAGTTACTTAGAATTTCCCTCTTGGAATAATAACCAAGAAGCAGCTAAGAAGTCTCTCTGTATAGCTGGAAGTGAAATTGTAAGCAATATCAGTGCCATGGAGTGGCCATATAGCTATGAAAAGAGGGATGGAGTAGCAGAGTATCCTTCTTCAAAGGGAGAGAAAGAGACTCAAAGAAATGGAGAGAGAGTGTGGATAAGTTTGTATCAGCAGGTGTCTTCTAGTTCCTAAGCTTTTACTGCTCTGAGACATGAGTTTCGTGGGTCATCAGTTCTAACATGGTCCACGTGTATGTCTAAAGTAATTCAGGTTGTTTTCTGATACTTATATCTCAACAAATATTAGTCATGAATTCTTTCCTGTCTCTTTCAACTTATTTGTTATAATTACCAATATCAGAAGAAAACTGTAGCTAGTTCGCCTGAGCAGAATTCCTTATCATGCAGAGCAGGGCTTGCGTCTTACCACTTCCCTTCCAGGCAAATCAACCTTCTGAATGTGCTTCACACTCAATTTCATAGACTCAAATAACTCAGAACCGATTTTGGTTGACAGACCAACAATTAACACAGTTATTAAATACTTGATAAAACTTACATTTATCCTTATATCATGATGAATTTATTACAAATAAAATATTATTTCAGTTAAAATTCTATCAAAGCAAATAGAGAGCCATAGAAAGTGTTTCTTTCTCTTCCAGTTGGGAAACCAATGGAAAAATAGACTTCTGTTCAGGGACATTAAACAGTATCCTATTTAATTGATTTCATGGCATTTAAAAATAATTCTAGATGCTTCTCTATGATGCCAGAACATATATGCCTTTTAGTTAAAACATGTGGCCAGGTTTATTCAGGAACTCAGTTCATCATCTGAATTATCTGGTACTATATAGATAATTAACTCAGTTTTCCTTTCTCTAGGAAATGAAATATATTCTTGCTTTTTTAATTTTTTTCAGCCATTAAAAGGGGATTCTCTTAAAGTTGAGAAATTGTCTCAATTATGAAATAAGTCTTATCGGCTACGATTCATCTCAAGTACCTCTCCCCTACAAATAGCAACATAAATATACCAGATTTACTTGAACAATTTAAATACTTGTATGTGTAGATCATGACATAAATACAGCAATGATATTGGAAATAAAATTTTTAAAAGCCCCAAACCAGGAACAGAGGAATCGCTCGTTAAAAGGTAACAAAAGCAAAGTCACTGTGCACTGAAAATGTAACACAGTTGTCTCTTACCTGGTTGACACTGATCACACCTTCTTCCTTCACGATTAGGCAAGCATAGGCACTGGCCACTGATTGGGTCACAAATGGTCCCAGGGAATGTCCCCGAGGAGTCACAATCACACATCTGGCAGCCTTGAAAATTGCCCATGGTCAAATTGTACCTGTGAGGCTCACATTGATTGCAGTGAAGACCTGTTACCCCTAATTTGCAAGGACATTGTCCCGTTGATATGTCACACAGCAAAGAACCATTTACTGTCCCCATCTTATCACAGTTACAAGGCAGACAGAGGAAAGAATTATTTTGCTGTAGGTAGAAGTATCCCTCCAAACACTGATTACACCGTCTCCCTCCTATGTTGGTTTTACAGGTGCACTGCCCTGTCTTTGCTTGACAGACAGTTCCAGAAAGGGATCCAGCTGGGTCACAGTCACAGGCCTTACAACCAGCAGCATCTAAACCATAAAAGTTTTCTTTGCAGCTGTCACACTGAAGTCCTTTGACTTCCTTTTTGCACTCACACTGCCCAGAGAGAGGATTGCAGAATTTGTCCACTGAGCCGTAGAGGTTACACTGGCAGGGCTCACATCCATCATCATTAAAACTTCGAAGAAATTTGAATCCAAAATTGCAGTGATTGCATCTAAGCCCTAAAGATAAAATATGTTAAAAAAGATAATGGTAAATAATTCCATTCAAAATAGAAGTACAAATAATGCTATCACAGATATTAAATACAGTACAAAACCTAGGGTGTTTTCTCATAACTAATAACAAAGAAGGTTGTTTACATATGCAAAAAACTGTCAATGCTCATTTTAGCTCTCATAAACAACTTTGGATGTAATATGATTCATATAATTTTTGATTATTTAATGCAAAGAAAAATGCTTAATGCAAATATTGCTTCTGTTACATATACTGGGGCTCAATCCCTTTTTTGAAAATATTAAACTATTTTAACAAAATATGTTCACTTAAAAGTATAGTTGAAAGGCATGTTACCACATTAGGTAGCTTTCTAGAAATCAGAATTCCCTAAAAATGTTTACTCACAGTATTATTAAGCTGAAATTAAGCTTCACTTAGACAAGATAAATAAGTTCTGGAGATCTATTGCACAGCATGGTGGCTATAGTTAAAAAATTATACATGCCTGAAAATTGATGAGAGATTAGATATTAAATTTTTTCATCATAAAACATAAGTATATGAAGCGACAGATATGTTAGCTTGAGTTAATCATTTCATAATGTATGTATATATTATATATATCTCAAAATATCACATTGTACACTGTAAATATATACAACTTTTATTTGTGAGTAAACTTTAATAAAGGAGGTAAGAAGAAAAAAATAAACATTAAGCTATTTTTGTGACAAGAACATATATACTTATTTCTGAATATTACATATTTAAGTAATTAATATAAATAAAACATATCCAGAGCAATTTTTATTGTAATCCTTTTGTATGATCTTACATTTTATCATTTTCAATTAATATAAATTATGCTCTCCGTGGCTCATAAAGCAATCACATTGCTTGTCACATTGTGTGATTCAGAACATACCTCTTTGAACACTAAGTAAATTCTGTTCTTTGTATTACTTCTATTTAAAGGTACATATATATTTTATATATATATATATACACACACACACACATACATTTTACAAATAGAGAAAAATGTTTGGTCCCTGAAGCTTAAATCTCTGACAACTCAGGTTAGTTTCAAAAACGGTATTACAAGGCAAAGGATTTTTTAAAATGTAGAACAGTAAATGTTTAGATGCCAAATATTTCCTTTAGATAGTCTTCTCATATCCATGAATTTAAATAACTGACTGTGGAGTTAAGGCAACTGAAACATTTATTCCAAGCTACAATTGCAATAAAAAATTAGTTCTAAAATAAGAGTCAAACGCACACTAAGGAACTCATATGTAGAAAAGCATTCCTAAACTGGAAAAAAATGCATAATATGTATGTATATATATGGATAAAAATTCAAGAACTCCAATGGAAAGCAAGTTCTTTAACAGTGATGAATGACTCACCTAAGGCATATCATTTAATTTCAATAAGGAAAATAAAAAAGGACCACTATTGCTGCAAATTTTAAAAATAACTGTATTGTTAACAAGAATTATGACTCATTTTGAACTATTAAAATTGGTCTACATGGATTCATATCATATCAGTTTTAAAAATATGCGCAGTGCTTATTTGAATATGCCATACATATTCCTGACAGGTAATCTATTCCTAACGATACTCAGGAAGGCCTACAGGGCATCACATTCACTGTTAACAAGTACAGGCGAGTTAGCACACTTGGCATTTAATTCACATTCTTCTCCCTTTTTATTCTAGATGAATGACCTACTTTAATAAAATTATTGGTGCTAATGTATTTTACTGGTGATAGAATCATTAGCAAGATTTAACAGTTTTGTTAACTCTAACAGTTTGCTTTCTGAAGCACATACAACATACCCTTGTATTTTCTAGGTTTTGTTTTTCCTCACATTAACAAGGTAATGTTGAATATGGTTATTTGCTAATCCCATTTGGAAAATATATATGCATGTTAAATTCATAATGTTATTAAAAGTACTGCATTTTCCAAAATAATAATAATTATTTATAAGAATATTAAAATGATGATTTAGTCTTCACAAAATATACATTAATATTTTCCTCCTAAAAACAATGAGGAACAACCAATAATACAGGTAATGGCAGGGAGGTCATAAAATTACTTAATTTTTATTTTTTTCCTTCTTCAACCTCTAGAATCTAACATCACAGGACAGATTCTATTGATAGAAAGAAGTGACTATTTCATATCTTTTGAGGCCTTTCTTTAACTTTTGTGTTCACATCTTGAATTTAAAATATACCTCACATTAAAGAACAAAGGACCCCATACAGATTGAATTCAAAAGTCTTAGAATTCATTCTGTCTCACACATAACACAAAGATGTACTTCTAACAACTTATTCTTTCTTTCTAAAAAGTTGGTGTTCATATGCTTGAGGTACATAAAGGCAAGTTATGGTACACAGTTTGTTGTGATCTTTCTTTAAACCAAATTTTGTGTAATACCATATATTAGGCACATTAATATTCTTTTTTATTATGTTGAAATGCTTTCTGCCTGAATTATGCAACATTATGTATGTATATCTACATATATGAAAGACAAATAATTAGGTTGTGTTATATCACAGAAAGGAAAACATTATTTAAAAGTGGCATGTACTTGTGTGTGTATGTATATATATGTATTTCTGGGTGTGCATATGTGTGTCTTTGTGTGCTATCACTGCCAGGCATGTTTTCATCATTGTTAAAATTCAGGTCAAGTGTTAGAAAAACCACAATGACTTGGTGTCTTGAGTGACAATAGAAAGGCCAAGGTCTTTTTTAAACTTCCTATATGAACCAAGACATGTTCAGTTACAATACAGGACTCACTTCATCAGAAAACTTTCCTCTCATAATATTCTCATATATCAAAATTTCAAAGTGCATTATGTACATAGTGCATTTTGGGCATTTGATAAATTTTGTCCTTATGTGGCAGTGGTTCCCCTCAAAAAATGTTGGATGTAATAAATTGCTATAATCAAATCTAATTTCTGAAAAATACCTGTGGGAGTAACAAACAAAAAAGCACGTCTTGTATAAAAAAAAATGATAAATAACACCGAAGGTAGCTGTTTATTATAATCAGCTTGGTAGTGAATTACAAAATTAAAATTATGTGGCCCTTTATAACTAACCTTAGCAATATACATGATCTGTGGAATTATGTTGACTTATTTTGCATTTCATAGGAACAGTTCAAAGAAATATAATAGAAAAAATGGAAAGATTTATCACAAAGGACCCTGTAGCACAGAATATTTTTGAAAAAATCCATTTATTTTGGTCTATTAAAGAAACTAGCATGGAAATGATTTGCTCAGAACTCATTAAGTGTAAAACATTTTTAAAAAGTGCTAATTTTCTAAAAGAAACATCTATGCAGTAAGCAAATTATATTTTTCTATGACTTATTAGTATGGGACCATGTGAACTATTACATCTACAGAATAAAGAAACTTCTAAAGGGTTGATTAAACTAAGCTTCAAGCTTTAGCTTGATAGAATTATTAATTTAATCATTTTTAGACAGTTAATTTCATCCAAATTGTTCCCCCCCACCCTCAGCCTGCTTTGAGCAAGGAAATTTGCTTGACTTTTTGGTTAAGAAATCAAATACAGAATTTATTTCCAGATAGTAATAGAGATATGACTGTAAACTTTTGCTTTACACATACCAATAACATTTGCTTTGCACTTGCACTGGCCTGAATTTTGGTGACAGGTAATATCTCCATCCACTGTCCCAGAGGTATTGCAGTTACAGGGACTGCAGCCATCAGGATCCAACTCTTGTAGATTGTAGAATCCATTCTGGCACTGATTGCACTGTCTGCCAGACACATGTCTCTTACAATTACACTGGCCTCCAATCTAGAGAAGATACAACATTTTGTAGAATGATGAACGTATCTATTTTTAGATAATTTGCTCATTAGGTACAAGACAGAGAGGGAGAGAGAAAAAAACGTGAAATGTTAAATAGACAAGAAGGTAATGAAGTATTTTTCCTCCTGACACAAAACATGGGAAGCTTCAGCAGATTGCAAATATAGAACTGAATGAAAATAAACCCCACAGAAGTCAGTAGTATATGACTAAAAGGGAAATGTGGAATTAAGCATTAAGTACTAAATAAAGAAATCAAAATATAGACATGTCAGATTCTGTAAAGAGAAGAGGGCCAGGAGTTACGTTACTTTTTACACTTCTTCTGTTTTATTCCTCCCATTTGCTCTCTTATTGGTCCAAACTTGTTTTATATAAGCCAGATGTTTAAATTAAGAAAGAGTCTTTCTGTATAATATCACCCCATCAAGGTCTTATTTAAAGTTCATTGTTAATAGCATTCATTCATGCCTAATGAGACTGACACATTTTTTTACCTATTTCTTCTCTTAGGAGTATATTTCAGTATATTTATCATTCACTTACAGCATTATTTCACATTAAGTATATTTAGCTGGTTCATATTATGGTAAATAATGCAAACAGTTACCATTCAAAAGCATTTTTAAATAAAATAGCTGAAACAGTATTTTTCCTCTTCAGGCTGCTATTTTGAGAAGAACGAAAATGAACATGCATAACATATGCAGTGTTCATCTAGCACCCACACAGAAAAGGCTACATTAGAGGAGGATAAGAGCTAAAAGTCTTCATAAGAGGACATATGTATTTGAAATGTAAAATAAATATGAGACATTTAATAACTTAAGGCTTCAATGCAGAGATATGGATACAGACATCAAATCTCTTATAAGTCACTGCCATTTCTCCCCAATTGCTTTTCACTTGGACTGAATTCAGCTCTGCACATTCAGAGGAAGGATTATCAGAGGGGAGTAATCTACATGGGGAAAGACATAGTTTGATTGATATATAATTGTAAGAATTTTTTTAAAAAAATCACACAAGGTTAGATTTAATTACAAATATCTAGGCCAAGGCTCTCAAATTAAAGAATTTGAAAAAATACCTAGTTCCCTCATTTTTCCTCATCTGTGAGATAGGGACTCACTAGAATCATTATGTAAGGATAAAATAATACAACTGATGTGAAGATATCTAAGATTCTGAAAACTAAAGGATTATAAATGCACCAACTATCATCATAGATAATGATACCCAATATCCAAGACACCCACAGGAAGATGAACAGGCACCATGGAGTACCTCCTTGTGCCTGGCTGCGTTTCCCACCCCACATATGAACACATCACCAGTGAAACATTATGTACAACTGTAAGAATGGAATCCTAATTAGAATAAGTTTTACTCCTTATATGTCTAATATTTCAAAATACACTCTACTGTCATGAATGTATATCTAAAAATAACAAATAAAAACATTTTTAAAGAAACTAGGAGAGGGATAGGATTTTCCCTGCAAAACAAAATGGTATTTATTGGTAGGTATATTTTACACATACCCATGAAAGTCCAATAAGTCTCTTTCATATGCTCCCACATCAAATACATACTCTCACTTCAAATGCCAACAATCTCAGCTTGACCTGTTGCTAGTGCTTCTTATGTATTAATTCTGTTCCCCCAAATAGAAGGCAAACCTAAGTATTAGACATGCCTTATATTTCTATCTAAGAATATACATTCCCCACTTGTAAAGAGTATTCTTTCTTAGCTCAAGAATAAGAAAAAATGAAGAAGGGTATATAGAGAGAAAAATATGTATTCTGTATCAAAACTTTTTAATTTAAATGCATTACCTGTATTAACTAGTGCTTCCTTGCCTCTTGAAATCTAGGTAAGATTGTCTATAACCCTAATTCCACGTCCCTGAAGGACAAAAGTGGTCCTCAAATTTATAAACATTCCAGATGTGTTGGTAATTTCAGAGTTACCCTGACCCTAAATTTCTGCTCCTTCCATTTGGAATCGTCTTTCTTCCTGAGAGCACTATCTTCCATCATCTTGGCCAGTGACTCAATCTCAAGGATAAGAACTCTTGTTCAAAAAAGTAAATGGATTTATTTAACTTTACCACAGAATTAGAGTGAAGGAATGAGAGTTTTACTTTGTAATTCATAATCTCCCTTTGGTTTTTCTATAACTAGACATTTTCCTAGGCTTCGGCACTCCAATTAGGCACTGTTCCGTGTGGCTTCTCTCCCCTTCTTCCTTGCTCTGCCCTAAAGCATATCTACTTTTCTCTTTATATTTGACACCTTTCATTTTTGCACATGGAATATTTCACAAGTATCCATTATTGACTTAATTCCTCCATGCACTTTAAATTTTATCAAAGTATTTTTGACAATAAAAATAATTTGCTCCATATGAGCAACTCTGCCAAAAATTTTAATATATCTACTCCTATTTCATTAATCCAAAATTTTGTATGACACATATAAATTATAACTTCCTCTGTATTATCAATATCTTAAAATGTGGTCTAAAAGTAAAATGATACAGGACTTTATAATTGTATATAACTGAACTTTAGTGTCCCTCAAAATTCAGCTGAAAGCACAAAGGTTACTTCTGCACAACACAGCTGTAGATTTTTCTTTTTTCAATGTGAGAGAATACACATTTATTTATATTCTAAGATCAATCTCTGTCCAAGGAAAAAGTAGGATGCTTCTCTCCCCTGTAAAAATACACTTCCAAAAAGTTAGATGCAACACTTTTCTCTTTCATGATCTTCAGCAGAAATCTTCCACAGGAACCCTAAGTTGACCTATTGATTTACTTTGGCCAATAGAATACTAGCAAATCTGTTGCAAGCCAAGGCTTAAAAATGCTTATGAATTTGAAGTTTACTGTCATGCTGGGCTTTGAACTCTGAGCTCACCTTGTGACTTCAAAAGCTCCAGCTATACTGTCAGAGGACTAGAGGACATGCCAAGAGAAGAGAGGAACCCCAGCTCATAGTTGCTTCTTTCCTCCCAGTTAAGAGTCAGCTTGCCAACCACCAGATATGTCAATGAGGCCCTCCCAGGTCATCTAACTGCCAGCATACTGCCAGCTAAGTGTAGACAATGAGGGTGATTAGAATTAGCAAGACAAGCCAGCCCAGACCAGCTGAGCCAACCATAGAATCCTGAACTAAATAAACTTTTATTGTTTTAATCCACTAATTTAAGTATCAAAACTTAACACACTGTGAATCACATTTCTATACCTTACTGCCAAAGAGGCTGAGAAATATAGTCTAATCTACATAATCATATGGCCAACTAATATTGAGACTTCTATTACTAATGGAGAAAGAAAAACAGATGATAGGGCACAACTACTATCTCTGATAACAGATACACATTCACACCCAGAGCCTTGGAAATTTTCCTGCTCTTTAAGGCTTAAAGCACAAACTTGGTCTTATAAGTTTTGGTCTTGCACAATTTTACCCACATGAGCAAAGAGGATAAAAAGGATTTCCCTCACAAGCTCTACTTAGAAATTCAGAAATAAGATTCAGAAATAACTGACTTGAGGCATACCTTTTCTTTTTCCAGTTTCATAAAGTAGAAGATGTTTCTTTGAAATTATTTTCTAATCAGGCATTCAATGCTATTAATATCCTACTATGCAGTGCTAGATTAGCATCTCACTGTTCTGATATACTTTTATTTTCATTTTCTTCCAATTAAAATATTTTCTAGTTTCACTTCTGATTTTTCCTTTGATCTTTAGGCTAAGTGTATTAAATTTCAGATATTCAGGAATCATTGAGATAATTTTGTTGTTGATTTCTAATTTAATTGTGATCACATACTTTATATGACTTGAATTCTTTTAAATCTTTGGAGGGAAGCTTGTTTCATGGCTCTGAATTTAGTCTATTTTGGTAGATGCTTTTGTAGACCTGAAAAGTACTTTCGTACTCAGCAGCTGTTGAGCTGAGTGGTCTATATTTATAGGTCAATTGGGTCAAGTTGGTTAATAGTGTTGTTCCAATCTACATACTTACTGATTTTCTGTCTGTTTGTTTTAACTATTGAGGGAGGGGTATTGCGATTTTTTGCCTATATTTGTGGATTTTCCTATTTCTATTAACATTTGCATTGTGTATTTTGAAGCTCTTTTGTTTGGTATACGAATGTTTAGAATTGGTATGTCCTATTGATGAAATAGTCCATTTTGCAATTTATTTCCTTCTTTATTCTAGGTATTGTTACTCTAAAATCTATATTTCTGATGTTGATACAAAATCACTCAAGTTTTCCTATGATTTATGTTTTCACGGTATATTTTTTCCCATCCTTTACTTGTAACCTATGGTATATTATATTTCAAATGTATTTTCTGGAAGCAGCACATAATCATAAGGATTTACATTTTAATATTAACTTCTAATCTTTGGTTTTTGAGTTTTTAGAATATATAACATGATTATTGATATTGTTTGCTTTAGGTCTATTACATTGCTATTTTCTTTCTACTTTTCCAATCTGTTTCGGGTTTCTTTTTTCTTTTCACCTGGTTTTGTATTATGTATTTCTTTTATAATTTCACATTAACTTCTTTTTGGCTTAATAGGTATAACTTTATTATTCTTTTATTGGTTTCTTTTACATATTTATCATAGTCTACCTTTAAGGGATAAACTATATCACATGTAGTGTAAGAACTTTATTCACAAACGGGCAAATGAACTAAACAGATGCTTCTCAAAAGAAGCAACACAAATGGTCATCAAATATATGAAAAAAAATGTTCAACATAGTTTTCAATTAGAGAAATGCAAATCAAAACAAGTCCAATTAGAATAGCAGTCATCAAGAATACAAACAACAATACTAAAGAGGATATGGAGAAAAAAAACACTTTTACACTATTGGTGGGATTGTAAATTAGTATAGCCACTGTGGAAATCAGTATGGAGGTTTCTCAAAAGATGAAGAATGGAACTAACACAGATATACTATTCCTCGGTATTTATCCTAAAGAATTAAAGTTTCTTTTGCAATAGTGATACACACATACCCATATTTACAGCAACACCATTCACAATAGTAAAACTATAAAATCAGCCAAACTATGGATATCAATCAGCATCCATCAATGGATAAGTGAATAAAGAAAATGTGGTATATATACACAAAGGAGTTTTGTTCATCCATAAAGAAGAATGAAATTATGTCATTTTTAGGACAATGCAAGGGACTTGAAAATAACATGTTAAGTGAAATAAGCCACATTCACAAAGTCAAGAGTCATATCTTTCCTCTAATATGTGGAAACAAAAGAGGAAACAGGAAAAGAAAAGTGGTGGTAGGATCTCATAAAAATCAAAGGGAGACAGTAGAGTAGAAGAAAGGGACCATGGGGACAGACTAGTGGAGGGAAGGGGAAATGCTGGGGAAAGATTTTGGCCAAATTATATTGTGTGCATATGAGAATATGTAACCCAATCCATTATGCACAACTATAATGCACTAATAAAAAGATACAGAAAGAAAAACCCTCACAATAATATACTTCCTTTTATCCCCTCCTATCTATTGGATCATCATTGTCTTACATTTTGCTATGGTGTAATTTTGGTTTAAATTGTCAACTTTTAAAAAAATTATTTTTTAGTTGTAGATGGACACAATACTTTTATTTTATTTATTTATTTTTTGTGGTCCTAAGGATTGAACCCAGTGCTTCATACGTGTGAGGTGAGCACTCTACCACTGAGCCACAACCCCAGCCCTGTCAAGTATTTTTTTTTAAATTAAATGGTCAGAAAAATATTTATTTTTACCAATGTAGTTACTATTTTCAGAGCACTTTATTTCTTTGTGTAGAAAAATATTTCTATCTAATATTATTTTACTTTTTGCTGAAGGATTTTTAAAAATTACATTTCTTACAGTGCAGATCTGCTTGGATAGACTCTTATTTTATATATTATAAAATATTTACCTTCATCTTAGAAAGATATTTTCACTAGTTATGGAATTTTATTATTTACTTTCTTTTTATATTTTAAAAAATGTGGCTCCATTTTCTTGTTTCCATGATTATGACAGGAAATCTTGTACATAAGGTGTACTCTTCCTCTGTCTAATATTTTGTCTCTATCACTAAAGATAAAATGATCCTTAGCTTTGAGTAATTCGACTATAATGTGTCTATTTATAATTTGCCTCACATTTCTTTTTCTTGGATTCTTTTGAGATTCTTTAGTTTGTAAGCTTTCTGGTTTTCATATATGATTCCTGAAAGTTTCCAGCCATTATTTCTTTGGATCATTTTTTTAAAAAATTTTTTATTTAGGCTTATACGCTAACAGTGCAAGTTGATTCATTGTACATAGATAGAGGATAATATATCAATTCTCTAGTTGTAAGTTGTATAGAATCACAACACATATGCAGTCATACCTAAAGTTAGGGTTATTATGACCATCATATTCCACCACCTTTGCTGTCCCCATGTCCCATCCCCCCTTACACCCCAGAGCACAGAGATCCACCATTGTTCCCATGTCCTTCCCCACATTTTGGATCAGCATCCACTTCTCAATGAGTACATTTGGCATTTGGTTTTCTGAGATTGACTTACTTCACTTAGCATGATATTCTCCAACTCCATACATTTACCTGCAAATGCCATAATTTTATTCTTTCTTATTGCTGAGTAATATTCCATTGTGTATATATACCACAGTTTCTTTATCCAGTCATCTATCAAAGGGCATCATGGTTGGTTCCACAGTTTAGCTATTGTGAATTGAGCTG
The DNA here is from genome assembly GCA_028644305.1 of Xerus rutilus. Taxonomy (NCBI): domain Eukaryota; kingdom Metazoa; phylum Chordata; class Mammalia; order Rodentia; family Sciuridae; genus Xerus; species Xerus rutilus. The sequence continues at coordinate 51,185,443 of CM053410.1, read as the reverse complement.
CTATAAACATTGAAGTGGCTGTAGCACTGTAGTATGCTGTTTTTAAGTCTTCTGGGTATAGACCTAGGAGTAGGATAGCAGGCTCAAATGGTGGTTCCATTCCAAGTTTTCTAAGGAATCTCCATACTGCTTTCCAGATTTAGATTCAACACA
>CM053410.1:51166897-51184790 GCA_028644305.1 Xerus rutilus | reverse complement strand
AAGACTAGGGATTTCCCTTGGGTTTAACTAGACAGAAGTCCTTGGAGACCTTCCCAGGAGAAGCTGCAGTGCAATGGGGACAGTGAAGGACTGATGGAAGTGGCCAGAGGAGGTAACAGCGGGCCTCAGAGATGTAGGAATAGATGAGTCTTTCCAGGAGTTTTTCTGAAAAAGGAAACAAGAAAATGGGAAGACAACTAGAGAAGGAGTTGTGATGTAGAAAGTTTGTCAATGGAAGAAACGGCAGCATATCTGTGGGTGGCGAGGAACACTGCAGCAAAGAGATTCATGGTGATTCTAGGGAAGGGACTTCTCAAGCCTGTGGCCTGCCTCATTAGGCACTGCTGCCTCCCTTCAAAAAGTGTGAACTCTACCCATTTATGGCCTTTTTCAATACTAAGCACCTCTTAAGATAAAAGATTTTTTCCTTCCTCTGCTATTTTGTAGCACTGGATTACTGCACCCAACATGTTACTATTCAACATGTTATTATTCTACATTATCTGAACATACCTCTCTCAAGTATACCATAAGCTACCAATGTCCATAACCTGCAGTATCTCTATATCATCCCCTGATCCAATATGGTTTTTATGTGTAACTGATGCCCAATGAAAGTATTTTTTTTAGTAAATGAGTCTTTTAATTTTTTTCAAACACTTTTTACTTATTGATAACAATTTTGAACACTTGGAATATTGCAAGCCTAGTATTGTTTTATGTATGTTTTCCTATTTAAGAATAATTTAACTATTAAGTATCATATGTTCAATAGAAAAATGAACTGACTCTTCCAAGATCAAAGGGAAAGTAAGTGGCCTTCCCTAAATGGAAACAAAACTCTAGGACTCCAATCCTGCTGTAGGACTGCAGCTCTTACAGTCCCTAAGTCATCGTGTCTTAGAATTTAGGTAACACACATCCTCAATCTCCCCTACCAAACAGTGGGAATCACTTAATCATTTGGATTATGTGCCATAATTACTAGCCACAGTGTACACTATAAGCTAAACAATTAAAATCTTACCTGTAATGGTCTGTTTATTAAATGAGCAAAATAACATTCATTAATCAATGTAAAAATGCTCAGCATGATCTCTGGTTCACAGTTAAGTTCTTGGTACCAATTAGGGACAGCTATTACTCTATTATATACAGATATACCACACTGGTACAGAACAAATATTGGGCAGGAAAAATCAACAAATGAATGGGCACTCAACTTTTTTAACTTTTCCAAAGTACTGAATGGTTGACAGGCAGGCACTTAGAGAGTGAAAAGGCCAATCATTTGCAGCCTGCACAAAGATGCTGAGGAGTTTGGATGCTTCTCTTCCTCTTTTGCCCATTTCAGTCCAGCAACACACCCTTGTTTCTGTTCCTGAAACACCTTCTGGTGTTTGCATGGGCTGTTTCCTCTGCCTGAGTCTCTTCTTCCAGATTTCTACATGACTAAGTCCTTTGTGTCCTTCAGGTCTCACATGTCACCTTTTCAACCCACTCTGCCCTGGCTAGTCTCTAAAATCAAAATTACCTTTCTTAAAATAGCATTCCTAAGGCTTTTTACCATCTCTGATTTCTTTCTTAGCACTTAATGACTAACTTTACTAATTTTTATGTTTGTTGGCTATTGTTTTCCTTCTGTTCTCCAAGCCACATTATAATGTAGGCTCCAGAATGACAGGAGTTTTAGTCATTTTACCATTTGTGAAAAGGCATGAACCTTCATTTGACAGAAGAAACCAAACCTTAGAAAGCAAAAGGGTTATTATTAAGTGACCCACTTTCCAAATTCTTGTTCATAGCCACTACTATGGTACACTCACTCTACTTAGAACAAGCTATAATTCCAAAACCAGCAACAAGACAAGTGCTGGAAAATTAGGGTCATGGCATATATTGTTGGGAGAAGAAAGTACAATGGAAGAATCAGACAAGCATTCCAGTTTTCTTTGTGTGTTTGATATGTTTTTTGTTTGTTTGGTTTTGGTTTTTATTGTGAATCTCTCTAAATAGAACCAATGTTTGCTAATGATTGCTACATATTGCCTTGTGATCATACCCAGGACCTCTACCAACTTTGTACCAGCCAACAAAAGTCTACTGTTGCCAGGCACGGTGGCACACGCCTGTAATCCCAGCTCTTTGGGAGGCTGAGACAAGAGGATCAGGAGTTCAAAGCCAGCCTCAGCAAGGGCGAGGCACTAAGCAACCCAGTGAGACCCTGTCTCTAAATAAAACACAAAATGGGGCTGTGGGTGTGACTCAGTGGTTGAGTGCCCCTAAGTTCAATCCCTGGTACCAAAAAAAAAAAAAAAAAAAAAAAAAAAGCCTGCTGTCCCAGGCTAGCTAGCAATCAGGGATATCCACAACAAATTTTTCAAGCATATTAATACTAGTGACAAAGGAATGATTATCCTCATGAGCTCTCTCACACATCCTAGGCATTTACAGGCAGAATTCTGTCAGGGTGAATTCATGGCACCAAATAATCCACATATAATTTCTCATGTGTATATGTGAAAAAAAAAGTACGTTTGTGTTTAAAGAAAAAATGAAGCAAGATTTTAAGATTAAACGAATATAGTACTTATCTGTGTTCTCTGTCACTATATTTTAAATAATTTGAAGCAATTCTTTATAACAGTATAAATATAAATATACATCTTCTTAAGTACTCCTTTGGCTGGTGATAGAGAAAATCTAATGTTCTACAGCTTATATCTTTTAACAGAACTCGCTAAAACCCAGTGATGTAATGTAGATGTTGCCAAACAAAGGAAGAATTTGAAGAGCAAAATCAAAACTTTCAGAACAGGAAAACCATCCTGGAAATTAAATTGGATTTGGAAGGTTTAGTTTGAACAGAAAAGAAATACAAATGAAGGCAAAAAAATGAAATTGTATAATCAATACATACATTCCTCAGAATGCTCTTTTCTTTCACAGAAAATATAGATTTTCTTGTAAACATTCTTTGACTACTATTATTCCTTGAAGGACTCATCCACTCAAGTTGTCACTCAACCAATGTTTGATCACATGCAATGAAGTAGTATGTACCCTGTGAATGTTCTGAGGTTATACTACCCCAGTAATACTTCCTAGTTTCTACCACACCTTCCTTCAGAAGGGCCTTCACTAGCCTGCAATTGTATACAGAGTATTTTCTGAGTCTGTTCCTCTCCCATAATTCATTTAATAAACTCCATGCAGATTCTGACAATGACACTTGTGTGTCATTCTGAAGGGGAGAAGGTGGCGTGGAACACCTAAGCAACTCAGTTTCCACCGTCTAGACAGTATTCTGTTCTCTGTAAACAGCAATAGTTGTATTCCTTTATGGATATTCATGATATTTTTCGTGATGGTCTACATTAAAACTTTGGTAAAATTTTGAATAGAAAACTTAAGAACAAATATCCTTACTTTATTATTGACCCTAGGGGGAAAGGTTTAATGTTTATTATTAAGTATGATGTTAGATGCGGGTTCTTTTCAGGCCCCATTTCTATTTGCAGAATCTCTCTTCTATATCTAATATGCACAGAATATTCACCATGAAAACATTTTGAATATTTTCAAAAGTTTTTTCGGCATCTATTGAAATGATTACAGGGAATTTCTTCTTAATTCTGTTTATGTGACTCATTGCATTAATTGACTTCAACTGATTTTCAAATAGCAAAGTAACTGCATTCCTAAGATAAATGCCAATCAGTCATGATGGTATTACCCTATTACATATTGCTTGATTTATTTTGCTAAGTATTGTTAAGGTATTTTAAAACTATGTATATGGAATATTCTTATAGGATCTTAGTGCTTTATCAGGCTATGGGATTAGAGTTAGGGAGTCCTCACAAAATGAGTCAGTTAGTATATTCCTCTTCAGTTTGCTGAAAGACTTTATATGAAGTCAACCTGATTTATTTCTGTATGTTATTGAAGAATCCATCAGCAAAGCCATCTGGGCCTGAAGTTTTCCTTGCTGACAGTTGTTTTTTAAATTATTATTATAAATTCAACATCTTTATATGGAGCTATCTAGGTTCTCTATTTCTTCTTAGGTTTATACTAATATTATATTTTTATTTTGTGCTTTGTCTTAATCTGTCCATTAAAGTATGCATTTTATGTGCAAAGTTATTAATACTGTTTTATCCTGTAAAAATTTGTGAAAAGTAGTGTCATCTTTTTTTATTTCTGATGTTGGTCATTTGTGTTTTCTCTCCTTTTTATTAGTTAAATCATTGATTTTTATTAACTTTTTCAAAGAACTAACTATTGAGTTCTTTCATTTTTGCTATTATTTGTCTAATTTCTAACTGACTAGTTTTCACTCTTTTTAGAAAACCATCTCCTTTCTTCCACTTATTTTGCCTTTAGTTAGTTTTTCTTTCTTTCTTTTTTTCCTATAATCAGTCTTCTGCTCAGAAAACTCAGGTTTTCTAACATCTGGCTGCTGCTTGTTCAGTCATTTTTCTATTCATCTCAACTTATCATGAGTGTCTCCCCTCCCAGATTAATTCCCAGGAAAAAGCTGGGCTGGAGTGAGCACAGGAAATGTTATGTTATTGTAGTTGAATGTTGCAGTGAATGGGTGAAAAATGGAGGAAAAAATAGACATTATTTGGTGAAACAGGTTGAGAAATGGGACAAAACGGAAGTCATAATGTAGACAGAAAAGAACACAAGAGCTTGGACTTGTAGTTTTATGTTATGGTTTGGATATTAGGTATCCCCCCAAAGCTCCTATGTTAATGCAGGACTATTCAGACATGAAACAATTAGATAATAAGATCTGTAATCTAATCAGTATATCCTAGTTTGAATGCATTAACTGAGTGGTAACTGTAGGCAGGTGGAACATGGCTAGAGCAGGTGGGTTACTGGGAGCATGCCCTGGAAGGATTCCTCTTCTCCCTCCCTCCCCTCCACTCCCTCCCTCTCTCTGCCTCCCAGCTACCAGGAAGTGAACAATTTTCCTCTGCTATGCCCTTCTACCATGATGTCCTGCCTCATCTCAGGCCCAGAGCAATGGAGTCAGATGACCATAGACTGAACCTCTAAAACCATGAACCAAAATATACTTCCTCCTCTAACTTTGTTCTTATCATGTATTTTTGTAACTGTGATAAAAAGATAACTAACACACCATGTATTCCAGTTGTTCAATTTTAGCTAGACAGTAGAAGTCAAAAGGGACTCCAGGATAATCAGACCAATGGTGGTTTATTACATTTTCTGTTATTATAATGAGAATGCCTGAAGTTGGGTGCTTAATAAGGAAAAGAAGTTTATTTATCTCACATTTCTGCAAGTTAAAGTTCATGGCACAGCCTTGGTGTGCCCATAGAAAGGACCACATGGCAGATGGTATCACAATGGCGGGAGTTCAGTTCAAGCAGAAGAGATCATATGGCAAGACAAGAAGTTGGGGCAAGAGGCAGTAATAACTCCCACTAGGTCTCACCTCTTAAGGTTGGTCTTAATACTCACCACATCTTAACATCACCACACTGGCACCACACTTCCAACATGTGAAACTTGGGGAGACAGGCTTAAACCATATCCAAATCATAGCTAATGATTATGTGACCAGAGTTCTCCCTAAAAAAATACAAAACTTAAAAGCACCTCCCCAAAAAGTCATGAAGAATATTTACAATCAAACCAGATGACCAGCTGTCTTTAAAGAAAGGCAAGTGGGAATAAACCACCAAGAGTCATAAGACCAGCATAGTCTCATTAACTGTGTGGGAGAAAGCAGACAGAAGAAGTAAAAGAGGATGTAACTTAAAAGCCCCCCAAAATGGAGAACCTACAGTATAAAGGCTGAGAATGGGCAACGGAAATTGGGTGGTTTTTGCTGGTTCAATACCAAGGGATTGCAAGAGTTCTGCAATTGGAACAGAAAAGACCCCGTAGTCTGATATCCATGAACTCACAAAACAACTGGTCAGGGCACATTTCCATGTCAAGGATCCATGCTGAGGACATGGGCAGAATAGATAGGTACAGAAAATCGGAGATCAGAATGCATTATTCACTGGCAATGAAAAAATTAAATCCTCACATAGTTTATTTAAAAGTAAATATAGTAAGCAATACATTTCAGAGAGGAAATCTAATTTAACAGTTCCTGATTATTTATTTTATTCACTATTATACACACATTGACTATCACAGTGTCTGGAACATGGGAGCAAGACACATAATATTTCTTAAGTGACTGAATGAATTATTTGAAATTCATTGCTATATCACTGAAATATGTTTAGGAGGCATTGTCAAATAGTGTAGGAGTTACAGAAACCAATTTCTTATCACTTTTGGTAAGAAGATAACTATGACTCTTGAATAGCCTTTAGAGAAGACTTATTCCAATTTGTTCTCCAAGCAAAAAAAAGAAAATCTATTATACATTCATAGTTTTTAAAATATATAACATTTATAAATACTGGACAATTTGGAACATAGAAATCTACATTTAATTATTGTATTCAGAAATTGAGTCTTTTGACCATCCACAACCAAACATTCTATATTTCAATTACTAAAATGTCAAGCCAAGGAATCTTCATTTTTAAAAAGCTCAGTTGGTTATCCTTAGTGAACATAGATGAAAAAATTCTTAATAAAATACTGTCAAATTGCATACAAAAACATTAAAAAGATAGTGCACCACGATCAAGTGGGGTTCATCCCAAGGATGCAAGATTGGTTCAATATATGAAAATCAATAAATGTAATTCATCACATCAGTAGGCTTAAAGAGTCACATAATTATCTCAATAGATGTAGATAAGCATTTGACAAAATTCAGCATCCATTCATGTTCAAAACACTAGAAAAACTAGGAATAGTAAGAACATACCTCAACATTGTAAAAGCTATATACTTTGAATGCAAGGCCAACATCATTCTAAATAGAGAAATCTGAAAGCATTCCTTCTAAAACCTGGAATAAAACAGGGATTCCCTCTTTTACCACTTCTATTCAACAAAGTCCTTGAAACTCTATCCAGAGCAATTAGACAAAATAAAGAAATGAAAGTATGAATAGGAAAAGAAGAGCTCAAACTATCTCTATTTGCAGATGACATAATTCTATACTTAGAAGACCCAAAAAGCTCCACCAGAAAACTTTTGGAACTCATAAATGAATTCAATATAATAGCAGGATATAAAATTAAAACCCATAAATCAATGTGTTCCTATACACCCATGATGGATTAGCTGAACGTGAAATTAGGAAAACTATCCCATTCACAATAGTCTCAAAAAAATAAAATAAAATACTTGGGAATCAATTTAACAAAATAGGTGAAAGACCTCTACAATGAAAACTACAGAACACTAAAGAAAAATTGAAGAACACCTTAGAAGATGGAAAAATTTTCCATGTACTTGGGTAGGCAGAGTTAATACTGTGAAAATGTCCGTACTACCAAAAGTATTATACATAATTAAAGCAATTCCTATTAAAATTCCAGTGACATTCTTCATAGAAATAGAAAAGCAGCCATGAAATTCATTTGGAAAAATAAGGGGCCCAGAATAGCTAAAGCAATCCTTAGTGAGAAAAGCAAAGCAGGAGGCATCATAATACCAGACCTTAAATTATACTATAGAGCTATAGTAACAAAATGGCATGGTGTTGACACCAGAACAGACATGAAGACCAATGGAACAGAACAGAAGACACAGAGACAAATCTACATAAATACAGTTATCTCATACTAGACAGAGGTGCCATAAACACACACTGGAGCTAAAATAGCCTCTTTTACAAATGGTGCTGGGAAAACTGGAAATCTATATATAACAGAATGAAATTGAACTTCTATCTCTCACCCTGCAAAATAATCAACTCAAAGTGGATCAAGGACCTAGGCATTAGACGGGAGACTCTGTGTCTACTAAAGAGAAAATGTAGGCACAACTTTCTATCATGTTGGCTTAGGAACCAACTTCCTCAACGACACCTAAAGCACAAGAAGTAGAATCAAGAATCAATAAATGGGACAGTATCAAACTAAAAAGCTTCTTCACAGCAAAGGAAACAATCAATAATGTGAAGAGAGGGCCTACAAAATGGGAGAACATCTGTGACACCTACACCTCAGATAGATTATTTATCTCTAGGATATATAAAAAACTCAAAAAACTTAGCACCAAAAACCCCAAATAACCCAATCAATAAATGAGCAAAGGAACTGAATAGGCAATTCACAGAAGAAGAAATATGACTGGTCAACAAATATATGAAAAAATGTTCAACATCTCTAGCAATTAGAGAAATTCAAATTAAAACTACACTGAGATTGCATCTCATTCCAGTCAGAACGGCAATTGTTAAGAATACAAGTAATGATAAATGTTGGCAAGGATGTGGGGGAAAATGCACACTCATACATTGCTGGTAGGACTGCAAATTGGTGCAACTACTATGGAAAGTGGTACGGAGATTCCTCAGAGAACTTGGAATGGAACCACCATTTGACCCAGTTATCCCACTCCTCAGTATATATTCAAATGACTTAAAATCAGCATACTACAATGGCACAGCAATATCAATGTTTATGGCAGTTCAATTCACAATAGCTAAACTATGAAACCAACCTACGTGACCTTCAACAGATTGATGGATAAATAAAATGTGGTTTATACATACATAATGGAATATTACTCAGCCATGAAAAAGAATGAAATTCTGGCATTTGTAGGTAAATGGATGAAACTGAAGATTATCATGCTAAGGGAAATAAGCCAATCCAAAAAAACTAAAGACCAAATGTTCTCTCTGATATGTGGAATCTAGCATATAATGGAGGGTGGGAAAGGTAGAAGTTGATTGGATTAGACAAAGAGGAAGAAAGGGAAGAGAGGGGGAATGGGAGTGGAATGAATCAGACATAACTTTGCTATGTTCACATATGAATACATGACCAGTGAAACTCCACATCATGCACAACCATAAGAATGGCATCCTAAATTATACTTCATGTGAGTATAATATGTCAAAATACATTCTACTGCCATGTATCTAAACAGAACAAACTTTTATTAAAAAAAAGCTCTAAGCCGGGCGCAGTGGCTCAAGCCTGTAATCCCAGCACTTAGAGAGGCTGAGACAGGAGAATCGCGAGTTCAAAGCCAGCCTCAGCAATGGCGAGGCGCTAAGCAACTCAGTGAGACCCTGCTCTACATAAAACACAAAATAGGGCTGGGGATGTGGCTCAGCGGTCGAGTGCCCCTGAGTTCAATTTCCAGTACCAAAAAAAAAAAATAGCTCTATTGTTGATTCTTATGAACACTAACATTTGAGAACTATTGCTTTAAGCATTGGCTACTCATTTTACCATAGGAATATGTCAATGAATTCCTAGGTACATAAACTCGCTCTGTTTTCTTCTCGCTTAGTCATAAAATTATTGGAAGGTCCAACATTGAGTATCAAAGAAAGAAAGCCTTTCTAAACAAAGAAAATATCAAAGTATTTATCCTACTAAGAATCTAAATATAAATTCTATAATAGACTGGTTTCAGCAATGCTTTTTCAAACAACAAATTTGTGGGATATATAATCATTTGCATCACTGTTGATACTTATAAGAAAAAATACATTCATATTTGTCTGTATTTAATACAGTATTTTTTACCTGTAGGAGCTTGCTGAGCCCTAGATATGGATGCTGAAAGTACCATGTATTTCCAGTATACACACAAGTTCTTAAGCTTCTGTCTCTCTAGAGAAAAAAAGTTCACATTAATGTAACAGGCTACCTTTGTAACGTATTCATTCCACTTCAAAGATAAATAAATGAATCTGCAGTAGCTTCTGCCACATATAAATGTCACAAATTGGAGAATGCCAGGTGAATAATGTACATCATAATACTTGTTTCCATTTAAGTGTTTTGTGATACTGCTGTTTATCATCTTGCTCAGCTGTCGAAAATATTCATTTGAGAAGAAAAGCTCCTACATTGGTGTGAAACCAAGAGGCCTTTCTTTTCCTGTCTACAATGCCTGTCATTTGTCAGGCTGGTGTATTTTTATAGTTCCCTTCCCCCTCTGAAAAGCATTTCTGAGAAACCGCTTTCCAAACTTCCCCACCATAATCTCTAAGGAGGGTGCAAAGAGGTAAAATTCTGAAGCATGCTCAAGTAAAGCCATAGCAGGATAGGAATATATTTCTTTCTCAATCTTTTGAGTGTTCAAGACGGAAAGAGTATAAAGAGGTTCCCCACATATTGCTATTCCCAGCAATGTTTATATACTTGAATGGCTTTAAAAGGAAGCAATGTAATTATTGTTCTTCTAGTTCTCAAGGGGTATAATTTCATATTGCATCATTTTTTCTTTTCTTTTCTTTTTTTTTTGGATTGGTTTCGGTCTAATTTGCTCCGAGATTTAAAGCTATAACTTGTAAAAGATGCATGTAATATATGTCACCATGTTAAATTAGAGCATTTCATAAATGTCATCTGAATGGCAAAACTATATAGTGTGGTCTTATTGTAACTTGCTGCAAAATTAATATAGAGATTATTATCAAAATTGTGTTTTGACTTTATTAAAATGAAAGATCTTAGTATCATTTATTTCTCACATGAATAGATGTTATTTTCCATGTATATAGTTAATGCTGTATAAAAGTACACTTTTAGGAAAGTTGTTTGGTTTATCAATCTTTTTAGGTTAACTTTAGTAAGAATGATGAAAGTTTCTATAAAATTACATGGATAATGCCTGCTTTGCACAGTGTTAGTTTATTGAATCAGCAAAAGCACAAATTTCAAATATATTTTGAGAGGAAGATGTCCACTTGAGATCATAAATAAATGTTTTTAAAAAGTGCCTTCATATAATACTCAAATTTTGGATATTTGAATCCTTAATATGCATTTAGCACTTAGAGACATATACAAACACTGCAAACTCTTCAATATCAACCAACTGTTCATTAAAGAACCATACTATTTCCAACTTATCATTCAACTATAGGTACATTGTTATTGCCTAAATATTTGAAATTTTTTAATGTTAGGATTAAATGAATATGATTGTGTATAATACACCTATTTCATTGATTGTTTCAGATGTAGAACATCTTTTAACCAGTGGAGCAATAAATATACCACTTACAGTTACTTTGAAAATTTAATTATGTGTATAGAGATCTATCCTTTTGAGAAAATAGGTGAGCAATTAGAATATTTGAAAATAATGTTAAGTTCATTGTGAAAATGGCATAAATTTAGCTATGAAAATTATTTCTAAATATGTTCAACTGAACAAAGTATTGCATAAATAACTGATATAATAATGTAAGATATAATAATGTAAGAAACATATTCATAAGAGTACTTTCTAGAATTAGGTTGTCATTTTATTTTGAGGAATGCACACGGTATTTTAAATTATTAATGGTGGAAAACAGTTGTCCTGTAAATAGGACACTGGGACAGTGAAGACTGCATAGTAATGTGCAAATACTACCTGGGTACTCCAGGCTACCAAAATAACACCCACTTGCCCTTGTTAGTCTTTGTTTGCACATCAAAATTTTTCTTTACCCCCACCCTCGCACTTGCCTTGAGTTCTAAGATGTTTATCTCTAAGGACCATGTCGACAGGGCTATGTTTTACCTCTGGTTTCCAGTTGGACTTGCCCAGTGGAAGGCAATGCCAGAAACTAGACAGGAGGACAGGGACATGTTCTCCATGATCCTACCACAAAGGCTGCAAACTGGCTTAGGCTGAACCCCTACCCAGCACCACTTCCTGGTTTTGCTAGCAACTAATGAAAAGAAAAAGACAGGTAATTGCTACCTTCTGTTGGTAATCCCTGTTTCAACATATCTTGTTAGTTCCCCATCCTATCTATACCTTTGTAAATAGTTCCTTTTATACATTCCCTTCAGATACAACTTTTTTGTACTGTTCTTTTTCTGCTGATTCCCTGGCTGGCATGCTGCCCTTGATAAATAGTTTCCTAGCAAGCCAGATATGAATACAATGTTTTATGCTCAATGCTACAATAAAGATAAACTGTAAGTATAATGGATGCATAGGTGAATATTTCTGGTCATGTACTCAGAATTCATTTTTCTTTTCCTTGCTAGGGATAAGGTAGTTTTACAAATGGTTGAAGTGGTAGAGAATCCTCAATTAGACTTTTTTTTTCTATATAGTCTATTCCCTACTTATGACTTGTTAGTATACCTTCAAAATAGTGGGTCCTAAGCTACAGGCACCATTGGAGAAAATGGGCTGAACCAATGTCATCTTGAACTGACAACACTGATGAAAAAACATGTAGGAGGGGTGTATGATACAGATTCAATACAAATGATGAAATTCTCGTTGTAAAATAGTAAGATAATAAGTTATCGTCATTGAAGTGATTACACTATGATAGAACCCGTTGGCCAAGATGGGAAAAACAGAGTAGAGCTAACGTGTCCTGACCTATAAAGATTTCAGTGGTGGGGATGGGGTTATGGCGCAGTGGTAGCATGCTTGCCTAGCACGCGGGAGGCACTGGGTTCGATCCTCAGCACCACATAAAAATAAAATAAAGCTATTGTGTCCACCTACAACTAATAAATAAATAAATAAATAAATATATAAAAAGATTTCAGTGGTTTATTTCCGAACATTCCACTTCTATTTGAGATTTTTAAAAATGGTATTGGCCTTTGTTCACTCAAATAATTGATATAGCAATTACATCGTTTATTCACAAATTTATGAACCAAGACAAGAAAGATCTTATAAACTTGTTGGGTTTCAAAAGAGGCAACAGCATAGAATACCTAAAATGGGGCAACTAGAACCCATCAGAAGCAAGAAAGCAAACACTCCTGGACCTGCTACTGTCCAACATGATATCAGATCTGACACGAGAGACCATATTATCATCAAATAGCAAAAACAACAGTGATGTTAAAACACACTCTATTGAGGGAAACTGACAAAATACTCTAAAAAATGTAATGCAACTCTTTGCTTAAAGTTTTTTTGTTTTTTTCCACCAAAACTAATTGTTGAATAGGTCAAGGAAGTCACTTCTTGGCATACTAGGTAATGTGTGCTCAATGTCCTATTTATAGGAAGACTTATATACATAAAAGATACTATGTTGTCCTAGCGCTCTATTTATAGGACAATCTATATTTTTGTTCTAGTAATAAAGAACATATAAGCTGCAGATTATTATTTCTGACATTTTATAATAACTATGTCATTAAAATATTCACAAAAGTGAAAACTTAGGACTTCTTGGGTTAGTAGGATTTGGTATATGAAAAAATGAATGAATAAGTTTCCTTCCTACTTTTGGATACTGCATGTTTAGCAATCTGCTTGGAGGGTGCTGCTCATGTGCGAGGCACTATGCACTGAGATGAGAACATGTGTTTAGGTAAGATCCCCATGTCTTTAACCTCAAGTTGTATCTGGGCTTTAGAAATGATGCCAGTTTTATGTTTTTCTCCTCTTCATTATTACTGTGTCATCTTGTACGAGTTACATAAAATTTCCCCGAGGTCCAGAGTCCTCAATGGATAAATTAATACAATGGGTAAATGAATCATTTCTTCACCAACTTTGGTAAGGACTGAATTATCTGACAAAATACTTGGCATAATTCTTTCCAACTGGGAAATGTAAAACAGACAGAATATGTGAAAACCTTGCAGAGTAGTTTTGGTCCTCATTCATGTTTACCAACTGCCATTCTGTCTTCACACTTAAAAATGTAGCAATCCCACACATTATGCCAAAAGAAGGTCCATCAAGGTGCAGGCCAATACCTTGGACCACTAGAAGGTGACATACCCCACTCGTCAAGAATGTCAGAGAGCCTAACACCCCAGTCACTGGTTTTCCCTTGGTTCTGGAAGTATGTCAACCTTTGGAAATGATCAGTACACTTATTTGGCAGACAAGGGAGGAGAGAAATCAACTAAATTTTGTTCTTGAACAAATCAATATCCTCCAAAAGCACATACAAGGATCACTATCCTGTAGTGAGTAATCTTTTAAACAAACTTATTATATCTACCTACCTATGCACATGCCTATCTAAGTAGAAGATGTTTTCACCTTTTAATCTTAACCCCGAGGAATCATACACAGCCCAGAGTGGCTGCTATTTCTAAAAGTCTTTAAATGTTCATGTTTTGAAATTGCCTTCAAATCTATGATCCATCAACATCCTCTGCAATTCTTTCTATCCATGCTTCATTTCCTTCCCAGAGTCCTCCTCTGGAAATACCTGGGGTGAGGTAGTAATTGCTTTCTCATTTCCTGGTCCCTGAAGCCTCTCTCTCTTGTGTCTGTGCACAAGTGTTCTTCAGGCACACACTTTCTCCTTCCACATCCAGCTCTCTTGCTGACAAATGTTTGCTATGATATGGGTTTCCACAAGGGCATCTGCCACTGTTCGTTAAGACTTCATCCCCAAACAGACACCATCACCAATATGAATGACCCACCAACCCCAAAGTGCTGATAGGGGACTCTGTTCTCAGGGTCTTCACTGAACAGTAGCCAGTCTGTTCCGTGTGTAGAAGAGGATGCTCCTCACATTCTTGGGCTAACTTCTGTCACATAAGGATGGAGCTCAGATGGAAAGCGACCTGCCAAGACCCATCCCCTCCTTCCACAGTATACATCTGTAGCCGGGAAGCAGCTACCCAGCCAGGGACTACATTTTTCTAGCACTTCATACAACTCATAGAGCCATAATGTACAGCTGTCACCAATGGGAGCATAGCAGAAGAGGTAAATGACTCTTTTGGACCAGGACATTTTAAACATAGGAATTGCTTCTCCACACTATTGTTTCTTTTCCTAGGAGAAGGCAAAGCTAGTCTATGAAATGATACTGTGCCCCTGAATTGTCGTATGGAAGAGAGCCATCAAGCAACTAGCAACTGCCATCAAGGCAGCCAACAGCTGCCTTGAAGAGGATATGAAAGCAAGAAATAAACATCTAAATTGTCCGCTTCATTAGACATTCAGTGTTTGTTACCTCTGTTTAGCCTATCCTAGCTAATACTGGTAACAGTGCAATGGACCTTGTTTCACATCACAGTACGCTTATTAGTTAAATCAATGCTTCTAACATCTAGCCACTACCTAATGCTGCTGTCAGTGCTATTATCACTACCAAATCTAGTCTGAAATGCCTGAGGTATCATGTAGCCAAGTGTGTGTATACCCTGACCCTCGGGATAAAGCTATTCCCAATAAGATGACAGATACGTCCGCACGTGAAGAACTCAACTGACGCTGAGGCTAGGCAGCTCACTTCACTTGCAGATCCATCCGCTTTACTTTCAGGCAGTTTGTCACAAACTTGACTTGGATAACTCTCTCCACACTAGCCTTTCTATCAAGCTTGGATTCATTTTTTTTCTTTGTTCTCTCATTTAACCCCCAGGACCTTTGTACTTCTGCTTGTGAATTCTGGCCTTCTACATTCTCAGGATATTCAGTTATTACTCAGCTAGTTCTCAGAATCAGAGACTATATAACTAGGCCTTCAGGTCTCTCTTAGAAGCTCCAAATAAAGTCCCCAGGGACCTTTCACGTCCTTCACCATTCTAATGCATATCAACAACATCCATATATCATACCCTTCCAGGTCAAGCTCTCATAGGCAAAAGAAATTTGATGCTTTACTCTTTTCTGTTTGTACACTTTTATATTTGAGTCATACAAGTGTAACATTTCTAGAAAATTCACATGATGACTTTTGGACCTGTTATAGTCATTAATGTCAAATACCTGGTTCTGAGCAGATGAGAAAGCACTGATGTACTGTAGGAAATGGTACATTATGCACAGAAAGTGTATTCCGCTAAAATTTTTTAATGTATTTCTTTGAAAATTATCACTCTGGCAGAATAATCAATTTTCATGAGTAGAGTCCCTATTCTATATGATTCCATCTTCCATAGGTTGGACCTGAAAATACTTCCTTCATTGATGGCTTTCCATTTCATCAAATTCATTGCAACCCCAGTCTCCTTCCTTATTAATCTATTTTCTA
The DNA here is from genome assembly GCA_028644305.1 of Xerus rutilus. Lineage (NCBI taxonomy): Eukaryota > Metazoa > Chordata > Mammalia > Rodentia > Sciuridae > Xerus > Xerus rutilus. The sequence goes on along the minus strand of CM053410.1, from coordinate 51,168,715 downwards.
ATATCTCTTCATCATTTCTCTCTGTTCTAGTGCTATTGCTGCAGCCTACTGATGCCTTATTGAGCATTACAATAAACCATTCTTCTCTCTTTTTATATGCTTACAACTATATTTTCAGTTAACTTTTATATTTTCTTATTTATTGTTTTCTGTTTTCACTTCTTTTAAAATAGCTTAGGTTTGACTCTCTCATCTTGAGGACACAACCACAGGCCACATTTTGACCCAAATTTAACAAAGTCTCTGAAGAAAACTCAGAAAATCATTTGTTTTCAAGATGGAAATCAAAGTATGGGGCATAGTGAACCCATAGCTGACCAAGTGCACACTCCTCCCTGAATGGGTGTGCATAAGTAAACACCCCTCCCCCAAAATCTACATACAGCTCCTTACACCTATGCAACGAATAGGTAGCTCCTTGGTTATTAAAAACTGCTCCATAGACCAGCACCAAGAACAACAACCCGTGAAGTTTTATAAATGTAAAAGCTTTGTGCCCACCCCCAAATTTCAGAATCAGAATCTGCCTATTAAAAAATATACTGAGGATATTCACGGCATGGCACACTAAGAGTTTGGGAAGTGCTGCCTGGCAGACTCCTGCGTCTTGACTGTCAGGCTCCCTTGGTTGTGTGACTCACCATTCCTGGTTTCTTCAGCTAGATCCAATTACACAACACAGTCAAAAGAGAAGCAGCAGGAGCGGGGAAATCTGGAGCAGGGAGCAGGAAAACACTCCTACAGTACTTCTTCCACACCTCCTACAGGAATCCAGATGCATGCTGGGGACTTGACTGAAACCTCATCTCATCAGCAGTGTCTGTGGGGCTAGCTGCAGCAGGTAGTACAGGAATTGTAGCACACGGAGGAACAGGGGCAGTGGAGGGGCAAGTTGGAGCCAGATAGTTTGCTGCTGCTTTGAGTCAGGAGCAGATAGCGATGCCTAGCTATATGCACTTTATTTATGAGTTCATAGACCCATCTTAAGAAACTTCAAGGCACAGAAAAAAAGTTCTATTTGTACACTTCAATAATTGAATCATAAAGCATATAAGGTGGAGCATTTATCTAGAACTTGGTAAAGACATGAAGGTCTCGGCACAAACTATGTAGTTTCTCATTCAGAAAATTAGCTGATAATAACTGATCATCTGAGAATGTAGAGGGCTGGATTCACAGGATAGGTACATAGGTCTTAGGGTGTAAATGAGAAAGGAAGGAGGACATACTTCTGAGATGGAGGAAAGACTAGTCTCTGAGGCTATGTCTGGTTCATCTAGACTTAAATTTCATTAGATGAGGAAAAGGGAAAGGATGGTCTACCCCAAGATGCATGGCAAGAAACTCAAGCACCGAGTCAATGAACCAAGAAGGAAGTGCTGTGGCATCCTGGGAATTCACATCATATGTACCTGTACTAATAACTATGCCTGTTCACAAGACAAATGGATTTCTTCTTCAAAGTGCCGTGAATTACCATCTTTTGGCTCATATATCACTTTTGGATCTAATGAAAGTATTGGAATTTCTTGCTTCAGAAATATAAAGAAAATGCACAAAAAGAAAGGAAAATACACAGATTCTTGCATATAATTTAATGTATACACAAACACTCAAAACCCCATGTGGTAGCCCTAGGAAACTCTGTACTCTATATTAGAACTCCTCAATAATAATGATTGCTCATTTTCCTCTCTCTTATTACTATTGTTATTTCACTTTAGATGTTCTTGACCTCAGCGTGAGTATTTTTAGGATTCAGTGACTCAGAGAATTACTTCATGCCATTCTCAAGATCTTGGCATTCACATAAGAAAG
>CM053410.1:51121428-51160101 GCA_028644305.1 Xerus rutilus | reverse complement strand
CCACCCAGTTACTGGAAGTTGCAACACAACGGCACCCCTCCCTGGCGCCAAAAAGTGGTTCTGCAACTTGAGTCAGCTAATCAGAAGGCCAGGCAATGAGCTCACTGTAGCCAGACCTATCAATAACCTAAAGGTCAACTGGGCCCATGGTAGCCAGACCTATCAGTCTAAAGGCCCACTGACCACCCAGTGACTTCACTCATCCCCATCCAATCCTACTGCTGTTCACCCTGCGCGCGTTTTCCCTTACCCAATCATGTAACACCAAGGCATGTACTCCCCTGCTTGCGATTGTAACCCATAAAAATCTCTGCTCCCCCAGACTCGGGGCCGCGCTTCCTAACCCGCTGCGTTGGTGTGGGTTGGCGGACCCTACTCGAGTTTGAATTAAAGATCCTTTTGTGATTACATCGGAATCAGACTCCTGGTGGTCTCTGATGGTCTCGAGTCTGGGCATTACAATTAAGAGTTAGGAAATATTCCATGTATGTTCCTCAGTTCCAGGAACACATCCACCAACAACCCTATCTTCATCTGTATTCAGTGAAAACTAGGAAAGTTTCCCTTTCCAGTCTACACCCTTGAGACTCCAATTTCTGTTGTTAAAACAATGACAACAACAAAAACATTACACATGTTTGTTCTTGGGGATCAAAGGAAAATTCCATTCATATCCTACAACTCTAGACCCACAGCCACCACTGACATAAGCCTTTTACTCACCAGTACTTTACTAAATGACCAAGGGAAATTATCAATCATAATATATAGCTCTAGAACTATAGATAACAAATCTATAAACCTGAAACTACCCACACTCAAACCACAAGACCTAGTGATATTCTCTTCCATAGCCCACAGACTTGAGATTTCAGATGCTAGTGCCCAAAACACTGATATTACTTGTGCTTGTCCCTTCGGATGTGCAGAAGTTACCACCAGGGTGTCAGAGCTCATGAAAGCAAGTAACAGCACTACAAAGCCCAGCAGCAACTTTAGTCACCTCCACAGTACTAGAGACAGTCCCCTTAGTTTTCTACAACCTTAAGTCTAAAGTTACTGATACCATAGATATCAGAATTTTGATAATCATCCCCTTTGGGTCTGGTAAAGGTCCCATTCTATCCTATGGATTCAGAACTATGACTGCTAGTACTACAGGCCTAGACATCTTCCACATTCATCCTGAGGTACTAGGGAAGGTCTCTTTCACATTATGTGTTATGGAGACCACGGTTGCTGGTATCATATACCACATGATTTCAATGATTTCACCTGTTCCTGCCAAAAGGGACATCAGAACAATCATGTCCATATCTCATATCACCAAGTCTGTGGCAGATGCCTCCACAAGCATCAATATCAGCAATACTCAACTCTGAGGAGCCTGAGGACACATAACTTTAGAAGCTATGTCTAACTCAAAGTCACACAACTATGTTCATAAACTGTTACAATCTAGAGGCACTGAGAGACCTTGCTAACATCAAAGATGAATAAATCACACGAAAACTATACTTTTGAGCTTCACTATAACCAAAAGCAAAGTGCCTACCTAACTGACATCCTATTTAAAAAAAAAAAACCTACAAAAACTACTACATAAATTTAAAAGGGGCAAACATTATATAAAATGCACAGACATCCACTCAAGGACATGAGAAGAAACATGAAACATGACATTTTCAAAGGAAAACAGTGACTCTCCAAAAGTGAATCATTATTTGAAGGAAATCTATAAATGCTTGAAAAAGAACAATACTGTTTCAAAATAACAATCTTAAGAAAACTCTGTGAGATTAGTAATTACACAGACAAAACAAAGAAATGAGGAGAAAGTTTAGATAGAGGAGAGAAATTTGCCAAAGTGATTGAAATCATAAAAGAACCAATCAGAAATACCAGAACTAAAAACTTCAGTCAGTGAAATTAAAATACACATTAGGCTACAACAAGCAGACAGAAGAATTTCTGAACTTGAAGACACATCTTTTGAATTAATATAGTCAGACAAAAAGAAAAAAATATTAAAAAGAATGAAGAAAGTCACAAACCTTATGGGACAGTGTTAAGTGAACAAATATTTGCACTATAGTAATTCCAGAAGGTGGAGAAAAGGGGAAAGCCACTGAAAATCTATTTCATGAAACAAGAGCTGAAATTTCACAAAAACTTCAAAATGATATAGACACCCACATATAAGCAACTCAAAGATCTTCAACTACATTTCACCAAAATAGACCTTCACCCAGGCAAATGCCACTTGGACATGACAAAGAGATAATGCTAAAAAGAGAGAGAACAGAATAAAGTCACATAAAAAGAAAGCTCATTAGATTTACAGAAGATGTTTAGCAGCAAGTTTAGAGAGCAGAAAAAAAATGAAATGGTATATCCAAAGTACTGAAAAGGGGTAAAAAACAACAACAACAAAACAACTACCAACCAAGAACACAATACCCAACAATATTATCCTGCAAAAATAAAGATGAAATGAAGTCTTTCTCATATATTTAGAGATTAAGGAAACTGATCACCACAAGACCAGTCTTATAAGAAATGCTTAATGGAACTCTATAATAGAAACAAAACAATAAAAACCACCACCATGAAAACATAAATATTCAAAACTCACTAGAAGAATATATACATGAAATAGAAAGAGAAAAGAACCAAATCTAAGTATGGTAGAAGACTAACAACTAACAAAATGATAGTAATAATAATAAGAGATGTGGAAGAAACCAAAAATATACAATCAGGAAAGAATAAATTACAGGAGGAATTTTATGCATACTAATAACAACATTGAATGTAAGTGAATTAAATTCACTCATCAAAAGACAGACTAGATTTTGCAAAATAGAAGTTTGCAAAATAGAAATTTCCTTTACATACCTGTGAATGAGAAGAAACAATTTCTGAGGATAGAAGGGACAAAGAGATCTAAGACTCAAAAAAGAAGAGATTGGAATGATAAAAAGCACAGAGAAGCAGAAAACCAACTCAGAGATCAATATGAAGCAGTCTACAATTCCAACCTCAGTTCCCCAGATGGAGTGGAACTGACTTCACAAGTACAAGGCAAGCCTACAGAGTACAGGTAACCCCCTATGATAAACAGGGACCAGCAATCTTAGCACTGAAGAAACCCACTATTCCTGTAAGACTTAAATGTAGAACACGGAATTGAGCTGAGAGTGAATCTTCCTGTATTGCAGACTAGCTTTGGAGAAGAAATCCATTGAATCACTCTCCATTTCTCAGAATGCTATAATGAAACCATCTTGGAAGAGGAGGAGGCTATTATTTGGGATTGAGCTATTCTATAGATCAGAATGCTCAGATCAATCACAACTTAGGGTTCCTAGGGACACCCAACTGCAGTGACTGGGTGGAAGATGGCCAAGATAGTCATGGAGAGGGGGAAAGTTTAGTCACAGTCCCACAGAAAAATTTAAGCAGTAGGTACTGGGCTAGGAAGAAATGGTGATCAGAGGCACCACTATCTGTGCTGAGGAGCATGACATATTACACATGTTTACTAGGGGGCCAGCACTGAAACCAGTCAGATGTGGGTTGGTAGGTTGCTTGGTTCCTTTGGCTACCCTCTATAGCACAGAATTCATGAGTTTGCTTCTCCCACTCTTTAACATCTTTGGGGATACAACTTGGATATTTGCTATGCCCTAAGCTGCACAGAATGGTGGGAGTGGGTTGGGAATGAGTGGACACCTGTCTGGCCATGAACTAGTTGAGGCTAGACATGGCTCCATATACTTTCTCTCTCTCTTCTTCTCTTCTTCTATACTCTCTTCTTTCTCCTCTCCCCCCCTCCCCCACTACATACACACACACACACACACACACATACACACACACACACAGTCTGTCTAGTGAATGCAGCCCTGGTTCAGACAACATACCATTAACCTAGAGAGAAATGTGGAAAAGGGTTCTGCCTACGTAAAACAATTGTTTGGAGGGAGCAGATATAACTTACGAAAAGACCCAGTGGCAAATTAATTCTCACGATATTACCTGGCAGATTCCAATATTATGTATCTCAAAAAATCAACAAATAAACATCAGAGTTAAATTGTATTATAGGTTAAATGAACTTAAAAGACATCTACAAAGTATTACTTTCAACTGTTGCAGAATATATATTCTTGTAATCAGCAAACAGAACTTTTCCCCCAAATATATCATACTTTAGGCCATAAAGCAAATTTTATCAAATACAAAAAGGAAATAATTTGTTTCAACTTGTGAAATCATAATTGAATGAAACTAGAAATTAACAGCCAGAGAAACAAGAAAATACAAATAGATGAAAATCGAACCCTACACTTTTGAATGAACAGTTGGATCATTGAAAAAATAAAGGGGAATTTAAAAATTCTTAGAATCAAATGAAAAAGGAAATGCAACATACCTATTCCTTTGGATGTAATGAAAGCAGTTCTAAGAGGGAATTTGATAGCTATAAGTTACTATATTAAAGAAACAGCCAGGCATGGTGGCATGTTTGTTATTACAGTGACTCAGAGGCTGAGGCAGGAGAATCACAAGTCTGAGGCCAACCTCAGCAATTTAGCAATCCCTTGTCTCAAAATAATAAAATAAATAAAAAGAGCCAGAGGTATAGCTTATTGGTAGAGTGCCACTGGGTTCAAATCTAAGTATTGCAAAAATTAATAAATTAAAAAGAAACAGAGATCATAAATAAGTATCCCTGATGCATCTCAGGGTCTTAGAGAAGCAAGAACCAAAGCAAACCCAAAATCAGTAAAAGGGAAGAAATAATAAATATCAGAACAGAAATAAATGAACACAGCCTAAAAGAATAATACAAAGAATCAACAATATATAGAGTTCTTTAAAGGGATTAAGAAAAATAACAAGCCCTTAGCCAAAGTACCTAAAAGAAAGAGAGAAAATACCCAAATAAATAATAACAGAGACAAAAAGGAAGATAAGCCGAGTGTGACGGTGCACGCCTGTAATCCCAGCACTTTGGGAGGCTGAGACAGGAGAATTGCAAGCTCAAAGCCAGCCTTAGCAATAGCGAGGCGCTAAGCAACTCAGTGAGACCCTGTCTCTAAATAAAACACAAAATAGGGCTGGGGATGTGGCTCAGTGGTTCAGTACCACTGAGCTCAATTCCCTGTACAAAAAAAAAAAAAAAAAAAAGGATAGTAATATAGATGCCAGTAAAATCTATAGCCATTAGGGAATATTTTGAAAAATTTTAAATCTAATTTCTAATAAACTGGAAAATCTCAAGAAATGGACAAATTATACACATATAACCTTCCAAAATCAAGCCGAGAGATTATTAAAAACCTAAATATATTAATAACAAGCAATGAGGTTGAAGTAGCAATAATCTCCCACCAAAGAAAAGCTCAGGACTAATTGGATTCACAAGTGAATTTTACTAGACCTTTAAAGAGCTAATATTAATATTTCTAAACATATTGTATAAAATAGGGAAGAAACTCTCCCAGTCTCATTACATGAAGCCAGTATTACCCTGCTACCCAAACCTCATAAGGATAAAACCAAAACAAAAAAGAAGACTATCCTGATGAACATACATTTAAGAGTTCTTAATAAAATACATGCAAATCAAACAACATATTCAAAAGATCATACACCATGATCAAGTTGATTTCATTACAGGAATGCAAGAATAATTCAAGATACATAAGCCAATAAATTTAATACAGAGAATAAACAGAATCAAGAATAAAAATCACAAGATCATCTTGATACAGAAAAAAGGCTTTGATAAAATTCAACATCCTTGTATGATGAAAACCCTGAATAAACTAGGTGTAGAAGGATCATACCTCAACATAATAAAGGCTATATACAATAAACCCATAGCCAATGATATACTAAATGTGAAAAACCTGAAAGCATTTCCTATAAAATCAGTAGCAAGACATGGGTGTCTGCTATCACTGTTCTTATTCAATATACTACTCAAAATTTTTGCCAGAGCAATGTGACAAGAGAAAGAAATAAAAAGGATAAAAATAAGAAAGAAGAAAGTCAAATTATTCCTATTTTCAAGTGATGCTTCTATATTTAGGGAACCCTAAGAACTACACCAAAAGACTCTTAGATTTTAAAAACAAATATAACACAGTAACAAGACAAAATCAACATACAAAAATGAGTAACTTTCCCATACAACAATAATGAACCAACTCACTGAGAAAGAAACCTACAAAATAATCTCATTTACAATAGCTTCAAAATATATAATATATTTAGGAAAAAACTTAACCTAGAGAGTGATAAACTTCTACAATGAAAATTATAAAACACCAAAGAAAGAAATTAAATAAGACACTAAGAGATGGAAAGACCTCCCATCTTCATGGATAGGCAGAATTAATGTTGCTAAAATGGCCATGCTACCAAAAGCAATCTATAGAAACTACAGAAAAATGTAGCAAACACAATCCTGAGCAAAACCAAAAATAAATGAACAGATAAAGAAAATTTGGTATATATACACAATGGAATATATTTGGCTGTAAAGACAGGATTTTATTATCCTATCATTGGCAGCAATGTGGATAAAATTAGAGGTTATTAACTGAAATAAACAGACATAGAACAAAAATTACCACATATTCACATATTTTTGGAAATTAATAAATTTATCTTATAGAAGAATGGAATAGAATTGTGGTCACTACAAACAGGTAAGAGCAGACATGAAGGATAGAAAGAAATTCAGTAAGGGGCACCGAAAACAGAGTGGAAGAATTAGTTGTTTTTTTACAGCTCAGTAGGCTAATGACTAGCTAAAACAATCTGTATTTTAAAATGACCAAGAAGAGTATTAAATTCTCATTACATAAAAATTATCAATAGAAACAATATTTACCTGATTTTATTATTACACATTATATACAGGTATCAGGTACCATAATGTACCCCATTGGATGTACAAATATTCTGTTTCAATGATAATTTTTTTTAAAAAAATCTATGACATCAGGGTTCAGGCAGAATCTCTCTTCATTCAATATTTTTCAAGATATTTATTAGGTGCTATTATATGACTTAAACTACTCTGTTGACAAGACATAGTTTTAGTTTACTTTCCAGTTTACTTAGAACTCTCATCCTCCAATTTTTGACATTTGCAAAACTAAAACTAAAATGAAACTTTCTTATACGAAAGGCACTGCCTAAGTCATGCTATATTTCATGTTTATGATAGACGTTGCACGAGATCCCTCCTTAAGTGAGAAAGGATCTCTTTGAAATGCAAACACAAACAGAGGACTTCTTAGAAAATATGGTCTTCCATTGCACCGGGACAGTATCTCTCAAAGTAATTTCTAGAAGAGAAAGTAATTCTTCATCTTCAATATGGAGAAAAACTCACCGGATCACAAAGGAGGCTCCTATTTTTAGTGCCAACTTTATCACAGTCACAGGATTTGCAAACATCAATGGCTGAAGGATCTGCACCAACTTGTCGGAAAAAGTAATCCTTGCACAGTTCACAGTTCCTCCCTGCATCAGAGAAAGGTTATGCATTGTGACTTCCAATTCATTAAAATTAGCTGCATAATTCAAAATTAAAGACTGTATTCCTTTGAGGGAATTCTATAATTTTCGGGACGTCCATTTTAATGCACCTTTCATCTCTACCTGCCAATTTAGTGATCCAGAGCATATGAAACAATGAACCTGTTACAAACTGTGCTTTACTTCATTAAACTCCCATCTGTTATATAATACCACACTTCTAAAAAGCTATGCTCTGTAAGGACCTATACATTTTAAAAGAATTTCTTTCAAAACTTAAAACTTCTTTTCTATGACTGGGCTCTTCGTGTCTACCAAATAAGAGAAATTTCTACATGTGGTAGATGATACTTGTATAGTTAGAAGTAGGTAGGTAGCATTAGAAATATTTTACCAAAACTCAATCTTGTAAAATTGGAGGCTTCACTTAATATAATTATTATTCTATAGTAAACATGATTAAAAGTAAATGCTTCTGTTAGTGGTCATTATTTTTCATTCAAATATCCAAATAGAAATTTATTATATTTAGATATACCAAGTAATATTCCTATTAAATGTTAGAATGGTCTTGCCATTTTTATATATGGAAAAGCCCTATGGTACAAAGAATGTGAGTAGCATATAAGACAGCAGAAAAAAAACTCACAGCTATTGATTTTTCCTTTAAACATTATGCACTTCACTCAAATATTGCTTAAACTAGCTCAATATTAGACTAGAGAAATAAGTGAAAATTCACACTTACAGATCCTGGTTATGGACTAGTTAAATGAATTTATACAATTTCTAAAATATTTTCACTTGTATATGCTGAAGGCTCCCAAATGTATATCTTCTATCTAGAAATCTCTCCTTTATTTATCTTTCAATTACTATTTATGAAGTTATTGCCATGTTCCAAACATTGCCCTAAGTACTTAGAAATGTAGTAGTAAGCAAAATACACAGCATCCATTTCTCATCACAGAACTTTCTTCAGTCTAGTGGGTAAGATAAATCTTAAATAATAATGAGAATAGACTTCTCAATAGTGATAAGCCCAAGCCACCACTAAAGTATATATATGATTCAGATCTAGTCTAAGGTACCATGAATGGTTTAAAATGAAGAAACTTCAGAACTGTTTCCAACTGCCCAGTAGAGTGTTCCTCCTATAACTCTTGGAAGCATACACTGAACATGTTCAAAACAGTACTTCGCATCTCTTCTTAGCTTGATCCTCCTGAGTCTCCTAACTTGATGGACAGTGGCAACATGGACCGTAGTGCTCAAGCTAGGAGGGTAGGTGTCAATCTTGACTGGTCTCTTCCCAAACCTAGGCCCTGCTTACAAAATGCTCCCCTTTTTCAATTCTAAGTGTCTCTTGGTACACTTCTATCTACATCACTTTAAATGTATCTCAACATTATTTCTCATCTAGGCAATTGTAGCACCCAACTAACTGGTTTTTCCAAACCATTCTCGCCCTTCTCCAATCCATTCTCCACTCTACACCCAAATGGATCTTTGAAAAACATAAAACTGACTATGTCCTTTAACATGTAAAACCCATAAGTGTCGTCTTATTTACCTGGGTACCTTGTGTGATCTGAGCCCCACCTTGCTTCTTTTTTTTTTTTTCTTCCTTTTTTTAACCACCAGCCATTTGTCCTCTCAGTTCTCCCAAGGTGTCTTGTTTCTTGCTCCTCTAGGCCATTGCAGATGTTTTCCTGACTGGAATCTCTACCTGATGAACTCCCATTGTACTTGCTTTATCCTAGCACTCACTGAACAATTTTGGAATTGTTCCTTGAATAGTCTGCCTTTCCTATTACAGAATAACTCAAAGACAAAAATATTCATTATTTTATTCATCTTCATATCCCTAGCACCTAGCCGAGTCCTTGTGACCTTATGTCATCAATAATTATCTAATGAATTCATTCATGCTTCACAGCATCACTTTCAGATCCATCAGACTTGGGCCATTATATTTAGCAAATTCAGATGTTGCCTATTTCTGTTTCTAACATACTGCCCTTCAGAAAATAGTAATTTTCAATGACTAGTCAAAATGTTTTAAAACAGGAATTTATCACCTTCTGCATTTAATTAGTATTTTACCAGAGTATTCCCAGATTACCAGTTTCCATGCCAAATCTGAATGAATGTAAACATCCTCTATGTGAGAAAAGAGACATAAGGAATATAAAAGTGACAAAAGAATATTTGGGGATTTTTTTTCCTTCAAACTAAACATTGCTAAATTATACAAAATATATTTATGATTTTCTCAAACAGTGCGAACTCTTTAAAAGAAAACATTTTCCTGGGTTGAGGATGCAGTTCAATGATGGATCACTTACCTAGCATGCATGTGACCCTGGGTTCAATTCCTAGCTCAACAAGAAGAAGAAGAAAGGAATTTTTCCTGAAAAGATATAGTTCAGGACTAGAGTGCCATTTGGGGGCCTTGGGCCTCCTATCTGTCTGGATCACTCCACCTTGGCCCCTCTTGTCCATCTGCTTCTCACCTTTGTGCAATCCCACCTGGGCCTAGTCACATATGCAGGAAAGGAGACAGATAAGAGGAAGAGACCAGGAGAACAAAGGAAATTTAGGATATTTAAAAGAGGCAGAATGCTCTCATTTCTTGGGATACCAGAATACCAGCTATAACCCCCTTCTACATCCAGAGAGAAGTCTGTATCACTCCTTTTTAAATAAACCTTGCTTTATATGCTTGCCTCCGTGTGTTTCTCTAACATTATACTTCAACATGTGAGGAAGCAGGACTTCTCACCAATAATCAGTGGTATCTATAGTATGTAAGCACATTCTTATGTAAGACAGCAATAAATAATGTGCATTGGATATAGATATACACAGGCTTCAGAGGCCAAATGAACACTTTACGATTTGCTGGTTACCTGTAGTGTTATGCTGGCAGTCATCACAAACTCCTCCTCCCCCTTTCTGGTGCTCAAGAGGAAAAGGATCTACAGATGCATTGTAATGGCAGCTCCTGGAATGGTTGTTGCATTGACAAGGTTTACAGTTGAAAGCATGAACTTGATTGCCTCTGCGGAAAGGCTTGTCATTATAAAGTGGCAAGCAGCGATCACACTGGAACAGCAAAGTCATATTAGAACAATAAATATCAGCTCCGATTTTTTTCTATTAATAATCCAGTCTTTCTCACTAAATGTAAAGCTAATATTTATTATTTAAAAATCAGTGATCATTGTATTTGAAAAATGTTTTATAAATCAGAAAAAAAAAACATTATAGGTAAGACATAAGCTTGTTCCTCAACCTTTAAAAAATGTCAAAACACTAGAACTCCCTACCCTCAATTATAACTGTAAAGGGAAACCAAAAATAATAAAATGAAAGTTAATTTAGCACTCCATACTTTAAAACATCACATACCTGAAGAACTAAGCCATTTTATTTCTTGGCAAAAACCTCATTAACAGTACTTTGGATGATGTTGCCTTCTTGTACCATACCTTATTATCCTAAATAAGCATTTTTCCCCCTATACCTTGGTGAACTGTCATTTTTATTAAAAATTTGTATCAGCTTTCAACTTTTTGACCTTTGTGCTTTTAGTGTTGTGAAACATCCCTGAGAATTGCTCTAATGTGGCGATTTTGCTGGCATCACTTCCCCTGGGGTATCTTCACCTTAATCTTTGCGTGGCAACCACTTTCCTCACTGATGGGAAATTCACCCTGTCTGAGTAGCCTGGTTATACATCTAGAGTCTCTCAAAGGGCAGCAGTGATTAACTTTTTCTTATAAATCCACTAATGTTCAATTTGAATTTCACCTCCACATTTTCTTTCTTCACAATGCTTTAATTTTTTTCACCCACATAATTCCCTTGTAGTGAATGAATGTAGTGAATCCAAAGTGTCACATGGATGCATCAGTAACAAAAAGGCAACACAATCATGCAATTTTCTGTCTGTGAATAAACTGGTTCTGAAAGTGCTATGACCAGTCCAATATACTTTGAAAGAAGAAATGTAACTGGTTACTAGTTACAATGTGTATCTGTTATTTCCATGGTAATTTGTGGAATGAAGAGCCAGCAGCTAAGTGTGTTTATGTAACACAAGATCAAAAAAATAAAATAGAAAAAAATTACAGGTGATTTGACCACCAAGTCCAAATAATAACATGATATAATTCCTTTCAAAACTTGCAAGTGTACCTTTTTTCTTTTCAAAATTTATAGTGTGTACCCTACAGACTGCATATTCTGATATTATTAAATATCATGTTTATTGCATTATTTATCATATTTTCCACAAAACAAATGATTCAATCATTTTGCAATTATTACACGTTCAGTTTTTCTCCAAACTTATTTTTTGGGGGACTGCAGGTGTATCTGAGTATTTTTCTAAGAAAATTGTAAGGGATGAAGTCTGTCAAAGAAGAAAACCATTTTTAAAGATTTTGTTGAATATTCCTTTTAGAAAAATGAAAATTTTCCATATTAAAATTAATTACCTCTTCACTATTTTGATTTTATAAAAAGTATTAATCACTGTTTTTTTATATATATCTTTGATTACTAGTGAAACCAAATACTCCTTATCTACTTTTGGGTTATATTGTCCTTTTTTAAAAAAGTATTCATTTTTCTTTTACATATTCATTTTTTAATTGAGTCTAAAGTTCTTATCAGATACTACAATTTTATTTTACCTATAAAACAATGAATATTTCATTCATAATTTTCAAAATATTTATTTTCTTCTACTTTATTGGAATTTTTTTGCATAATAGTTCATTGATATGGTATAGTGGTGATGGAGAATATTTGTCTTTTTTTCTGACTTTAATGGAAATGTCTTTAATGTCACAATGTTTATAATGATATTGACTATTGGTTTCAGGTAGAAAATTTTTAAACATCTTAAAGAAAAAATTTCTATTGCAAAACAATAAAGATGCCTTTATTTAAAAAGTACAAAATACATTGTTAATTTTATTCAATTCTTATTCTTCAACCTGTTGAACTGACAAATCATATAATTAATAGGTTAAATGAAATCTATACTTGCATTCTTAGGATAAACTCAACATCAATAATGGTAAATGATGCTAAGTAAAAATATTATTCAGAGAATTGCATTTATACTCATAAATAAGACTGCTGCATGTTTTCATAATGATTTACTAAGCTAATTTTTCAACTTTTAATTGTATAAATACATATTTGTATTTATAACCTTCATTTTAATGTCCCTAAGACCATTCCTAATATTTTGAGCTTTGCTTCTCTCACAGTGCTCTATTAATACTTGTTCTTGCTTCTCTTGCTTTGAACTGAAATGACTGGTTTACTTATATGTACCTTTTAGGACATACAAGTTTTTGACTTTCATACTTATGTCATTAACAGAGTAGGAGCATAATAGACAATTGCTCAGCTGTTAACTGAAAATCACATCTAATTAATGATATTTATGTCCAGAGAAAGCTGTACTTGAAAGAATTTAGAGAAGAGACACAATGGGCACAATTCTCAAACCAGGTAATGGCTATGTGAAGATTTCATAATTGGCTGTGATGAGATTCTTTACAATGAATCACCACTCACAGCTATAAAATCAAACTCATTTTACAAAAGAAATATATGCTAGCAATCATTAGAACATTGTCAGCTATAAATCTTTGGCTAAAAAATATTTAAGTAGAAGAAATGACCCCTTTAAGCTTTCCCTCACTATCAGTAACCATAAGGAAATCAAATTTATATCACAGATTCAAAAGTTCTCTGTAGGCTACAAGCCACATAGCTTGGTTCAAGAATTGGTGCTGCCACTTCCTAATATTAAATATTATACATTGTAAAAGGGCCACTATGAAAAGTAGCATGCATACTGTCAAGCACTAGACTTTATATTAAGCATTTAAAATTAGTTGCTTTCCATCAACAGATGAATGGGTAAAGAAGTTCTGGTAGATACATGCAATGGAATATTATTTAGTCATAAGAATGAAATCCTGTTATTTGCAACAACATAAATACAACTGCAACATAACAACATATGGAATGAAATGAATCAGGCGCAGAAAAGACAAATACTGCATGTTGTCACTTATATGTGGAAATTGAAAAGATAATCTCATAGAGGTATGGAATAAGATAAAAATCACCAGAATCTGGAAGAGAAATGGAAGGAAAAAGTTTAATGAATACAGAAGTGCAGTCAATAGGAAATGATTTCTAATTATGCATAGTAGAGTAAATATGGTTCATGACAATTAATTGTATACTTCAAATAGCTAGTAGAGAGGATTTTGGATATTCCCAACAGAAAGAATTAATAAATATTTGAGGGAATGAATGTAATAATTACTCTGATTAGATATTACACATTGTATATGTGCATTGAAACATCACACTAGATCCCATAAATATGTACAATTATATTTTTAAACATTTTTAAATAAAATGGTTATTTTAATTAAATTCTGTAGGCCTTGGGTTGCATGGTTTACCACATCTGATTTCTATGCTTTGATTTGCTAGCTTGTGTTCTTGTACCTTTTTAAGCTTTTTATTTTTTTCTCCCTTTCTCATCCAATAACATGGGAGTGCTAATTCTGGCCTCATGAAGTTGTTTTAAAAGCTAAGCACTTATCAGAATGTCTGTCACACATTTGGCCCTCAGTGAACACTGCCTATTGCTTTAACTCTTATTGTATTCATAGCTGGAAATTAAGGAAGTTAGGTAATATGTACAATTTCATTGGACAGTTAGTCCTTGAATTCACTTTACCTGTATGAATGTCAGTTTATTCATCTCTGTTTTAGTTAGCTTTTTTGCTGCTGTGACTAAACAACCTGATAAGTACAATTTAGAGGAGCAAAAGTTTATTTGGGGGTTCACAGTTTCAGTAGTCTCGGTCCAAAGACAATCAGCTTCATTCCTCAAGGCTTAGATGTGGCAAAATATGAAGGAAGAGTGTGGTGGAGGAAAGCAGAACATTACCAGCAAGCTGAAAGAGACTCCACTTGCTAGATACAAAATATATCCCCCAAAGGCATGCCACAATGTCCACCTCCTCCAGCCACACACTATCTGCTTTCAGTTACCACTCAGTTATTTCGGGATTAACTCACTGATTGGGTTAAGGCTCTTATAACCTCTGAATGTTCTTGCATTTTCTCACACATGAGCTTTTGGGGGACACTTAATATCGAAACCATAATAATCTCTAAATAGAAAATAATTCAACATCTTATTTATTAAGAATAAAATAATCTTAGGATAAGTGGTAAAATGTAAATAATACCCAAAATGACTCCTGGCAGATGTTATTATACATTCAAAATCTGGAAGTTATAAGATAGAGAAAGAAGGAAGAGAGGAGCAAAAATGCAATGCAGTTTTTAAGTTTGAGTGGCACCAATAACATATGACTGTCCTTATGAAATATATTGTCAGTAAACATGAATAATGGACTGAGATCATAAATGTACTAGTATATGATCTGCTTTGGATGAAGTGGCCTACAGGGTGGAGGAAAGAATGATGTCCAAAAATGATGGACAAAATGTGTTTCTCATTAATTTCATCATCTGTAGGTATGATACAGAGGAGGTTTTATCTATACCTACTGCCTAGGGGCCATCAGATATCATTAGAGTATAATCATTACTCCTTATAGTAATTGTAGGTGTGGGCAAGATATGTTCTAATGGAATAAATGGCAGAGAAGATGAAAACTCACTTTCTGACTCCTCAGATTTGAAGGAGAGAAATGAGCTCATTAAATTTGCTTCCCCAGGTCAATTAGCCATGCAATTATCCTTATTCCCAATATTTAAAAACATTAGTCCATTGTAAAACTTTGACCAAAGGCAGGATTTATTATGAGACAATGAGCTAAACCTGATTTTTGCTTTCTTTCAAAATATTCTTATTGAAGAATTTGTTCACTGAATGGTGATGTTTTTATTTTTTCAAGTTGTCCTCTCTTGAATAGAAGTTGGTAGAAGTGATAAGAAACCTGTGGCCCTGTCACACTGATTACAGATGCAGTTTGTCTTCTACAAAGCAACTGCTGGCTGTTTGAATTTGGGATATTGCCTACATGAGTTAGTGGAGCAAATCCAGTAAAAGCATTCTTTTGATATTTCTGTGAAAACAACATTTTTTCCTTTTTAATTATGATCTTTAAAAAAAACCCTTTCATTGGAGATTTTATTCTTACTGGCAATGGAAAAGCCACTATCAAAAGGGCTTATTATAAATAAGAGTGGACTAAATGTTATATCAGTGCTCCAAATACACAATCCTGGCCTCCTTAACGTTCAAAATCAAACAGGAATTTTGCCGCTGACTTACTGAAGTGGATTTGGTCCTATTGACTATTTGTTATTGAAAACTGCTGGCCTTCTTTTTGTGACAAATTTTTAACAACCTAGAGAAATATGGGCAATGTGCTATGTTCTAGGAAAATAACCACAATTATCAGTTTACAACTTTAAAATTAAGATTCTAAAAAATTATTATAAAAATATCAAGATAACAAGAATTTGTAAAGAGGATAAGTTCAGACACTATCTGTAGGAAGGAGGTTTGTCCATGAGCA
Source organism: Xerus rutilus (assembly GCA_028644305.1). Taxonomy (NCBI): domain Eukaryota; kingdom Metazoa; phylum Chordata; class Mammalia; order Rodentia; family Sciuridae; genus Xerus; species Xerus rutilus. Next base: position 51,143,932 of record CM053410.1, on the reverse strand, counting down.
ACATATGTACACATTCCACTGAACCTAGAAATTCTGCTGAACATTCAGCAAGATAAGATTTAAGAGGATTTATGAGGATTTTTGAAATTGAGGAGTTTACAATAGCAAGAAAAAAAAGTAAAAGAAAAAAGAAAGAAACTAAAATTAGGCAAATGCTTCAAATAAAGAAAATGGTTTTAAAAAATCATGCTTAAAAAATATAATGCAAACATTTATATATAGAGAAAAATATTCATAGTATAGTTTGAATTCTAAAACCATGTTTTAAATAACACATAGAGTATAATCCTATTTTCTAGATAAAGAAGGATTCACCTATGAATATAAAGATACAACTTTAAGAAGATATGACATACATTTATTTACAGTAAGAATAATATAAGGTATCAAAGTACATAAACCAAGAGTATTTGCCAAGGCTAATAAATGACTTCTACTTTTTATAACTGTTTTTCCACAGTGTACATTTATTATTAATGTCACAAAAAATGGGAAAAAATAAAATGTAACTGCATGGATAGTTATAAGAATATTATACATCATTTGCATTATTTGTGTATAACATTTCACTACAAAAAGCTTAGAGAATCTAAATGTTCGAGTTTTAAATTAAACACAGATGATAAACTACAGGTAAAAAATGATTCTCTTTTCAAGTAAAAAATATAGGCTGATAGAATGTATCCATTATCACTAAAGTGTAGGATTTTTAAAAGATATTTTTTACAAAACAATTAGATTAATATATAGAAGCACAGATCTTGAGAAGTTACTGCTTACATTTCTGTTTTAAAATATGATTCAAAACATACACAACTAAATGACTCACTGGCATCTATTTTGGCCTTTAACATCAAGGCTAATTGTATGCTATTATCATATTGTATTTTTTTTATGAAGACAGGCAAAAGAGAAGGTATATTTTTGTAGTTGACCCTTTGATTATAAAGTTTCATAAAACTATAAAAATTTGGCCACATAATTATGTTTTTCACAACTCCTTTCAGAGAATACATAGAGAACTATGACAAAATGGAAGAAATAACAATGGGTAAAATATGAGTAGTTTTTGAATATTCAAAATTTTCATCTTTTTCTATCAGTCATTTAAATATTTCATTTATAATATTGAAAAGTGTATGTCTTATATTTTATGCAACTCCTGATGCAAAAATTTCTATTTAATGTTTCCCTCCTCTCCAGTTGATCATTTGTCACTTTTAATTAGGTTTCAGTTTCTTCTGTAACAACTGGATTCCCCCAATATGTCCCTGGATGCTCAAATTATAAGATTAGACAATGGCTATATCAAGGTCAAAGACCTTTATCACTGATTCATTTAATGGCCTTCATTTTGATAGCTTCTTAAAAGCTACTAATCAACTCTACCAAGTTGCAGCCAAATACTTTGACATGTTCAGGTAGAAAAATCATAAAATAATCATTGAATCTAGAAGACAATGATGAAATTTATGTTACTACATTATATTCTAATAATACACAATGACATTTCTCTCTTCTGGATCATTAAACTGGAATACAAGTGTTCTTTTGTTAATATTACAGACTAGCAAAGACAATCTTTCAAAGGTAATCCACAGGCCCCAAACCATTTGTAGCAACTCTACTCCTATCAGTCTTAATTTTGATCATTTATTTCTCAATACTTTCAAAAGTACAGAGAAACTACAAATTTACACAAAGGAAAATGTAAACTAATATAAGTATAGAAACAACCCATTTATTCAGTCACTTATTAAACAATGCCTACTGCATAACTTCAAAGAAAGGAAGAAGAAAATCTCTCTGAATTAAAAATACATAAAGTCCATGGGAGCAAAGGAGGACTTCCTGCAAGGTATTCACAGGAGAACTCTTCATGTGCAATGGATGCAGTGATGTTTGAAAGCTTCAGTGCATGATAATAACTAGAAGCATTAACAACTTGATTTGTCTTCAACATTTACAGGTTAAAAAAATAGAGAAGTAAATATTCTGTCTTTGTTTTTGTACCAGGAATTGAGCCCAGAGGTACTTAAACATTGAACCACATCCCTGGCCCTTTTTTTTCATTTATTATTATTATTATTATTTTTATTTTGAGACAGGGTCTAAGTTACATAAGGCCTTGCTAAGTTGCTAAGTCTAGCTTTGAACTTGATATCCTCCTGCCCCAGCCTCCCAATCCCTGGGATTATAGGTGTGTATCACCACGTCCAGCAAGAATCAGTTTTTGAATTATTTTTTTAAATGGATCAGAATACTTTCAAACATTTTTAAAAGTCACAAGAATTCCCCAAGATAAGTAAACAAATAAAATAATCCTTTTTTTCTTAAGTCTATCATATAAGCTAAAATTTCAGGGGCACAAAGGAAAACTATGGGGGCCACCTATTTTGTTAAACATTTATAGAGAAAACAGTCTTTTGTCTTCACCTTTAAAATTATTGCAATTATCACAGTAATAATAGTTCATTTACTTACCAGTTTTTCTTAGTAAACTCTGAGCTTCCAGAAGCACTAGATTTTAATGATCTGATGAATCTGAGCATGATGCCTAAAATATTGCAATTGCTCAATAAATGCATACTGAGGTAATGAATTAACAAACAAATGGATTAATGATCGAGTAAATAAATGGATCAATGAGGGAACAGAGAGAGTGGAGGAGAAAAAAATAATTTGCCTTTCTATCCTTAGTAATAAATAGGCACAAATCTCTTCCTAAGTAATACTTCCAATGCACTAAGATTAGCTAAGACTAATCATGACTTCCCTTTTTTTGAATGTAGCAGTTCAATTTTTATTCAAATGATGCAGTTTTAGTGTAATTCCCTTTGCCTCTTAGATAGAGAAATCATTATACCTAAAATATCACATTATTCATAAAAATAAAATCTTCAAGGTACTCATGTAAATGTTTTTCTGATGGAAGTTTCCCTAGGTACTTTCTAATGATCTAATGGCCAAGGTAATTTATCACTGGTAAATTTTAGTGAGGAGGTCACAGATAGAACTTCTATCTATAGAGAGAAGATAGACCGAAAGTGACTCAGTGCATCACACATGGTAAGTGATCAATGTACGTATGATGTAAGTGAAATATATCAGATGCAGATGTTCTCTCTCATGTGGATGTTTAAAAAAATAATCAGAATATACAGTAGTGATTACTAGAGACTGGGAAGGGCAAGGGTAAGGAAGATGGTGGTAGAGTAGATAATGGACACCAAAATACAAACAGACATAATGAGTTCTAGCATTCTACACAACGGCGGAGTGACTACAATTCACAATAACCTGGTATTTTATGAATAACTAGAAAAGAGGAGCTCAGAGGCTCCAAACACAATGATAGGAATCAGAAACATTATCTTGATTTGATCACTATACATTGTATACATGCTTTGAAATATCACATTATACCTATACATGTGTACAACTATTATGTGCTAATCAAAAATTTAAAAAGTAATTAGAAAGATGAAAATACTAACTACCCTCTTTCAATCATTACACACTTTATACATGTATCAAATTATCACATGCTATGTTATAAATTCTTAGAATTAAAATAAAAATACAAAAACATAAAATAATATATAAAACGATAAAAATATTTTTTCTATTTATTATTATTTTAAAGTAAATGGTCTAATAAAATTTTTATATTTGTGATAGTTACAGTACCATATCATTTTTAAATTTTTAAATGAAACATAAAAAAATAAAAATTGTACATATTATTGGGGTACCAAGTAGTGTTTTGATATATGCATGTGTTATATAATCTTTAAATCTGATTAAATCCATCTATCTCTCAAAACATTTTTCATTTCCTTATGGTAAAAACATTCAGGATGCTTCTAGCTTTCTGAAATACACAGTACATAGCTATTATCTATAGATAGGACCTTATCTGAACATAACTAGAAGTTAATGAAATAGTAACATTAAAAGTTCAAAGGAAAATGCAATAGTATTCTACCTATAGATTTTTACCTATGAATTGTTATATAATTTTTATTTGAAAATCTGAAATAATTACCACATTTTTACACTGAGAAGATAGAAATGATGTTTTTATCCTTCAATGCCGTATTTCTTTCTTAGTAATTATCTTTTCCCTGGCTAGGAATTCTTGTATAATATATCCAGAGACAATGTACTTACTTCTCTTTAGGTACTGAACTTAAAAGCATAAACTATATAACTGCTGATAATATTGTACAATATTGATCAGACACAGGTGGTAATATAACAATCATGAATACTTAATATATATGGCCCATCTCGCAATTCAAATAGTAACATGTGATAACTACTGTTAGAAACTTTCTAATCCAAGCAATTAATCTGCAATTCTACAGGCGAAGTAAAATGAGGAATTGAAAAATTATGCAATGAAATTAATTTTAATAACATGAAACACAATTTATGTTTGGAAAAAGCACAATTGTAAGTAAAATTAGTTGTATACTTCTTCAGTCTTATTACTGACATATAAATATAACTGATATCAAGGTACTTGTAAAAAGTACAAATCTGTCTGTCTAAAGGCTGAATGAGGCAGAACCATTTTCAGGAGGGGCCCTGGAGTCTTACTGGTTAATCTTGAGTACTCTATGTTGTTTGGTATTTGGTTTCTCCTTTGGATTGCTTGCTTCCTTTGTTCTTTCTTTCTCTTTAATTATCTGCTTGTTCTGAAGACTAAATAGAAAAAACACATTTAGACACACTAGGTTTCCTAAGAGTCCAGAAGGAGGACTTCATGATTTGCTCAAGTTTGTGAATAATGGCTTAGCTAAAACCATATTATTATGACCATAATAACTTAACCCTATAGATATTCCAAAATACATGTCCTGGAATAGAGATCACATTTGTAAAGGATAACCTACACTATTATACAAAGGAACTCAAAGAAGAAAAAATGAATTCATTATATTAATATGTTCTTGATATACAACTATTCAAAATAATATGTATCATACAAATATGGATTCAGAAATTTAAAAATATAATGAATGAAAGCTGTCCTTTCAGTTTTAAGATTCTCCCAATTTAGTTTTCATAAAAGGCATCTGAGTTGCCATTTGGATATAAAGTCATTTTATGTTGAAAACATTTTTCTAGTACTAGATTTGAGTACAACATTAGTAAATAAAAATACTTTAATTAGTATTAGTTCAGATTTTCCTTTTATACTTTAAAATATCTATGTTATATTATTAGTTAATTAATGATTATCAGCAAGAATCATTTATTTTCACTAAAGTCATCTCTGTTTATTACAGTAATTAGTGTCTGCCAGGGGATATGTTTTGTATTTCATAAATGAAGGTCCTTCAATATTTTCAAATATTTGCATCTGTAATCAAGACATAATGGCTATACTCTAGCATCATGTTCTACACATACAAAGCATTTAATAAATATTTGTTGCATGAATAAAGCTACCAAATGATCAATCTTCACAGGAGAATTATAAACATACACAGTTATAATGAATTTAGTAATAGTTACCCCATACGGAATAGAGTCACCATTGTCTTTAGTAATAGTATAAAAATATTTATCACAGTGATATATTCCTGATAGACTAGTAAATTATATTATAGTGGGAAAATGTTAATACTTCAGGTAAATACATTTGTATGTAATATAAAAGCAAACAACTGTACACTTTTATCACTTTTAACAAATGACTGAAATATATGTTCCCTTCCACCAATAATGTCTGAATGTAGTAATATCCAGGTAGAAGCACATCCTTCTATTCACACCTCATATTTATGTATCACATAGTATTGTTTTACATGTTTTTTAAAATTTATAAAAGTGGCAGAGTATGTATTATTCTAAAACAAGCTTTTTTTTATTTTCTTTTGTCATGATTGAGAAATCTGATCATGTTGATGCCATAACTATATTCATTTACATCCAATGCTATGAGGGTTCCTTTTAGCTATCGTCTGCCACAGCAATGGCGTGTTCCCATCAGTGATGCATAAGTCCCCAGTTGCCAGCACCCAGAAATTTCAGGTATTTTCCTATTTGCTATCCTGATAGGTGTAAAATGTTATCTCATAGTTTTGATTAATTTATTTATAACCAGTGCAGTTGCAGGTGTTTTTATGCATATACAGAGCACTTCGTTTGCCAATTGTGCCTCTTCTGAGAATCGCATGTTCTCTTTGTTGTCTACCTTTCAGTAAGTTTGCTGGATTTAAAAGTTACCTTTGTCAGTTGCCTGTGCTGTGTTGCTAATATTGAATGCTAGTCTGTAATTTTCTTCCCTTTAGTTTTTTACATAATAGCTTTTGATGATTAGAATTTTCAGATTTTAATGTAGCCATATGTACCAACTTCTATCTTTACAGTGTGCACTTCATGTGTCCAGAATTCATACCAATCTGCTGTACGTTAAAAAGTTTAACATCTATATTTTGCTGGGAATAGGTTAAGGTACAAGTTATGAGTCTAACTTTTCCAATGAAAAATAAACTTTCCTGCAGCATGTATTAAGCAGTTCACTGTTTTCCTCCTAGATTTGAAATATCACCATTCATGTATTAATGATCTCTTTGTGTATCCTTCAAGCAATATTTTATTGACTTTATTTCCAAAATGAGACTGAATATCAGGTAGAACAAGACACGCCCTCCTAAATATGCCCATTGTTTTTGCTCTTCTAATTATCATTGTTAGAATCAGTTTGTAAAATTACAAAAAAATACTCTCTTGGTTTTTTGATAGGCATTGGATTGAACTGACATTATGAATAGGGAGAACTGACATCCTTGTGATATTGAATCTTCCTCTACATAAACATGATATAAACTTTCTAATAATTTAGATCTTTTAATTATTTTTAATAATGACTTTTCCATGCACCGCTCTTGGTAGATTGTCCTTGTGATATAATCAGTAGCTCTTTTAAAATTAATTTTCTGTTTGTTATACTGGTATATTAGTGGAAATTGATTTCCATATATATCCCATATCTAAGCATCCTTACTTAAATCTAATATTTAATGATTTGAAGATTTTCTTCTTATATTTTCTAACTCAATTATCTTGGCCTAAGATATCAATATTTCACCATCTTTTATTCCAATCTTTGAAGTTTTTATTTCTTTTTCTTGTTGTATTAAGCTGGCTAGAACCTCCAATAAAATGTCAAATCACAGGCATCTTTGTCTTATCCCTGATTAAAGAAAATGCTCCAATAGATTCACCACTTTATGCAATGCTGTTCCTAGGAAATTGAAGACGTAATTTGTCACATTTTGTGCTGAAAATAATTATTCTGATTAGAGTTACATTTTATTAACTGCACTTTTTTCTGAATCTAATGAAATGATCAACTATTTTCCTTCTCTTCATACGTTGGTGCAATGTCTTATATTAACAGACTTATTAATCTTAAATTACATTTGCATTTCTGGGAGAAATCCAATTTTGTTACTATATAATTTTTATTAATTGCTAGATTTGATTTGTTACCAGTTTAAGGTTTTTAGACTTAGGTTTATAAGTAAGACTGGTTTATATATTCCCTCCGCTTTTTCTTTGTGCTACCCTCATTTGATTTTGTTTCCTGATATCCACATCTCCATTGTGAAATTCAAAATAAAGATTTATGCCTTCAGAAAAAACCTTAACATACTATATATCAAATACCATAGTTCCACCACCAACTGCTAAGAAAATCGAAAATAACTGTTTTGCTCAAAGATGTAGAACTGGTGCTTAGCAGTGAGTACTCAATAAAATTTTATTGGATTAATAAAAGGGTCATAAAGTTAGTTGAGGATTTTCTTCTATTTTTCTTGACTAGTTTGCATAATACTTGGATGACTTGATACATTCATTTACTTACAATTGATGCCTACAAAGTGATTACAAAGTACATATAACTTATTGAGACCAGTTTTATAATTAGTTCACAAATTTTCTATGTGATCTTGATAAGAATATACTTTTTCTTATTCTTAGAGAAATCTGTTAGCTTAAGCTTCAAAATAGTCTAATATTAAATTGTTGAGGATTTCCTGAGATAGTTTTTAATGACCTGTTTAGTCAGTGACTGAATGAGATACAAAGTTTTTCTACCATGGTGAGGAACTTGTTAATTACTACTTCCAGTTCTGTCAAATTCTGCTTTATACTTTTGAAACTGTAATGAGAACATATAAGGTTAGAATTATACATTTTGTTATTATTACATATGAGATTTTTGTCTCCTAGTAAAACTTTTAAAATCTATGTTGCCTAATATTTATCTAGCTCAGGTCAATTCTCTTAAATTTCTAAACTTTATGTGTGCTTACGTTTTGGGTATGTCTTAGCCTAACTAACATGATAAGATGATGACATATATTGGAGTATTAGGACAAAAAAAGTTCTTATATTTTTACAAAATATCCCCTATATTTTTAAATAAGTGGAAAATGTTAATAAACATTTAAAAAATAACTATATATAATGTCCCATCTCGTCCAATCTGTTTATTTACATGATCAGAGACAAAGTCTTGCAAAACTGGTAGGCAAGAACTTTGGGCTGTTATTGTAAATTAAAATTAAATAAATTTGTCATTGCAAAATAAAACAAATAAAAGTAGCCTTTTAAATTTTGTTATTTTTACCATAGATCTTTGTATCAATTTGATTTTTACAAATATTACATTAAAATATTTATCTTGATTATTATTTTGTTTGTTTGTGCCTAAGGTATTCCCTTGCCCTAATCCAGGCTGTGCTCAGACATTACCATTTTGAAGATGGATTTTGTTCTCTTTCAGTCTGACAATTACATTTTTTTTCTGACAAATTTTTACTAGTACATAATAATTATATAAAATAGTGTTTCATTATGGCATATCAGTACATGCATATAGCATAATTTGGTCAATTTCAATCTCCAGTAATTCTCTCCTTGGGGTCTCCTTCCTGGACCTTACTGTCCCCCATTTATTTATATCAGATGCCTTTTTAAAAATCTTTTTCTTCCTAGCTTCCACATAAGAAAGGAAATGTATGACCCCCAACTTCCTGAATCTGGCTTATTTCACTTAACATGATGCTTTCCAGTTCCATCCATTTAACAGAAAATGGACTTAATATTATTTTTTATAGCTGAATAAAACTCTTTTGTGCACATTTACATTTTCTTTATCCATTCACCTTTTGATTAACACCTAGGCTGGCTGTTAACACCATGATTTGGCTATTATTAATTCTGTTGCTAAATCATGGGGGTATAATACTCTGTAGTAATACTTTTGGATGTATGTCCTTAAACATATGAAGATTATTTTGGATAAATACTGAGAAGTAGGATAGCTAGATACTCTTTAGGAACCTTCATATTGCTTTCTATGGTGGGTGGCTCTACAAATTTACATTTCAACCAACAGTGTGTAAGAATTCTTTTTCCCCTACATCCTTGTTGGCACTGTTATTTGTATTCTTGATGACATCTTAAATCTAACAGGTTCAGCACATTTATATTTGTTATGATTGCTGATTTATTTGGAATTTTTAATTTTCTATTTATCCTTTGTTCTTCTCCCCCTCCTATTTGGACTTAGTTTGGAACGAGAAAGTTGTTTTTGCTTCCCTTCATTTTCTATTATTTGGTTGTTATGTATTATATATCTTCCTTTAGAGTGTGTGATTCTTAAGAATGAAACTACCACTTCAAAGTTTGAAATAATTCTCTCTTCTTGAATGATTCAAGGAACTTTGGTCTCTAAATGCAACCATTTTCTTAAAAGCTATATTTTCTAATAGACTTTAATTTTAGATCAGTTTTCCACAGCAAAGTTAATTAGAAAATATGGTTACCTCTGCTCCCGATAGATGTTCAGTCTCCCCACCACTAACATCCTCCAACAGAGTGTTACATTTATTACAAGTGATGAATATACATTGACACATCATTATCCTTCCACAGTCCACAGTTTATGTTAAGGGTCACTCTTGGTATGATATGATCAATGGGTTTTAATAAATGTTTAATCACATATATCCAACATTATGGCATTATACAGAAAGGTTCCACTACCCTACAAATTCTGTATTGGAGAATTCTCTGACAAAATTTCTCTTTATCCCTTCCTCTCCCTTGACCACTTGCAAACACTGGTCTGTTTACATCTCTATAGTTTTTCCTCTTCCAGGGTGTCATAAAATGAGACTTTCACAGTACACAGCATTTTCAGGGCTTCTTCAATGAATAACATGCATTAAAGTTTCATCTCTATCTTTTGACAGATTGACAAATCATTTTAATATCAAATAATTAATTTTATAGATGTATCATAATTTATTTGTCCACTCACTTATTGAAGCAAAACTTAGTTTCTTCCAAATTCTGGCAAATTTGAATAAAGTTCTTACAAACATCAGTGTGCTCTCTTTTGTGTGGACAGAAGTTTTTAACTTAGTTGAGTAGATATCAATGAGCACAACAGCATCATATGGTAAGAGCAAGTTTGGTTTTGCAAGAAAGTGTCAAAGCGTTTTCCAAAGTGACCCTATCATCTTGTAGGGTTGTTCAGCAATGAATGAGAGTTTCTTTTGCTCCATATCCTCCTGAGTATTTGGTGTTGTCTCTATCTGGGTTTTTTGCAGCTATAATAGGTATGTAGTAATATCATTTTTTAAAATGCAATTCCCTGATGACATATGATATTGAGCATCTTTTCATATACTTATCATCTGTACATCTTCTTTGGTGAAGAGTGTGTTCAGATCCAAGTTTTAAGAGTTCCTTAGGATGATAATTTATTAGACACAGTTTTGCAAATATTTTTCACCATTCTGAGGCTTATCTTCTCATTCTCTTGATAGCTTCATAGAATAAAAGTTGTTTTTGTTTGTGTTTGTGTGTGTATGGTGGTGCTGATAGTGGTGGTAGTGGTAGGGATGAAGTTTATAGCCTTATGCATGCTAAGCAAGCACTCTACCACTGTTCTATACCTCCAACTCTAGAAGTTTTTAATTTCAATGAAGTTTATCAATTATTTCTTTCATGAATCATGGCTGTTTTCTGTATCTGAAAAGTCATTATTATACTAAGATCATCTGGATTTTCTTCTATGTTGTCTTCTCAGAATGATACAGTTTTTTATTTTACATTTAGATGCATGATACATTCTGAGTTAATTTTTGTGAAGAGTATAAAATTTGTGTCTAATTTATTTTTGCATGGGATGTCCAGTTCTTCCGTCATCCCTGGTTGAAAATATTGCTTATTCTCCCCTGTACTGCCTTGGCTCCTTTGTGTAGGATCAGTTGACTATGTGGGTCTCTTCCTGGGCTCTCTATTCTGTTGCACTAGTCTGTTTGCCTACTCTCTTGCTGATACAACAATGTCTTGATTACTGTAGCCTTACAATAATATTGAAGCTTGGTTGTTGTTCTTCAATGTTGTGTTGGCTATTGTGGATTTTTTCCCCTCCCTGTATAAAGTTTGGAATCAGCTTGTTGATATCTCAAGATAAGTTTTGTGTGATTTTTATTAAGATTATATTGAATCTATAGATCAAGTTAAATAAATCTTCATCTTGACAGTATTGAATTTTCTCATTTATGAATGTGAAATCTCTCCATTTAGTTCTTTGACTTCTTTCATTAGGATTGACTTTGTAGTTTCTTAAATAGATATAATACATATTTTATAATATTTATACATAAATATTTCTTTTTATTAAGAGCTAAGGTAAGGATATTCTGTTTTTAATTTCAAATTCTACTTGCTCATTGATGTACATAGGAAAGCAATAGTTTTTTTTAATATTAACCATGTATCCTGCAACCTTGTTATAATCCCTTATTAATTACAAGAGCTTTCTTTTGTTTACTTTTTTCAAGTTTTCAATGTAGGTGATCACTTCATCTGCAAACAAGTAATGCTTTATTTCTATTTATTGACATGATCCTGTGCTATGTGGTCTGGATGTGGTTTGTCCCCACCAAAACTTACCTTGAAATTTGGTTGCCATTGCAGCTGTGTAGGGAAATAGAGTCTTTATGAGGGGTTAATGTCTTTCTCATGAGGCTGTATTAATCCTCATGGGAATGAATTATTTCTTGCAAGTGCAGGTTATAATAAAGCATCTAACCTGCTTTGTCCTATCATTGTCTTTCATATGCACTCATTTGCTCTTCTATTTTCTACCATAAGTTGAAGTTGCATGAAGTTATCACCATAGGCCAAAGTCACCAAATGCCATACTCTGAGACTTCTAGAACCATGAGCCAATGAGCCAAAATAAACTTCTTTTCTTTATTAAACTACCCAGTCTTAAGGATTCTGTTATAAATGCGGAAAATTATCTAAGCTATCGTATTAGTTTTCGGTATCAGGGATTGTACCCAGGGGCACTTTACCACTGAGTCACATCCCCAATCCTTTTTTATTTATTTTATTTTAAGACAAGTTCTAAGTTGCTGAGGCTGGCTTTGAACTCTCAATCCTCCTGCCTTGGGCTTCCAAGGCACTGAGATTATAAGCATGTGTCACTACGCCCAGCTATCATGTGGTTTGTCTTTATTTAGCTAGTTGATGTAATAGATTACATTAGACAATTGTGAAATTTTTATCCAACCTTACATACCTGGGATGAATCTCACTTGGTTGTGGTGTACAGTATAATTTTAATACACCATTGGATTTTCTATTTTTTGAGGATTTTTGCATCTGAGTTCACAAAAGATATTATTCTTGAGTTTTCTTGTAGTATCTTCATTCTTAATATTGGAATAATGCTCACATCATATGAATTGAGTCTTACGTTTTGATGCACTCTGGCTATCTCTATCATTTAACTAGTGCATTTAGGCAACTGATGTTCAAAGTAATTACTGACATATTTGGATTCCTATTACCATATTTGTTATTGTTTTCTATTCATTTCCATTGCTCTTTGTTTTTATTTTTGTCTTCTACTTTTTTCCTGCCTTATGTGGTTTAAATTGGGCATTTTAATGTAATTTTTATCATATTTCTTAACATATTAATTACTTTTTTCCTTTTTTAATCTTTTAAGAATAAAAAAGCTTGGAATTTATACTTACCACTAATCCAAGTCCACTTTTAAAAAACTTCATACCACTTCAGGGTGGTGCAGGTACCTTATAATAATAAAGTATCTCTAGTTCCTCCCTCATATCCCTTCTATCATTGCTGTCTTTCATGTCACTTATACCCAAGCTGTCATCACTGAACACACTTTCTAGTATTATGTGGAACAAATTAGATCAATTATTAAGAAAAATTAAAATTATGTTACTTAAGTCTTCTTTCTCCTTCTCTTCCTTTCCTTATGCAGTTCTGAGTTTTCTGACCTGAATCATTTTCCTACTCTAAATAGCTTCTTTTAACATTTCTGCAACATGGGTTTACTGACAACAGGTTCTCCTAATTTTTGTTATTAACAGGGAAAAATATCTATTTATAATTTGTAAATTTATAATATCTATTTATAAGTTTGAAGGCTAATTTTGCATGTTATGCAATTCTAGGTAGATGAGGTTTCTTCCCTTTCTCAACCTCTAATATATTAAACTTCATTCTTGTTTGCATGCTTTCTGAACAGAACTTTCTTATCTTTGCTCTTTGATAGGTTAGATATTACCCTTGCCATCACTACTGGTTCTTTTTTTTTTTAATATCTTTTTAGTTGTAGATGGACACAATATCTTTATTTTATTCATTTATTTTTATGTGGTGCTGAGGATCGAACCCAGTGACTCACACATGGGAGGCAAGCGCTCTACCACTGAGCTACAGCCCCAGCCCACTACCAGTTCTTTTTAAGATTTTTTTTCTGTCTTCAATTTTCTGCATTCTCAATATGACACACCAATACATATTATATAGTTTGTTGTTGTCATTAGTATTGTTATTTGAGCATTTGTCCTGCTTGGTATTCTCTATTTTTCCTCAATCCCTGATTTGGGATCTGATATTAATTTGGGGATATTCTCAGTCTTTAAAGTTTCAACTATTTCTTCTGTTCCTTTCACTACTACTTCTCCTTTTGGTAGTTCCATTAGAATATTGACATCTTTTTTAGTTGTCCCACAGTTCTTGGATAGTCTCCTTTTCTTACAAAAAAATGATTTTTCTATTTCCCTCTCTGTTTCAGTAGTTCCTATAGTCCTTCTGCAAGATCAGAGATTCTTTCCTCCATTGTATCTTGTCTACAATGAAACAATCAAAGGCGTTTCTTTTCTCTTCTTTTTTCTTTTTCTTTTCTTTTTTTGTACCAGGGATTGAACTCAGGGGTTCTTGACCACTGAGCCATATCCCCAGCCCTATTTTGTGGTTTATTTAGAGACAAGGTCTCACGGAGTTGCTTAGTGCCTCACCATTGCTGAGGCTGGCTTTGAATTCGCGATTCTCGTCTCTCGGCCTCCCAAAGTGCTGGGATTACAGGCGTGCGCCACCGCACCTCACTAAAAGCATTTCTATTTCTGTTACAATGTTTTTGATCTCTAGTATTTCTTTGGTTCTCAGATTTTCTTCTTTCTGCTTATTTTACTACCTGTTTTTGCATGTTGCCTACTTTTTCCCATGAAAGCCCTTAACTAAATCATAATTGTTTGAAGTTCTTCATCTGATAATTACAACAAACCTGCATGTCTGAATCTGATTTCTCATGCTTCCTTTATCTCTTCAAGCTGTGGGGTTTTTTTGTCTTTTAATATGCCTTGTAATTTTTTGTTAAAAGCAAGACATAGTGGATAAAAGGAACTGTTAAGTAGTCCTTTAGTGATGTGGTAATAAGGGACTAGGGGATGGGAAGTGTTCTAAATTCCTTTGATTAGGTGTCAGTTTTTAATGATCCTCTATCCATGGGCTACAAATTTTACAAGTCTTCTCAGTACCCACCTCCCTCCAGTGAAGACAGGCTAGCTAGAAGATGAGGTTGGATTTGTTTCTTCCCTTTAAATAATCTTTTGAAGGATTATATTATGATACCTTGATATTTTATACTCTTCCCCACTTATATTATTATTTAATATAGTCAATTCTTATTATATTTATGAAAGATTCACTGTTTTACTAGCTTACCCTCCTTTTTGCATATCAAGGAATATTACATTTCTTTATAAAATATATTCTTCAATAATTATTTTTGAAGGTGACTATTGATATTGACATGTATTTGTTTCAATAAAATATATTGTTTTTCACTGTTACTATAGCTACAATTATTATAGAATTGTTGGTTGTTTTTGCTCTGTACTTCAAAGACACTACACTATTATCTTCTGGCTTTATGGACGTGAGGAATATAATATCACCAGTTTCTTTTAAACTCATGTCTCATAATTTGTCTTTTTCTATCTGACTACTTTTAGGATCTACTCTTAGACTTTGGTGATCATTGGATTTATTATATTGGACCTATTTATGTATTTCTTTTTCTTGTCCTATTTGGGATTCAGAAAAATCATGTCACCTCTTAGGTTTCTATTATCATTATTTGTGTCTTTTGTGAGACTGTATCAATTTGTCCCTGTGTTCATAACTTCTTTTTCATGTTTTCAACTTACATTTTAAATGCATTTATGCACAGACCTATTTCAGGGAAAGAACTAGAGCAAGTGTTTTTTAAAGATTAATAATATCACCATGTGTCAGACAGGAAATTAAATCCCTGTCCTTGGCTCACTAAATGTACATCAAAGAGATTCTGCAGTATGAACTGTCTGAATGCTAGTTATATAAAAAAGGAATTCACCAGTATTATAAAAATTAAAACAAAAATGAAATTCATTTGAAGTAAAATCTTTCTGTGAGCAGGGAGAAAATAAGTAGTGGCAAAGACTGATATACAATACAAATATGATGCAAATTATTCATGATGACTCATATTTTAGGACTTCAGGGCCCTAAAGGAACATATTCTCTAAAATAACAGGAAATATTCATTTACATAATAAGCATCATAGATTATGATGTTGGCACCATTCAAATTATTGAATGGGAGGAAAGCTTATTATATAAAATGTTTTAAGCTGCCTCTCCTATTTATAATACTAACAAAAATGTATACTGATAGCTTGATTGTAGATAATTCATAAAATCCAAGATTAATGTTATAAAAAGGTCACAAATTAGAGCCAAAAAATAAGAGAAGTATTCATGGTCACTAATAAATTGCTCTGTGCAAGTTTGGCTACCCTTGCAGGTAATGATGTCACACGATGATGGAAGAATAGCTAAGTAGCCAACGAAGTGCCACTGCTTGGCTGAGGTACTGGTCATCACATCACTCTTGGCCAGAACCCATGAAAGGTGAACATAGACATTAAAAGAAAATGAAAGTCCAGAAGGATGCAATTTTTACTTGATAACAGTCCTCCTAAAGCTAGATCCCACTACACTTGAACTCTTAAAACAGGTAAAGAAAGCACTAGATATGAAAGGAGGATAAAGAGGTAGCAGGTGTCATAGCAACATCACCGGATTAATTTACATATAATATGCAAGTCCAAATTTCCAATTCCTAGGTTTTATTTCACTCCTATGAGCTTAACATACACTTCAATAGTCATAATTGACTTAAAGTGGACCAGAATACTTAATTGCAATAAAGCTAATGACACAAATAGTTAGGAAATGATCTAAAAAGGAAGGGGGTGGAATGAGGTTTAAAAGCCTATGTGCCAAAAGAATATATATTGAACAGCTCCAGGATACAAAATTTTAGAACAACAACAACAAAAAGCTAATCTGTAGTGACATAAAAGATTGTTGGTTGTTTTCCTGGGATTAGGGATGGTAGGGGGCAGGGTAGAGAGCACTGAGTTCAAAGGACCTGAAGAGAACATCTAGAGAGAGGGCGACATTTCACATCCTGGTTGAGATGGTGGTTACACAAAAGTATACATCGGCCAAAACTCATCAAACTACACATTTAAATGCATACATTTAACTGTGGATCAGGAGAAATCATTTAAAAAAGAAAAAATCACTAGTTTTATACAATGTTACCATGGGCCAAATTGTGTTAAGTACACTTGAAATCTCTGTACTATTTCTAATAAGTGCAAATAAATCTATAATTATCTCAATAGGTAAAGTTAAAAAAAATACATGTGCAGCAGCAATGATTATTTTTTTCTCAAAATAAAATTAATCATTTAAAAAATTTGTTTCTTATTTTTGAGGTATCTAATGAATCACACAAGTTCAATACCATGTAATCATGAATTCTACTTTGAAGTGTTTAATTTTGTTTACAAGTTAATGAACACTATCTAGTCTTTTGGATTTATTTTGCCTTAGATCAATCTAAAAATAGGCCCAGTAAATTAATCATTCACTGTTTAAGTCATTCCTGGGAAGAAATATAAGGCGTATTCTCAAGTATTCCCCATTGATGAAATATGACATTATTTTTTATAGTATATAACAAATTAAAGTCAAGGCCTTAAATTGCCAACATAATCCCAAAATGCATCAGGGTTCCTAGATAAATATTACTGAGGAGAGCCACTAAGCCTTCCCAAGGTGTATGTTCTAGGTATAACAAAGTGTAATAACTAAGAAAATAATGTGTGGCTTTAAGTTCATTTTAGAACTTACAGGGTCTTTGATATTAGATTTTCTTGAGTGTTTTTTCCCCTTCATTAGTTCTTATTTTTATAAAAGGATAAAACATACTAGTTAGCAATGGGTAGAGCTATAGCAATAGATAGTTGATCTTTGCTATTTAAGAATAATTAATCATGTAGTCTATTAGTTTCTCAATCTATCAGTAAGTTTTGCTTTATCAATCTACCAAGCTAAAAAAAGACAGAAAGCCAGATTGTTTACTTGAGATCTCCCAGATATAAAGTCTATGGACAGCTAAATGTGGTAGCAAACAGAAGCATAAGTGCTAAGAGTAGGTAACTTCCACCCTGAGTCAATCAGTTGTTGACACATGGGAGGAAACAAAGTGAAATGTGTGAAATCTCAAAGTGGAAATTCTCAGAAAAATAAGTAAAAAACAGTACAAACACTGTTCCCACACTGGAACCACATATTTGTGACATCAACTTTTTAAACAATTGAAGAATATTTCATAAAGAAAATGGTCTAGAATGGCAACTTGGTCTTGAATTCACCATTCTATTCCTTTCTCTCTGGTTCATTCATATTTACTTCTCCTAAAAACATAGAAAAGACAATTGCCAAGAACTGGCATATTCTCAAGGCTTACATTTTCTTTTGTTTGCCAAATGGCTGTAATATAATTCACAAAAGCCATGTTTATTGAGTAATTTTATTAATGGTTAGCATAATACTGTGAATTGAAGATATTCTTTTTGGATTATATCCAGGTCTTTAAAAATAACACAATTTTCAATAGGAAATGAATGGCTTTTATTAAAATGTATTATTTTAAAAAGTAGAACAACATAAAAAGCACTTAAGTATATTTTCAAATGATTGTTAGACAAATTTTCTGAGACACAGAAGTCCCCATGCGTATTAAAATATTTTGAATATAACAAAATGGGAATGTCATGATTACACTTTTATAAAATCATTTCTCATTATTAACACATTGTTGAAAATATCATAGGACTTAGAAATCATTCATCTTAATAGTCTATTGACTTTTCTCCTTCAGCTGCATTTACCAAAATCTGTTAATTGTATTTGTTGCTTCTTTATTTATGCTTAAATTCATCAATGAGCAAAACATGTTGAGGAGAGAAATAACAAAAGTTCACTTTCTTCTTCTTTTTTTTTTTTCAAAATACGCTTACTGTCAGCTGGGTGTGGTGGTGCACTCCTGTAATCCCAGCACTTAGGGAGGCTGAGACAGGAGAATTGCGAGTTCAAAGCCAACCTCAGCAACAGTGAGGTGCTAAGCAACTCAGTAAGACCCTGTCTCTAAATAAAACACAAAGTAGGGCTGGGGATGTGGCTCAGTGGGTTTGGGAAGGAAAGAAACCCCTAAGTTCAACTGAACCCTGGTACCAAAAAATAGATAGATAGATGTATAGATACACACACACACACACACACACACACACATACATACACACACTCCCACACACATACATACACTTACCGTCTAAATAATAAACATTAAGATATATTCCCAGCCTAAATTATAGCTACTTAGTACATAAGTTCATAATCCAACAATCACCACCTGACACCAAGTCTGAAAACTCCAACTGGACTTCTGAAATCAATCATGCATCTTGATTCATTGAATGCCTCTATTTTAAAGAAAAAGCATGAAATCACCCAAGACTCATAAAATAAGCAAGCACTTCAATGTGAGCAACTAGGGGAATGTAGAATAGGATATCAGAGGATTAGAGAGAAAGAAAGAAGGGGAGAGTGGCAGATTTAGACAAACTAGTCAATAAAAAACAGGAGAAGCTAAAAATAAACTATGATAAGAAAGTGTTGGCTAGGGTTATCATGAGAGGGCATAAGCTAGTATGACACCTTAGCTTATATACACTAGGTACCTTCAGGCCAAGGTACTGAATTCATCCTAGGGCATTTTATACTTGGACTGTTGGTGTGTTTGGGAAGGAAGGAAAAATTTAATGAAAGAAACTGCTGATAACAAGTAAAGGAAAAAGTGTCCATCTTAAGGCATCACAAGAAGACACAGGAAATAGAGAATAAATGTCACTTTAAAATTTAGAACAAATCAAATTGGCAAAAATTTTAAACACACAGTTATGGCTTAATAAGAAAATCAATCAAAAACATTTTCCTTATGAAATATATAATATACATATATTATATAATTAGTATAATAAGCTATACAAGCTAAATTAAAATTAGTGTTTTTACAAGTGTCTTTTCTTATGATATGCTCATAAAATCAATCTCAAAGACAGTAGAATTCGAAATCCGAAACAATGAAAAAGGGTTCTTCCTTAAAAACAATTATTCACTAGCAGTGGAGACTGAATGTATAAATAAAAAGAATAGTAGTATAGAGC
This sequence comes from Xerus rutilus, assembly GCA_028644305.1. NCBI lineage: Eukaryota > Metazoa > Chordata > Mammalia > Rodentia > Sciuridae > Xerus > Xerus rutilus. The sequence goes on along the minus strand of CM053410.1, from coordinate 51,123,938 downwards.
TATTCAAATAAATACCTCAGTAAACTACATTATATAACTATGGAAAATAAATTCAAACAGATATCTAGATCAGAATATGAAAGTTCTGGGTTCAGCCCATAGAAAGAAAGGAGGCCATAAACCAAAGCAAAGGCTCTGAGGCAAAACTGAGCAGCAGGACAGCATCATGGATGTGCGGGAGAAAGTCTGCTCTTGAGACAGTGATCCACCATTGAACTATGCCGAACTAATGCCACAGTCAAAAGCAAATTAAAAGAGATAAGGAATCTCAGAGGACAAAACTGTAGTTTGCTAAAACCTTGATAGACGATTTTTTTCTTTTTAAGTTAGACATTTCCTAAATTTCCTAAAATCAACCACACAAAGAACTGATCAGTTAAAACACAAGCAGAGTGCAAGGTCTAGAAGGTAGAAAATTTTGCAAATTGCACACACGTCTGTGAGACAATAATACCATGTGAAAAGCTAAGACATACTAATATAGGAGTCCATATTTATGTAACAAAAAGGATAAAAACATAACTATTTTATATGCTTGTCACTAGAAAGCTGACAATGACATAGTTGTATAATGTAGTTGCAAATTAGTTATAATAGATATGGTAAAATTATTCTCCAAAAATATTATATCAATTGGCAGTCCCATCAATGATGTATACAAGGTTACATTCTTGCAAGTCCTAGATGTTATCAATCTTTAAATGTTTTGCTAATTTGAGAAATTAAAAACAATATTTTATTATAATTTGCACTTTCCTGATTAAAACTGAGGTTGGGTAACCTTTTATGTGTTTATTGAATATTATCAATTCTTCCCTGCTAATTGCTTATTCATATATTTGCTCTCTTTTATTGTGCTGTTATATTTTCCTTAATATTTTTAAGTGCTCTTTGCATATTAGGACCTTAACTCTACCTTTAATATGATGTAATTATTTTCAATTCATCCATCACTTGTCACTCCACTATAGTTATGTTAATCCTTGCACAGTTCAGAATTTTAGATATCAATAGGTCAATTCATTAATTTTCTTTGTGGCTCCAGTTTTTTTGTTTCTCTTTGTATTTCATTTGTTTAGCTTATAAAGGACCTTCACTTTAAATTTTAAAATATTCTTTACAGTAATAAATTATAATGATTGTTTCATTTCAATGTTTAAACTATGTTAATTTTTGTGAAAGCAACGTAGTAGGTCTCTATCTTCATTTTCTTATAAATTACCAGGCATTTGCCTGAATACCATTTCCTCTATACTGTCTACTTTGGTATACTATTGGTATGATTGTTACTGCTACTGCATCCTCTCATATCAGCTATTGTGATGTCAATGCTGGACATTTCTATCAACTAATCTCTCTCAAATTTTAATTTTTTTCACTTGTTATTCTGAAATACACAAATAAATTTCCACCTCAACTATGAAATGTCCCCTGACCAACATAGACAAATCAAGTTAACATCACTCCTTGTTCTGCTTACTATACATATTCTTGCTAATTACATAAAATTCCTTATATCAGCAATAAATTAATCTTAATTGGGTCGACAACATAAGGATTGCCTTGAATCTAAAGACTTTCATAGATATCTTTATGCTATTATCTTTTAGATGTAAAAAACAAACCATTTTTTTTGTTTAGCATTAGGCTATTCAAATATTTGAAAAAATATAATAATGAAAATGAAACCAAGAAAGAAAAGGAACAGAAACCCTTAGGATTATTTGTATTTGCAATTCCTCTTCATTTTTAAAATTGTCAACCTTATCGATATTTTTCTTTCTATAAAAATTTTGGAATAATTGACATTTGGAGTTCATATCAATTTATTTTTACATACACTTAGAAGTTAAACCAAAATTAAAGTTATATTCACAATTCCTATGAGATTTTTGTTGTTGTTGTGAGATTTCCATGCACAAAATAGAACTCACATGAAGTCCTTCAGTGAAGCTTTCCCGAGAGCAGAGGCATCGATAGGGCTGGCTTGTAGTGTCACAGTTGCTAGCATGACCATGGCACTGACATCTGTGAACATGAACATCATCACACAACCCCTAAGAAATACAAGTCACACAAACATATTGCAGGCCCTATGAATTCATATACCATATGATTATAACCAGGAAGACAAGCACTTTTAAGCAATGCAAAATCAGTTTCTCTCTAATACATGTGGTTATTCATTAAAGTACTGAATTAATCCTGAAGTACTGAAAGGACTACCATTAATATGCAGACTGCACTGGATTTTAAGGGTAATTCTCCAGCCATGCTGGAAAGGGGAGAGGGTGTACACCTGCTACAACCATGTAGTGAATTCATTAAGGAAAGTCATTTACTGAAACTACTCAAAATGCAGTTTAAGAATGTGAAGCTCAGAACAAATTGTGAAATGAAGTTAACTAATTTTAATATTTTGTACTTTTTTCAAAATCAGATAGTGAATGATTAAATAATATTAGCTTTTCATTATGCTATTAGTTAATTTTTTAAAAAGCTCACATATT
>CM053410.1:51077423-51120928 GCA_028644305.1 Xerus rutilus | reverse complement strand
GAAAGTTTAAAAATGCACATCCAGAATCAGTAGTTGAAATCAGCAAAAAATATCTTGAAGAATTAACAGATGGCTATAAAATATTCAAAAGTAATAAAAGTAATAAAAAATTGTCAGAGAATATAGCCTTACACCATGTTTACCTCACCATTTCCTTTCTCTTTGGAGCTAGACTTCTCCAAAATTGGCCCTGAAATCTCCTCCTCTCATTATTTAATCTCATTTGAAATTATCAATTGTCCCTTTTCTGCCACAGTCACAAAACAATATCCAATCTTAATCGCTACCCCATGCATGATTTTCAGTTTTACAAATTCTCACTCTCCTTGATACTCTGTTGATGGATATTGAAGAACTTCTTGAAATTTCCTGCAACTTTCTTCACTTGGATTCTAATATCCTGAACCTTCTGGATCATGTAGGAATCTCCTCCGCTACCTCCCTTCCACCTCAACATTTTCCAACCACCTATCTGTAGTTCTTTATTCTCTTTCCCTACATCCTATCCTTCAAGGATTGCCCCTGCCTCTAGAGATTAAAAAAAACTTCTATGAATATTTTCTTATCTTTACATCTTTCAGTCTTAAATCAATCTGCAATTCCAAGTTTGCTCTCCCAAATGATCTTTTGTCATTTCTATTTGGATATTTCTGTTCTATTACAGATATATAAAGAATGAGCACTCATTCCCCCAGACTTACTCTTTCCCCTCCATTATCCTGCACTCCTCTCCTCTTTTCCTTCTCAATTCCATCCCACTGTCTATTTACACACACACACAATTTCCTTATTTCCATTTTGGTATAGATAGGAAACATCTTTGATGCCTGTTTTCCCTTAGGAACAATGTCTGCTCAAGTATGTATACACTACATTTTCCATTCTCACCAACCTGCTTCTTTAGATATCACTTCTGGAATGTGGGCACAGAAAATGAGACTGACACACCAATTTAAGATGAAAAGATTTCTACTCATTGTACTCTGCCCTTCAGAGCCACCCATCCACTCATTGATTCACCAAATATGTATTGAGGAGCTATCATGTTACTGGCAAATTTTCTGGCTTCTGGAATACAACAGAGAGCAATGGCAATCTAAACAAAAAACAAACAAGCAAAAACACCCACCTGCTTTCACAAAACATATTCTAGAGGGAAAAACAGGCATATACAAACAAATTAAATTGTATGATACATGTTTTATTAGTCAGATTTTTGTTCCTTTGACAAGGAACTGAGAAAATCAACTTAAAGGAGAAAAATTTTATTTTGACTCATAATCTCAGTGAAGATCCAGCTTCACTGTTTTGGGTCTGAGGTGAACAAAACCTCATGGTAGAAAAGTGTGGCACAGAAAAGCTGCTCACTTTTCATGGCACCCAGAAAGCAAAGAGAAAGGGGCCTGGGACAAGAAATGTGCCTCTAGGCACACCACCAGTGACGCACTACCTACAACCATGCCCTATTGGCTACAGATTTGACCATCTCCCTGTAGTCCATTCAGTGATCAATGGATTAATTGATGGATGAGGTCAGATCCTCATGATCCAATCACTCTCAAAAGTTCCACCTCTGAACATGGCTCCAGTTGGGAAAAATGTTTTTAATATATTGGCCTTGGGAGGACATTCCAGATCCAAACCATAATACACATTGAACATAGGCACTATGGGGAAAAGAAATCCAGCAGTATATGGAGGACCTAAAGTAGGAAGTTGGTGTCTGCAATTTTAAACAGGGAGGTAGGGTAGACACCTTTCAGAAGCTATTTTGAGCACACCTGAAGTCAGTAAGGGAGTCAGCCTTATGCATAGTATAAAGGCCCCAGTAGTATACTTCACATATTCAAGAGAATAGAAATGTACTTCACATATTCAAGAAGGAGGCAAAGGAAAGAGAGCATAGGAAAAAACAGTAAGAAATCAAGCCAAAGAAATATCTGCAGTCAGTTCATGGAGGTCTTACAGGCCATTGTAAGAATAGTGGCTTTGACTCTGGTGAAATGGGGAAACCATCAAGCATTTGGAGCAGGGAAGTAATATGTGTAATTCCTATTTCCTAGAACAACTCTGGCTGCTGTGCTAAGTGTTAAGTGGAGGGCCAGGCAGAACAGTTTAAGAACTACACAGGAATCCAGGCAAGAGCCACTATGCCTCAGACTGGGATATCTGCAGTGTACAGTGGTGAAAAGGAATCAAAATCTGGATACATTTTGAAGAAGTCAACAGGATTTCTTCTGATACAAAAAATGTTGAGTAAAAGAGAAAGAGTACTAACAAGGATGACACTAAGTGTTTTGCTCTGTATTGGTGGATAAATAAACTTGCTCTCACTTGTGATGGGGAATTCTACAGGAGAAGCAAAATGTAGGTCAAAGTAAGAGATCTAATGAAGAACCAGTTCAATTTCAGAAAAAAAAATAAAAAGTTTAATTTTGAAATATAAATTAAATATTCCAGGGGGGATTTTGAGTAGTCTGATATATATAGCAGTTTGGAGTTAAGACACTTGGGGGATAGAATTAAATTTGGAAGATAAGCCATTTAGGTGATATTTAAAGCAACAAGACTGGACACGATCATTAAAGGAATGAGTACAAGTACACTTGGGAAAAGAGCTATGTCTTCAGCATCTTAAGGCCTAGATAGCAATATTAAGAAGTCAAAAGGACACAGTAAATCAAACTGAGAAGTAACAACTACAGATTCAGAGACAAACCAAGAGGTGATAGATTTTTAGATGCCCAGTGAATAAAGCATACCATGGAATGAGTAGCAATCAACTTTATTACATGATGCTATTGGGTCAAATAAGGTAAAGACTTGAAATTAACAGTGAGATTTATGATGTGAATGTCAGTAGAGATTTCACAAATGCAGTTTACATGTAGTGGTAAGCTACAGTACTGACTGCAGTTGATAAAAATGGAAAGGAGAAATTAAAGATGAATCTGGTAAAAATACTTCAGGGACATTTGATACAAAGAAGGAGCAAGAAAATGAAGTAGTAGCTAGTAGAAGAAATAGGGGGTCAAGATAATGTTTTTAAAAGGAAAAATAATAATGTTTTATGCCCCTTAAAATGTATCACTAATACAAGGTATTGTTTAAAATGCAGAGGAGCAAAAGAGGAAAATATTCTGTCAGATCTATATTATATGCCAGAGACTGGCATAAATAGCAGTTGGAATATATAGAAGTTCTTTTATGATTTGAGTTGATTTTCATAAGGAATAGGAGGTGACGTCAGCCCAGAATCAGGATAAGTTCAGGAAGAGAAGCAAACATAAATGGTCATAAACAGGGAAAGTGAAAGGAGGAGGGAAATACAAAATGATTATAGGACAGCATCAGAGCACACTGGTCACCAGTAAAAGTTGAGACTAGTCAGCCTGACTTGGCATATTTACCCAACACAGTGGCATTGCTAAGGACATATCAAAAGCAAGAGAAAGGCAGTGGAATCAAGGTGTGTGCAAGGAAATGATTATGAGTGACCATGAATCTTACATTGAGTTAAGAAGTAACAGAGCATATCGAGGAATTGAAGGACAGTTGAGATCTTCTGAGTGAAGATTCCAAAGGAATTAGAGGATTGCTGGACTCAGGGTACAAAGGGTACCGCCTGATCAATACAATTACATATCTGACAGAATGAGTGCAATAAATGTGTGTGCTATCCAAAGTGATTTAAAGTTTGTTTGTTTGTTTTCTAGACAGAGTTGCTAGGAAGCAGAGATTAAAAGACATTTCTCTGCACAGAAGTCACATAACTACTAGTTAGCAAGATGAGCTGCTAGATTTGTAATACAAAACATGTTTCAGTTTTAAATAATAAGCAGTGAATAGATTTCAGGCAATCCAAAGAAAACAGATATGAAAGGTTAAAAGTCAGAGATAAAGTTAGGACCCACAAAATTCTCCAGGAAAAATTAGAAGGTATAAGTATAAGGTTATAACCTCTTACTAAAATAATCCTGGGGACCAGTTGGTGCCATTTTTGTCCAGAAATCAAGACCATTCATAACTAAAGCTAGAGGATTACAGTTAGCAGAGAGTAGTGCCAAAGAAAGCAAAGGGAGGCATGTTCAATTCTAGAATAATAATTTGACTTCCAATATCTGATTTAAACCTAAAAATTTGCTAGAAAACATCATGTGGCTAAGCAATTTAACAACAAAAAGAGCCAGAAAATTTATAGTCTTTGTTAAACCCATCAGAAAATGGTGGTCCCAAAGAAACATAAATGAATTAAATTCTATACAGTGAGAAGCCTTTCATAAGAAATGAACCCAACATTGCTCTTACATAAGAGATAAACCCAAGGCTGCAATATTTTATATAAGATGTCTTCATCATAAGAGAAGAAAGGGTTGATAGAGATACAGATATGACTCAGAAAACAATTTGAAATTATTAAATATGAATTGGAAAATATCTGATAAAAATGCTAATACCTAATGGAAATGGTCAACAATATGTGTGAAGAAATGAAATATTTGAGCAGACGAAGAAATCTGCAGAAGTGTAGTCAAAAGGGAAAATGGGTAAATGGAAACTATGATTTACTGAACAAAGGATTTTCTAGATGGGTTTAAGAGCAACATAGACACAGCAGTCTAACAATAAGTGAATTCAAGACAAATTAATAGAAAATATCCAAGCAGAAACATTAAGGAATGAATAAGGAAAACATGATAAAGACACATACAAATAAAAATGTGTCCAAGATCTTGGGTACAATAGTCAGTGAAATAACACAAATGTAATTACTGGATTGGAGGAAAAAGAAATAAAATAGAGAAGAAGAAAAAAAGAAGAGAAAGGAAGATTTAAAGAGATACTGATGGAGAACTTTAAAAAGTAATGAAAACACCAACTTACAGATTCAAAGAATCTGAGCAAACCTCAAGCAGAATTAATACAATTAATATCATGCCTAGGTACAGCATAAAGTAAAAACCTGAACATAAAAGGGAAATTTTAAAAACATCAAAACAAAAACAACCCACAGCATACATGAGAGTCCTGATATGAATAGTGGATAATTTCACCAGAAACAAGGCAGGAAGAAGACAATGAAATAAAAGTTAAAGTTCTAAGAAATAGAAATAATCAATGTAGAATTCTAGAGCCAGTAAAAATCAGCTTCAAAAGTAAAGAACAGTTAAAGACATTTGCACAGAAGGTTAGAGAACTTGTTTCAGCAGGCTGAACTATAAGCAATGGAAAAGGAAGTTCTTCAGGATGAAAAAAATAACACCAGGTGGAACCCAGGTTTTGCAGGAAACACTGCAGAGTACCAGGAAGGACTAACCTTTAAAAAAGATTATCTCATGGATTTACCTAGACAAAACATTGCACACCTAATATGTCATGGCTCTAAATTGAAATTATTTCCTTACCTAGGGAAATAATTTTGATTTTGAGCAAAATATTAAATATATTATTTTAAAACATTGTTTCAAAAAAATAAACTCAGGTAATATCTAAATTAACAGTATCTATAACACCAAAATTTTTCTGGTGAAACCAAAAATGAACCAAATACATTGTTTATAAGTTTTGCATCACCCCCAAAAAATGCACATAAAATACACTTAAAAAATGAAGAAACAAATTAGGAAATTGTATTGGAAGTTAAACTCTTTGTCAAAGTCACTTGGCTTTTAAGAAGCAGAGCTGGGATTCAAACTCAAATCTGATTCTAAATCTCATGCCTTGACTCTCTGGCAGTATTATAGGAATAATAATTTGTATGCAAAATGAGATAAATGTCCAGTATAGATTTGATTTTCCTCAACCCATGTATCCAGTATAAGATTTAAATAAACAAAATTGCCAATATTATGTTTCTACTATAAAAATTAGCCCTTTCTGGCTGAATTTCAATTATTTTGTTAGAATGAATCTATTCTGTGAAATGTTTCCATTTGTCATTTTGTCCAAAATTAGAAAATATTTAAAATTTTTATTATAAAATAGTGTAGTTTACTAAAAGTAATTTCAATTCATATAAAAACAAATTTGAAAATCAGTTACTTGTAGTTATGGAGATTAACATTATTAACATTCTGGGGGTGCTTTGTTTTGGTACTAGAGATTGAACCCAGGGGTGTTTAACCCCTGAACCACATCCCCAGTCCTCCCCCTGACCTTTTGTTTTATTAATTATGAGACAAGTTCTCAGTTTCTGAAGCTGACTTTGAAAATGCAATTGTCCTTGAACTGCTGGAATTACAGGTGTGCACCACTGCACCCAGGTAACATCCTGAATAGCACTTTGACATATGTCCTTTAAGATATTTATATATATATATATATATATATATATATACACACACATATATATATATTCATAACATGTGTATAAGATATATGTATGTTCATAAAACATGCTAAATTTAGAGATTTTTCCACACACTTGCTCTTGCATATAATAATACATGAACTCATTGCCATGTTCCTACAAAAGTTATATTTTTTCTCCTAGGGATATTTACTATTCCATATAGGTATGAATTATAATTTATTTAACCAATTCTCTTCTGAAGTTTTTAACTGATATTAGTTATTTGCTATTTTAGATAATTCTACTGCGAACAATTGAGTCCATATTCAAGCCCTTTTCTATTATTTGCTTGAGACAATGTCCTGAAAGTAGCATTCTTGGTTCATGTATCTTCCATATTTCTACTTTCTGATAGTTTCCATACATTCTTGGTTCATGTATCTTCCATATTTCTACTTCTGATAGTTTAGATTAGCCCCAACTCTGTCTTACACTGGTATAATCTCTTTTATTCTTTGCCAAACTAAGTACAAAATAAGCCCGGCTTAAATTTTAAATACTCAGCTTATTATTCTGATGTTTCAACACTTTTATATTTCTGAACAAGGTATCATGCTAATAAAAGTCTTTGTTATGCCAGGATCATAGAAGCACTTGCCTTCATTTTTCTCTACTACCTCATGATTATATATTTTACATTCAAACTTCATCAACAGTTTTTATTTAGCATGGTTGTGAGGCATACATCTAACATCTTTATTTTAATGGCATAACTGACTAATTGTGCTGATAGTATTGCAACATAATCCTCATACAATGATCTGAAACCAACTTTTACTTTAATTCAGCCCCTCTGTATACCTATGTAAACCTCATCCCTATACTTTTTCCATTCCATTTATCTGTCTTAATTCATCAATTTTTATACTTTCCTATTTCTTTTCTTTTTAATTCCACAGAAATTTGCTCTCAGAAAAAAATTAGCATAATGTCAGTTGAATTGAAAGGAAAATGAATTTTCTATACCTAGTTAAGTTTAGAAATATAAACACATAGGTCACCAATAGAAAATAAAAGTTGCATTCAGGGCTTGGTAGAGCAGTGGTAGAGCATCTATCTGCATGGTACGTACCAGGCCCTGAGCTCCATCCCTTGGCAGGACAAAAGAAAACAAGAAGCATTCCAACTCTAGGACCAAGAACAAATGAATTAGGAAGTATATGAAGTAGGAAACATGGGAGAGAAGTCAAGTTATTGGCTTTAAATGATTATCTTTTTCATCCTTGGGTCTTTGATTCTAAATTTAATAAATATTTATTGATTACTTAATGACCAACGACCTTCTTAAGAAAGTGCTACACATGTTTGAACATAATGCAGAAATATCTATCTTTAATAGGAAACTAGCTCTCTGTTAATAAATGTGTTCAGAAACAGTTCTGAAAAGTTGTGACACACATGGTTCTGTAGTATTCAATCCAAAATTTGGAGTGGTTATGTCTGTGACCACAGTGACATTAGTGACTCCTCATAACTACATGTCTGCTAGTACAACTCCCCAAAGTTATAAGTGCAATGCAAAGCACTAAAATAAATCTATAACTGTAAACAAATACTCCAAGAAGCTGATACACATTTGATGTTCTAAAGTGTTTCATTTTTGTATTTAAAAATCAGTCTAACAATTCAGATTATCCAATTCACATGTATAGATGAAGATCAAGTGAAAAATATTCCTTTCTCCCACTGGAAAATTTCCTAAAGGAGGCAAAGTCAAGTCTACAGAAACAGAACATATCATTGGCAAGAATTTTTCTAGAAAGTTATGTTATTCAGATAAAAAACTCAAAGAAGATTTCTGTAGTAGCCAACACTTATGTGGAGACTTGCAGGAACAGAGAAACAAGTTCAAGCTAAGAAAAGACAAAAAAAGATACATCTTGGTGTGCCACAGACCCTCATTTAACAGTCTGTTGCAAGGCAGACAGTTGGACCAGCACTGCACACAAGCACCTTTAATTGAGCTCGCAGCAATCTCTTGCACAATTACCCCTTCTGAATGAAACCATCTTGGATATGGACAAAACTATGGAGGACAGTGACTTAATTTTTTGATTAAAAAAAGGAACAAGTGAGAGAAAGAAAATGATTTATAATAAGTCCAGAGGAACATTTTGTACCTATCTCTTTTCTGATTAGAGAGGTGGCATGGAGCTTGGCTCATTAGGCAGAAGTAATGAGCCAGTCTATATGCCATCTCTAATTAGAGAAAAGATACAGTAGGTACAACTGCACCTATAAGTTGATAGAGTAAAGATCAAAATTATTTTAAAATATCCTTTTCTTCCATAGCTGTTAGATGCCCTGAATGTAATGGAGAAAATTGCAATAAAAACTAAATAGTATTTGAAATAAATTCTTTCCCAATTATATGTTTTCTAATCAGGAGTAAAATTTAGTTTTACACAGTTTAGAAGTAAATCATCCTCAATCTACACTTTCTTTGTGAAGCATTAACTCAACATTTAGTATACTAAAGTAGAACAGAAGCAAGTCATTTTAACTCTGCAGCACAAAGTTATGGTACTGACAAGTTTATGGTATGGAGGAACACTTTGAGCAACATTTGGTGTAATAAAACACTTTTAGAAGTACTAATAGAGATTAAATATTGAAATAAGGCTCACAAGATTTAATGTGTTATTAAAAATTTCTGCATGCAGAGTACTTTGTAAAATTCTTCAACATACTAATTACTGAAACTAAGTTCTAAATATCTTAAATGATTGCTTCCTCACATTAGTTTAGCTTGATCTAAGAGCATACACAAATTAAAGTTAATATTCATTTATAGAAATTTTTGGTTTTGATCTCTACAAAAGTCATCTAGAAAGATTATAATTATCTCATGGTTTCATAATCAGAAAATATGTATTCAAACAGTTTAATAGTAGTTGACGCTCACTGCACATATACTATACAACAAAGCAATATGTTCTAAACATATTATCTCCAATAATTCTTACAATAGTCTTATATGTTATGTATTAAAACAACATCCATAGGTTAGAAATCAGAGACTTAAGAAGAGTATATATTTTTATATTTTTATTAGGGCGTTATAGTTATACATATTAGTGAAATTAATTTTGGCAGATTTTTTAATTAAAAGAACACAACTAAATTGGATTCAATCCAGACTTGTTTGATGCCAGAGCTTGGAAATTTAACCAGTATTTTGAATGTATTTTCAATATCAAATATATAAATCCATATGTACATATATAGCATATATATATATATATATATATATATACATGCTTTCTTTAATGAGATATATATTAAATAATTCATGCCACAGAGGAAAACTAAACAAATTTAGCATTATTTAAAATTAATAGCAATGAGAGCATATATAAATATCTATGGGACAAGTTCAAACCCATGTCCATTTGATGCAGTTGTTGCAAATTAAGGAAAAGTTTTGAGTTCTTGTTGTGTACACATGATATAATTATGTAACTACTACAGTCAATAATGAATTTTGTAAAGTCATTCATTGCAACAAACAATAGTATATAACATACTATATATACAATATATATTTTATAATACATAAAATAGTAACAAAATTAGAAAATGAAACTTAAAAACAATACTGTTTAATTACCTGAAAAAAATAACCAACAAGCTAAAATCCAGAACACTGGAAACATCAAATACTGGTGAGGATGTGGAACAATAAGAATTTTCATTCACTGCTTATGAAGCACAAAATGTTTCAGCTACTTTGAAATAGATAAATCCTTGACTGGACTAACTAAGAAAAGGAGAAAGAGCTCAAAATCCAAGATGAAATGAAGACATTACTACTGAGACCACAGAAATACAAATGATCATCAGAGGTGATTATAAATAACTATACACCAACAAATGTGATAATATAGGATAAATGGAAAAATTCATCAGCATATACCTCTTTTTATGTTATTTTTTATACCTTTATTTTATTTGTTTATATTTATGTAGTGCTGAGGAGCAAACCCAGTGCCTCACACATGCTAGGCAAGCACCCTACAACTAAGCTACAGCCAAAGCCCCAGCACATACTTCTTAAGACTGAGTCATAAGCAGAACAATAATAAGAAATGAGATTGGATCTGTCATAAAATTCTTCCCTTCAGAAAAAAAAGCACATAGCCAGATGCTTTACTGCTGAATTCTACCAAACATTTCAAAGAACAAATACCAATTCTTCTTATATTATTCAAAAAAATCGAAGAGGAAAGAATTCTTCCAAATGCATTCCAGGAGGCCAACATTGTGTTGATTCCAAGACCAGAGGAGGACACAATTAAAAGAGAAACTACTGGCCAATATTCTTGATGAACATAGATGTAAAAATTCTCAACAAAATACTAGCAACCAAATACAATATCACAGTAAAGATTATTCACCATGATCAACTGGGATTCATCTCAGTAATGCAAGGATGGTTCAATGTATTAAAATCAAAAAATATAGTACACCATATCAAAAGAATGAACAACAGAAAAATATATGGTCATCTCACTTGATACAGAAAAAGCAACTAATAAAATCCAACATCCTTTCATGATAAAAATGCAAAATATATTAGGCACAAAAGAAACATACCTCAACATAATAAAGGGCATTTATGATAAACCAACAGTTAGCCAGACAGTGAATGGGAGAAAGTTGGAAGCTTTTTAAGATCTGGAAGAAGACATTGATGGCAACTTTACCACGTTTATTCCACATCGTGTTGGAAGTCTTAGCCACAGAAATCAGGAAAAAGAAACAAGGGTACCCAAAGTGGAAAAGAAGTCAAATTGTCACTGCAGATGACATATCTGCAAACATGCCTCCAAAAAATTAGGACTAATAAATTCAGAAAAGTTGCAGGATCCGCAATCAGCATACAAAAATCAATGTCTTGCTATATGCCAGTAGCAAATTATCTGAAATAGTAACCAAGAGAACAATCCCATTTACAATAGCTACCAAAAAGGAAAAAAGGAAAGACTGACCAAACTAGGAATTAATTTAGTCAAAGAGATGAAAGATTTCTACAATTAAAATTATGAAATATGGATAAAAGAAGTTGAAGAGAAGACAAAATAATAGAAAGACATCTCTCATTCATGATTTAGAAGAATAAACATTGTTAAAATGTTCATACTCCCCAAAGTGATTAATAAATTCAATGTATATTCAAATTATCAATGGCATTCTTCACAGAAGCAGGAAAAAAATTCTAAACTATGAATGGAACCACAAAAACCTTGAATAGCCCATCATCTTGTGCAGAAGCAACAATGCTGGAGGCATTTGGCTACCTAACCCCAAAGCATACTGCAAAGCTATAGTAATCAAAACAGCATGGTACTGGCATAAGAAAAGACATACAAATAGAAGGGAATAGAGAGCCTGAAAGTAATCCACATGTCTATAGTCATTTGGTGTTTGACATAGACACTAAGAATGTGCACTGAAGAAAAGACTGTCATTTTAATAAATCATGTTGAGAAAATTGGTTATCCACTTGCAGAAAAAGAAACTAGACTCCTATCTTTTACTAGTTAAAAAATCACCTTAAAATGGATTAAAGACTTATAAGTATCACCTGAAAATAAGAAAATTCTAAAAGAAACATAAGTAAAATGCTTCCGGATATTGGAATGGGCAAGAAATTTTGAGGCAAGACCCCAAAATAGGAAATAAAAGCAAAAGTAGACAAATAGGATTATATAAAACAAGTTTCTGCCTAGCAAAGGAGACATCAACAGAGTGCAGAAACAGCCTACAGACTGGGAGAAAATATTTGCAAACTATACATCTGAAAAGGGGTTGATAACTAGAAGGTATATGGGAACTCTATACTTTCTACACAATTTTGCTATGAACTTAAAACTACTCTTAAATATTCTATTAAAATGAAAAATGATAAAGAAACCATGGCCTAAGCCTAACAAATATACAGAAAACAAAAAACATTGCTGAAATTAAGGAATTCATTATCTTCATAGATGGTAAGATTTGATATTGTTTAGATATCTATTCCTCCAAAATCAACTTAATGATTTAAATCTCAGGTGAGTTTTACTATAAACTGAAATGATACTTCCAAACTTCAAAAAAAGCCAAGACAAACTTTAAAGAATATAAAAATTGAATAACTTATGCTGACAGACATCAAGACGTTTGCAAGTTACAGTAATTAAAACTAAAAGTTTTGACCCAAGTATTGATGGATCATTGGAACAGGAGAGAGTGTCCAGAAACAAACCTATCTTCATATATAAAGACAACTGGTTTATGACTAAGTGACCACCATAGATTGGTGGAAATGAGAATTTTTTTTTAAGTTTCTAGGTTAATTATATATTCAGTTGGGAAAAAATGAAACTTAACTTGTATATTACACTACATCCAAATATTTATCCCAGATAATAGAACTATCTTTGAGAAGTAAAATAATAAAGCATTCACAATAAAATAAACGAGAATATCATGATTTGCTAAGACATTCTAAACAGGACACAAAAATATTAAGCGTAAAAGAATTAACCAAATGTATTTTACTAAAATAAGGACATTCTCATTATCAAAGAATACCCTTAAGAAAATCAAATTTCAAGATGCATCTTGTAATACAACATTTGCCATCCATGTATCTGTCAAAGAACTTATTTTCAAAATATCAAAGACCTCCTACATATTAATAAGAAAAAGACAAACTACCCAATTAAAAACTGGCAAAAAAAGAAAACCTTGAATAAGTACTTCATAAAAAGTCATATCTACATGGCAAATTATCACATGAAGGAATTCTCACTACCATTAATCATCAGGAAATGTATCACGCATCCCCAGGAATGGCCAACAAAAACAACATTTGGCAGTGCTAAGCACAAAACAGCCAGAATTCTCAAATATTGCTGGTTGGAATACTCTTTTTAGAAAAAAATTCAAAATTATTTTCTACAGGTAAAGAGATATAACTATGTACAATATGGATAAACCCTACAGGTATAGTACTGAGTAAAAACATCACAGGATACCTACACCATGATATCATTTACACGATAGCTCAAAAATAGACAATGTTAATTTGCAGAGGTCTCTACTGATACTATTCTGTAAGGTGTATAGTAAATACCCATGGATAATTTTAGATTGGGTATTCACTAGGATAGATTCTTTGAGATGCTGGAAATGTTCACAATTTTTTCTAGAAGAGAATCATGCAGATGCATGACTATTAAAAACTATTAAAAACTCATCAAGCTATTCCCTTAATAGATATATAATCTTACATGCACATGTTTGCCTTGATTAAACATTGCAAATAATTCCTTAAATATCTGTAACATGACTTTAGCAGGCCATCTTCAAAGAACTGGATAAAATATATGCAACATATTCTTACCATTAATGAGTTTTTAATAAATATGAAATTATAGATATAAATACAGATACATAACCTGAATAAGGATTTCACAAATGAAATCACATGGTCAAGTCATATGCAGACATCTAATCAAATCCATTAATGGCCAAATAATTCCAAGTCAACATCCCACAATATTTTTCACTTAGAGGAATGGCAAGGATGGAAAAATAAATAATTTGTGAGGTTAGTTAGTATTTAAGGAAACGAGAACTTGCCTATAGATACATTTTCTTTGGGGGGGGGCATGGTACCAGGGATTGAACTCAGGGATACTCACCACTGAGCCACATCCCCAGCCTTATTTTGTATTTTATTTAGAGGCAAGGTCTCACTGAGTTACTTAGTGCCTCACTTTTGCTGAGGCTGGCTTTGAACTCGCAATCCTCCTGCCTCAGCTTCTGCATATATTTTTTAATAAAGTAAATTTTCACAAACTTTCTGGAGATAATCTGATTTTATGCATTGGAGTAATATTTGCTATGTATTAAAATATAAAATGATCGTATACTTCAACCCAGCTATTCAATTATTGCGTATTTATCTTGGGGAAATAATTAAAACAACATTAATAATAGTATTATTTGCAAATGTGGTTCAGTATACACAAGGCGTGGTGCTAAGCACTGCATTCATTCATTCAACAAATAAATACTGGGCATCTACAATGTGCCAGATGCTTTAAAAACCACTCATATTTTATATGACACTGCATCGTTTTATCTTCACAATGGCACTTTAGGATATCATCATCATCATCATCATCACCATCATCATTACCATCTTAAAGTTGGAGTAACTACAGTTTAGAATTAATAAGTTTGTCCAGGTCATATAGCTAGTGAGTGAGAAGATGGGGTTTGAATTCAGGCAGATTGTTAATAGTGTAGAGTTTTAGGAACAGTGTAATCAGACAATTGTTCAAATATATATATATGTGTGTATGTGAATACCAGATATAAATAAATAGATAAAAGTACATAAAATGTGAATATACAATATTTTCTATCAGTAATCACTTAACTTTGGAAAATTAAAAATAATCTAAATGTTCATTATACTTATTTTCAAAACTTGTTATAACTATACCACTGTACATAGTGTAGCCATTTTAAATGAGAAGGCACATGTAAATAAGAAGGTATCTTGACATGAAATGTGCTCCATAACATTTGCAGAAGAAGTATTTATTTTTAGAAGGCTCAGATAAAGCATATGTATTATAATTACCTTTTTGAAAATATTATATTTATAACCATATTTACTAGCTGAATGCACTAAAAATCTGGAAGAGCATGAAAAAGTTAAACTGCATGTCTGAAGATGGAAATATGGAAAATGCTTTCTATTTCATAGAGTTCCATATTGTTTGAATTTTCTTATAATGAACACATATTATATAATAATATTGCCATTTTTAAATGGTGGTGTTTTAAAGATCATTGTGCTGGAAATTTCAAGATAATTCTCATTTCAACTTCTGCTCGTTTCAGAAATAAACATTACCTTATTAAACTATACATCCTTTTTTTAATATGAAAAAATATGAATGACAGAGTTTTTTACATGTGCACATTATTACTCAGTTTAATATGCTGTAGTCCTAGTTTAACAATACCCTAAATTAAAATCCAAACAAAATTGGACAGAGAATATAGCTTCTTATATATTGTTCTTACTTTAAAAATTCATCAAAATAGAGAAGTTTTAATTTTAAGGTTTCCCTAGTGTACTGAGTTGAATAGTGGCCCCCAAAAGATATGTCCACCTGGAATCTGCCAATGTGGCCTTATTTGGAAAAAGGAACTTTGCAAGTGTAATTCAGGATCTGACTGGATAAGGGTGGGCCCTAAATCCAATGACCAGTGTCTCTGCAAGAAAAGAAAAGGAAAGAAGATACAAAGAAGGCCATGTGCGATCAGAGGAACTATAGAGCTGTAAATTGAGCAACACTAAGGTCTGTCCACAGCGGTCATGAAAGGAGAGGGGCCTAGAAGGGCTTCTCCCTCTGAGCTTCCAGGAGGAACCAGATTGGCTTAATCCTGTTTTCAGATTTTAAACCTCTAAAACTGTGAGAATAAATTTCTATTGTATTAATCTGCCACCCAGTTGGTGCTAATTTGTTACAGCCGCCCTAGAAAATGAATGCACCTGAATATTGTTCGTTTGACACATTTTTTTTTTTTTAGGAACAATGTAATTGGAGAAAAAGTAATACCATTCTAAAGTCAGAATCTTACCATTTAAGCTCTGTCCTATTCGCATAGTACTGGAGGGAAAATCTGTAATTGAACCACTTAAAGTTGTTGCATAAAAAGCTGTATTATCCTCCTCCAAACCATTGATAAAGAAGTTGATTTTTGTCTGATGCACCTGTAAGAAATGACCACCATTATTATCTTAAGTGCATAAACTTTTCTAATAACCACATATCAGCTTTTTATAAAATTCAGGTTACTTCCCAATTTATCCACTTTCTTCAGTTGGGAAGAGTAAAGACAATTTGTTTTCACAGCACAATGATATCCCTGCATATTTATATATCTTGATATAAGTCCACATAGTGCAGTTTTGAGCCCAGTGCGGTGGCGCAAGCGTGTAATACCAGCACTTAGGGAGGCTGAGACAGGAGAATCATGAGTTCAAAGCCAGCCTCAGCAACAGTGAGGCGCTAAGCAACTCAGTGAGACCCTGTCTCTACATAAAACACAAAATAGGGCTGGAGATGTGGCTCAGTGGTTGAGTACCCCTGAATTTAATTCCTGGTACCAAAAAAAAAAAAAAATTAGTTAGCAACATAGTGCAGTTTTGTGCTGTGATGGTATCTCCCAGGGTGCTCACAGAGACGTATAATATTTGTCCCATGTTTGTAATAGCACTGGTTACCATGCTTGCATAAGATTTTTGCGGACATGCTGTTTCTTTACATGCTAATTAAATTTATTATGACTGTATTTGGAAATAAAGCAGAAATGAATACAACAGGGAGAAATATCTAAAAGCAGATGTACCAAAAATATTTCACATGGCTATAACTCAATTTAAGTTACTAGTACAAAAATACTTCTCATAAATATTTACCATTTTAGGTGTTTGTAACTAGTTGGAAATTTTCAGATATGCTTTACCAATACAGAATAATGTAAGAATTTGCTAAGCCTATTCTAAGCTAATTACTCAAGCAGTCCAATACCTGTTTGCTTAGGGCTTAGCAAACCATTTCCATAAATGACCAGAGAAAATTTTTTCTTTGCAAATCAAATAATTTGGTTTTGTGGGCCAAACAGTCCTGTACACAACTGCTGGATTCTGATTTTGTAATGCAAAGGCAGTAATAGAAAATGGATAAATGAGCCTGGCTGTGCTCCAAAAATCCTTACTTGCAAAAACAGGTGGCCAGCTAGATATGATCTACATGTTGTAGTTTGATGCTTCCTGGAATTTAACCAATTAAATTCCATTAAGACTTATGTTTATGTGACATGATCCCTGAACAATCAAGTCAAACTTTTATGTAGAAAAGCTCATAGAACCTATTGACACAAAATCTTTATAACTGCATATAATTCTGAATTAAGTCATCAGCCATTTTGACATTAACTTTAGTCTCTACAAAGTTATCTTTCAATTCAAGTGCTTAAAAGTAAAGGCACTCATTGGCATTCCAACTAAAATACCCATAGGGCACACAAAATACTCTGGAGAAGGGCAGGGTTGGGAGAGGAGAGAAGAGAGATAAATGTAAATTTAATGTTACACAATTGAAAGATTAGATACTAACACTTTAATTAAAACCAAACCAAACCACAGCATTCAGAATGTTATTATACTACAGAGTTTGAGTGATAATGAGGTATCAGTGTAGGTTCATCAATGTAACAAATGTACCACTCTGGTATAGGATTTCAGAGACAGTTATATCTGAGGACCGAGTGTATATGAGAACTATCTTCAACATCCACTTGACTGCTGTGAGATCACAATTGGTCTAAAAAATAAAGTATATTTCTTAAATGCTTTTCTAGTAAAATGGACATACAATAATTAATGAGGATAAATATTTATTCTTAGACATATTTAAATCCTTATGTGAATTTATGCCATAAGAACCCCTTTTATAAATCCCCCAATCAAAAACAAAACACAAAACCTGTAAGTTAATGTCATAATTACTTGGTAATTTTCAATGAAGTTACCAAACATAATTTTTCTCCATTCTGTGCAATCTGCTTTCACATAAACATGTTTTTTTCTTAAATTCATTGACATGGTGTTGCATTTGACTTCATTTCATAACATGGCTTTAATAAACCTAAAATCATACACCAACTTCTCATGGGCCTGGATATATTCCTCTCTGCTAAGTAGTAGTAAGGCTGATTTTTTTTTCTTTCTTTTTTTTTTTTTTTTGCATCCCATTTTTTACAGCCTGTTACTGTCATTTGGTGTTTGACTGTTATCATTATAAAAGATACAGGCTTTTCTACTTTGTTATTTGTAGCATTATCTCATGTTTTACAACATCTTTGCGCAACATGCAGGCACATGAAATATAACTAGTGAAAAGTTCTCGGTGGTATTAATGCATAAAAAAGAATGTGGTTCCATCTCTACTGTCTTTACCCAGCCAAAAGCTGATGAACAGCCAATTTTCCTTTATCACATTAGCACAGCCATGAGGGAAACACATTTGTTCTAGTCAGCTACACTAAAGATACTATTACCAATCTAACATATACATGTTTTATATCAGCAGTATTCTCAGAGCATGAGAGAGCCAACAATATATTAACACTAGCATGACAGTTTATTTAAGAAAAGAAAATTGTCTCTGTAGAGGGACAGAAGTTAGAAATGTATGGCTAAAGCTCAGTGTCACTGGTCTAATAAAGGTAATAATTCTTTGGCTTTCTTTATAGCAGGTAACACTCTTGTGACAGTTCTGTCATATCATTCAAATAAAAATGTTGTCTTTTACAAGTTTAAGTGTACCTTTATTTTGAGTCAGATAGAAAGCATGTTTTTTGATTTTCTATTTTCACTGTATTATATCTGTAGTCAAGAGTTCAGGGTTTTTTTGTTTTTGTTTTTTTTTCTTTTTCTTTTTCAATCAACTCATCACATATTTGCTTAGAAAAATTCAGTGTCACTTGCAGTGAATTCCATAAGATGTTTTCACTTGGTCGGTACTTAAAAAATGATTAATGTTGATCCCAAGCCACTCTCTTCCATTGTCCCCGCCCTCCCTACCAACTACCTTTCTATAAATAAAATTAAATCTTCTTTGGTTTTCTGCACCATGTTTTATGTCCCAAGATTCTCCAAACTATTTTACAATTCTGATCTGGGGCACTATCACAGAGAAACTGAGAAGACTATGGTGGCTTTTTGCAATAGCTCATTCTGATGATCCCCTTGCCAGTTATTGAAGGGGAGAGGAATATATATGATGAAATTACTGATTTGTGAGGAGAAAGCCGCCTACTGAAGGAAACTTCCCACCTATCTCATTCTGTAACCCTCTGAGGATCAGAGCAGCTTATTCATGTTTATTGGTGTGTCCTGAATGAGGGAACTGGCAAAACCAGTAGCAGTTGCAGAAAGACCCTTCAATCCCCCTCATGAGAGATCAAAATAACTTGGAAAGAAGATAAAGACAAGCAGGCCATTCTCAAGCCTTCATTCCCCGTAGGTTGCTATTTTAATCACTTTCCTTGTGTGTCCCTGTAAGATTCTATGTTCATTCCTTTGATATAGAATTCCTGACACTATCCTCCCATTTGCCTGCTTGATTAAAAGGGAGTATAATTCAAAAGACAGGAAATTCACATAATCGCTGAACAGTTACCAAAAGGAAAATATCATCAAATCCACCTAATCATCTAAAACCATGTGTTCCATGGAAATGCCAGATCTTTTGCTATTCTACTGCTGACCACAAACAACTCAAAGAAACTGCTGGCCCATTCTGGGGGTTTAAAAAAGGAAGAGACCTGTGTTAGCTTAGAAAATAAGTTTTCCATTCCTTCTATCCTTCTGATTTAAACTGAGTTCAATAAAATGTCAATCTAGTATGCACAATGGCTCCATGAGCTACAGCAAGCAAAGTAAGTTATGGTCCTTTCTCTCTAAGAGAAAATATGTATGATAACAGAATTTACTAGTGCTTGAATCACTATGAATGATGATGGTTTTATAAATTTATTTTATTTTATAGTGCTGGGGATTAAACCCAGGGCCATATACATACTAGGCAAGCACTGTACCACTGAGCTGCATCACCCAGCCATTATTTAGTGAATCTTGATGCCATCCATGAAACATTGCCTTTTTCAAAGAGTTGCTTGGAGATGTCATCTTTATCTGTGAATGTATAACATACATTTAGACTTACTCTATGGGACCTGCCTTCTTAGAATCAACTTACAAGCCCCCTAAGAGTACCAGTTTTGTTAACTTGATAGGTCTCCTCTTAAAGTAAAACCATTTTGAGCATTCTGAATAACACCTTTTTAATGTATTTAACATGAAGTGATTGGGTATCATATTTTAAGTTCAAATTCAGCCTCCCAAGATGATGACAGAGGGTATGAATATAAAGAACATCATCTGGAATGTTAAGGTATTCAACACACAAAAAAATCAAGCCACTGTGATATGAATCAGAAGGAAAAATTTTATGGAGGAGAAAAGTCTTAGACTTTCTGAAATAGAAATTGCCCTGAAATAGAAATTTCTATTTCTAAGTGAAAGGATTTGCATAAAAGATTCCACTATACTATCTGTAATTTTTAAGCATAAGACAATTTATCCTGAAAACTCCACAAGGTTATTTTAAAATATCACATGTATGTTATATTCCCCTGCCTGAGAACACATGGAATCCCACCTCCCAAGTACTTGCCATCCTAAAACTAAGGTCTTCTGAGATTTTTCCTCACTTATCTCATCAGATTTTATTTCCATCATTCAACATCAGTCAACCTCCAGCCTAATTGGTAAGATCTCCTCACTGTCTGGTGATCCAGAAATTGACTCAAGCTCTTTCTAGGGACTTTATTCAACTTTCAACATTTTTGAAATATATATCTCAAAGATATATATATATATATATATATTCTCAAAAATATGTATCTTTGAGATATATATTTCCTTTAATAATCCTTTGTCAACTACTTCAGCATTGTAAAAGTAGTTAACATTTATTGAAATATTAGTATGTCAGGCAGCATTAAAAAAAGTTTATGTGTATTCCTTCTTTTTATCTTTACAGTATCCCAAGGCAGGATTGCTATTATCTCAACTTTATACATACACTGAATCAGGGAATTGACAACAAGTTATTCAAGGTCATAAAGAAGGTCAAATAGTACCAGAGCCTGTTTGAAACAACCAGTTTTAATTAGTCAATTAAATCCAATTAGCATTTGGAAATATCAGCCATTTAGTTTATTGGACCCATCCATTGAGTCTCTTCTATAATTCGGTCCAGCACTGGTTCAGGTGTGATATCAACACCTCCCACTATAATAAGGGTAATGCACTTTGCATGGTATCATCATTCACCATGTACCCAGCATTGTATTGAACATTTTACATATATCATCTTGCTGACCTCTCACTTTGTTATTATCCCACATTACAAATGAGAATACTGGGGCTTAACTGTTCTAATATTAAGCCTCTGCAGACTTTGGGAACCCTTTCATTTTTGAACAGTTT
This sequence comes from Xerus rutilus, assembly GCA_028644305.1. Taxonomy (NCBI): domain Eukaryota; kingdom Metazoa; phylum Chordata; class Mammalia; order Rodentia; family Sciuridae; genus Xerus; species Xerus rutilus. The sequence continues at coordinate 51,099,440 of CM053410.1, read as the reverse complement.
TTATTTTCATAAATGACTGAACTGAAAAGTATCCCCTTAAAACTTCAGTTCATAAGTCTTACTATTTAGAACACACTAAATAAATCTAATCTCTTTTCCGTGTGATATAAAGAAGAATGTCATTCTTCTCCTAAGTCTTTTTCAGGATAGATGTGCTCAGTTTCTGTGATGTTCTAAATATGGCATAGTTTTTAATCTCTTCTTAAAATGTGATTTCAGGAATGGTACAATCTCTAGATACCTTTCAAATTGTTATAGGATTATCACTTTAATACAATTCAAAATCACTTGCTAAGATTTTTGGCAATGGCAAAGCAAAGACCACTAAATTAAGTTGAACTGATTGACTTCTAAAATTCCAAGTTTTTTTTTAATTGCATCACTTCTAAATCATATATAACCATCATATTACACATGCAGCTAGCTTTGTGGACCTAAGGGCACGAATACATGCTTACGTGTGTTATATTTCATCTTGTTAGATTTAGGCCATTGCTCTGGACTGTCAAAATCTTTGTGGATGCTATGTCTGTCACCCAATGCACATATCACCCCTCCAAGATTTATATCATTTGCAAATTTGATGAGCATGCCTTACATGCTGGGCAGAAGCTTAATAAATACTGATCAACTGATACCTAAAATAAAACCACCAATACTATCTACACTATATTAAAATTCTAAGTAGAAAGAAAGCATACCATTTTCTAACAGATACAATGTATCATACAAGGATTCTTCACATGTTTTTCAATGTGGTCTTGTTTACTAACATAGTTTTTATATAATTAAATTCCCAGCTTACTATTCTCAAGCTATATTTATACAAACAATATGAAATAAGGATTGGAGATAATTAATCAGAAAGGTTGCTTTTGCAGAAATTCACCATGTGGGTTTTACACAAGTATTTGGAATGTTTGGAAATTGCATGCACCTTCATTTATTTTGACTGTATTATTTTGATGCTGTGTAGAAATGAATTTACATGCAGATACCATAAAGGTTTTTTCCTGTTTTGGCTTTTATTTTACATTTTTCATGAACTCACACAAATTTCCCAGCACTTCTACCCTCCCCTCCCATCCCAACTAAATATACACTCACTCTTATGTTCTCTTCCTGAGTATAAATACAAGTCCTTGAAGTAATCTACAGCAAAAGCCTATCATCTTGCTGACCTCTCACTTTGTTATTATCTCACATTACAAATGAGGATACTGGGGCTTAACTGTTCTAATATTAAGCCTCTGCAGACTTTGGGCCCTGGGGTTGATGCTTTAGATATCCTGTTCTACCCTTTGGTATCTATGAAATGTCTCCAACTATTACAATCTCCCAAGGTCAAGCCCCCAGTTTAATCAATTTTTATAAAGTTAATAGTGAAATGCCCATAATCTAGAACTTATTTGATACAAGTACAATTCCCTGCCCTTAAAGGGAAGTTAACAACTTGTTTTTTATTCCATGTTTGTGGAGAAAACTACTCACCAGAACTTTTATTAAAATCCAATAACCGTTTTGAAATAGTTCTGTTTTTTGAACATGTGATGGGCACATTACAGTATGCTAAGTGTTCATGCTACACATAGGGATTTGTAAACACAGATCTTTTCTTCAAGCAATTTCAATCATAATGGAATGAAGTACATAAAAAAAATTTCAATGAAAGGTGGTCAATGCAATAAAATAAAACTGAGTAAAGTGCTTAGGAGCATAGAGGGAAAAAGAAAAAGTGATCTTAGAAGTTTTCTCTCTCTGATTCTTCCCTATTTCTCTTTCCTGCAGTAGAAGTATTCCTCAAATGAGATGTCTGTACTCAGCTGAGTGTGGTGGTGCACACCTGTAATCCCAGTACTTTGGGAGGCTGAGACAGGAGAATCGAGAGTTCAAAGCCAGCTTCAGCAATGGACAGGCAGCTAAGCAACTGAGTGAGACCCTGTCTCTATATAAAAACACAAAAGAGAGGTGGGGATGTGGCTCAGTGGTTGAGTACCCCTGAGTTCAATCCCTGATACCAAAAAAAGAAGAAAAAAAAAGAGGGATATCTGTACTTGCTCTGTCTACTCAATCTTCTTCCATTCTATCCATAAAGCAGATGAACTAATAGTCTCTTTTTTATTACTTAAAAAATACATATCTAACAATTATAGGAAAGTTGCAGGAAGGGTACAAAGACTTTTTTCTGAACCTTTTAAAATTCAGATTCTGACAAAGACCTATTAGTCTTGAATACTGTAGAATATATTTGCTACAGAAAAGAAGACATTCTCTTTTCTAAGTAAAATATACCCATCAAAACCAGGGAATTAACATCGATACATCCTTACCATCTTGTCCTCAAAGGCCATTTTTGCCAATTGCCCAAGAGATGTCTTTCACAGAAAATGAATCCAGTCCAAATTCTGTCCCTTCAGTTATTAGGACCCTTAGGTCTCCTTTGATCTGGAAGGGTTCCTTAATCTTCCTTTGACATCCACAGTCTCAACCCTGCTAAAGATTATAGCCCAGCTATTTTATAGAACGATTGTTAAATTTGGGTTTGTCTAATGTTTCCTCGTGATTACATTCAGGTGACACAGTGATCTCATTACATCTTATTGTGTGCTACATCATTTCTATTTGTTCCATTATTAATGATGTTAACTTTAATTGTTTGTATTAATGGGTATCTGTGAGGCTTCTCCAGTAGAAAAACACAATTTTCCCTTTTGCAATTAATAAACATTTTGTGAGCAGACATATTGAGACTATCAATTTCCTTATTAAACTTTCAATGTTATTTTTAACAGTAGAGACTCATGAATCTATTTTATTAGGTATGATGTAATACATTGTTCTCAATATGTATTTCAAAGCTCAAATAGGTCCATGTTTGGACAGTGGAGACCTCATAAAGCTGTGTCATACTGACATAACCCATGGATTCTATGTCATAGAAATATATATATGTTTTGGGGTTTTTTTAGTATACTCTTGCTTTCTGACATAAGGTAATCCAGACTTACTTTGTGCTTTCCTGTCTCAACACTGAAATCAGCCATTTCTCCAAGAGGTCATAGTTTCTTATAGTGTTGAATGGAATTTAGAAACGACGATTCAGTACCAATTCCACTCATGCTCTATAGATGTTATTGCGTGAGGCCTCCCTCTTGCTCTCAGTGGATACAGGTAGAGAATGTGAATAGAGATTGATAGTGCAGAGAAAGATTAAGTGGAGGTACACACATACTTCTATATCATTTCTAAAAATCCATGTGTGTTTGTGTAAATATATTCATATGCACACACATTATACATAAACACATGAAATAATATTTTATTAATAACTTCAACTCTAACTCAATATCTTAAATTCATTCTCTTCTAATCTCTTTCCATATCTGGAAAAAGATTTCCACTACCTTCTCTGGAAGGAAGATACCTGGGTCCCATAATCCTTAATTTATGTACTTACTTGATTAATTCTCCTAAACCTAGTGATCTCCAGTTGCTACACCCCTCCCTCCACAAAAGACAGTTCACAGACCCCATATGTCAAATTCTGAATTTTTCCTTCCCTTGTATCCTTTTCTTTGCCTGGAGTTATAAATCCTAAAGTGCCCTGGGTTTAGTCTTTTTCCCATCTTTCTACATATACACTTTCCTTTGATACTATCTTCTCTTACGACTATATAAATACCTCAGGCTTATTACTCCCAAATAATTATCTCTAGCTCAGACAACTAATTTAGAGTGCTAAATCCATTTTTCTATTCAACAGCTCTTCTTGGAAGTCTTTTAATAATATCAAATATAAATGTTCCAAAATACAGCACTGCTCTTATCCCCCAAATCCACTTCTTCCCCAGCTCTCCAAACTCTAGAACTTTTTAAGTGTGTTCATCTAGTTGCTCAAACCAAACTCCTTGACACCTCTCTTTGATGTCTCTCATCAAATCCAGAGATTCCACTTGCAAAATATATCCAGAATCTACTCACTGCTCACCATCTATTCTGCTATGAGGGGCTCTCCTGGCCCAAGCCACCACCTTCTCTCCCCTGAACTTCTGCTGTAGACTGTAAGCAGCCTCCCTGGTTTGTTTCCTTCACTCTCAAGAACACAGCCCAAGAACTCTTGCTAAAGCAAAAAGAGATCAACCATATGCACACACTTATACACTCTTTTGTAAAAGATCTTCAGCAAGTTCTTAACCTAAGTAAAAGACAAAGATCTACCAAGCCCCACACAATCTGGCTTGATTACTTCTCTAGCTTATGCTGTTAGTATGCCCCTGTGGTCTCTCTATTCTAGCTACTGCCCTCCTTGCTCTTTCTCAAATATTCCAGGTACTTTCTGCCTCCAGGTCTGTGCATTCTCTACTTCTTCCTTAGACATTATTCTGACAGACATCTGCAGGCTTATTCCCTGAAAGAATTTTCTCTTTCTAGTATTTCCTCAAATATCATTTTAGCTAAACCTCTCCTCATTACCCCATGGAAACCTAGGATCTCCCAGTCCTTATAATTAATTCCCTTCCTGTCAGATTATCTTCCTTGTCCATACCTATCATATTGCTTATTTATTTTGCTTCTTTAGCAATACTTTCCTTTCTCAGTCTAGAATATGAACTCTATGAAAACAGGTTTAGTTTGGTATCCTTTTGCTGTTTTGTTCCCTGCCACTCATTCATTTCCTACAACAGTAATTACTTAGTTATTACTAGGCACTCTTGTAGTCTGCATTGAATGAATGAGCATTCATCTAAACAAAGAGGAGTTAGCAAAGCATGAGAATAGTGGAGGAGTAAGTCTCAAAAAGAAAGTGTAAACATAGTTGTTACATCAAGACTTCAAATGAAACCTATGCTGATCAGTCCCTGCCGCCCCCTCCTTTTTGGGGCAGGAGATTAAAGATCTTCAGTGATGGGCTGAGATTGTCATTCAATGGTAGAGCGCTCGCCTAGCTTGGGTGAGCCACTGGGTTCGATCCTTAGCACCACATAAAAATAATAAGTAAAAATAAAGTATTGTGTGCACCAACAACTAAAAAATATTTTTAAAAAAGATCTTGAGTGATTGATTTTAATTTTGATTCTAGAATCAGGCAATAATACTTCATTTCATAAAATAGATGTTCCATTCACCAATTTCCATCCTCTTAATATCTTTAATAAATGAAGATTTAAAGTGTTAAATTTAAAAATCACCTTTCTCACTTTCCTCCCAAATACCTTGTTGTTGTTGTCATCTCTATATTTTAGTGACAAATTCACATATCATTAAGTTAGACCACTCCTGAAGAAGGATAATGGTAGTGAATTCAACATTCAGAGAATAAACCAAAGGTCTGCTGAGAGATGTGAGCTCACTGCTGACTTCAAGTCAGAATAGTTATCAATCAAGCCTTCAATATATAGCAATATAGAAAATCATGTTTTTGTATAGTCTAAAAACTAGACTTCAAATTAGTATTCAATCACTGTGTTCCTAAATAGCCATTTGTAGGTAGAGACTTGCATATAAACAAAACAGAGGTCAATGCCCACTTACACTGTGCATGAGTTTTATCTGCTAAAATGCCAAATGATGATGAAATATCACATTAAATGAGGGGGTTTATTAATTTTATATTCTAAAAATGCTTAATTTTCCATGAGTTCCTCTCTTCTAGCCATAGATGCCCTCAAATATTTTTTAAATCCAGAGACAGTACTGAGAAAAATTTACTAAAACATTTCATAAACAAAATGAAGTCATTTTAAGCCAAACGAAAAATATGCTTTTTAACTTCCTACAGAGAAATGGATCATGAAATCTGAAATGCATTGTTTTATTTTTTAAGATATGCTAGAATTGAGAATAAGGTCTTCATAGTGGCCCTTATTCAAAGGTCCTCTCTGTCCTGAAGCTGGTCAGATAGTAATTGTCTAGTCTTTTCTTAATTAGCAGTGGTGTAACTCACACATTTAATTTGTATTGAAAAAGAAAAAACTATAGAAAATAGTCATTTTTATGCAAGGACATTTGAGCTCTAAACAACAACAACAAAAAATAGCTATTTATGGACCAAATGCATACTATTCAAAAATTTCCTTTCTTTTACCCCTTTCAAAACCAGAAAAAAACATTAGATCATATCATGAATTGGGATAAAATAAAGGAACATTTTCATTATCTGAAGAACTTCATTTTGGCAATTAGATTGCAATATTTGAGTGCTGATCTTGAAAATATTCATTTTTTTAATCCTATAATTCATATTTATTCAGTTCACTTCTTACATATTGCCATTTCCCCTCAAGTAAGCAGAAGCTGCCAAAAAAAAAAAAAGTTTCAAATTTTGGTGGGGCTGTGTATTTAGAATAGTTCTCTCTTTGCAAAGCCTGGATTAGCCTTCCACAAAGGTTGACAGGTCTCAAAAGTGTGAGGTCCAGATAAAAATACTTGGTATAAGAAACATTTTTAATTTTTTAATTCATTAAAAAGAAAAATAATGAGCTTATAAGTACTCTCAGTAAATTGTTATAGAAAGTGAATAAAGAATCAGAGTGGGTATTAAAGGGTGAACTGATTAAAAGGTAAAGGTGAGAATTACTATGGTTGTAATAACTAATATAAAAATCAGCATAACATCCATTGTCTTTCACATAATGCTTGCTGTTCTGAATATTCACTGGTGTTTTTTGTCTCCTTACTCTTGTAACAATGGATGTTTGTAAATCAGTATAACTTCCCACCCATGTAGACATAATGAGGTGGAGCTTACCTCTACTTTTCACAAATTCACCTTTGAATTAGAATTTATGAGTACCATAAATTTTGGAGATTAAGAGAGTTTGGATTACTGAAATCTGTCATGCTGATCTTAGCTATTAACATGTCAGGGAGCCTTTAGCACCACACACACCAAAATTATATCCAATAACTTTCTATCATAGTGTCCTATTTTAACCCTTTAAATACTTTTTATCTCAATGTATTCCTTGTCTATTTAGGGTTTTTCTTATTTTTTACCTCTATTCATCTGTCAACATGCATATGTACACATACAAAATAATATAAACTCTAATCAGTTAACTGCATTGGTCTTACATCCCAGAACAAAGCCCAACTTGAACATTTTATGTGATTTCTGTGATTTTTGTCCCTATCCATTCTCTCCGTTATCATCTTCTGAAGCCCCTATTAGGTGGACACTGTGTTTGTCTATAGATGTGTTTCTGGTCATTCTAAACTGGATCCAGTCATTATGGGCAGTACAACTCATTTTCTTGGCAGAGACTCTGCTGCTGCCTGGTCCCATTCACCTGCCTTCTTGTGGCGTTAGAGCCCACTCTCTGCTCCAAATTGAGGTCAATTTTCTCCTCTGCCTGATGCCTGGTGATGGAGAAGAGCCTTGAAAAGCTGATCCAGACTGTTGTTGCAAGTGCTATTTGCAATCCAGGTTACAAGCAGTCACACCAATTCGTCCCCTGCCTTTGGAGTCTGTCATCTCTCTGTTTCAGCAACCACAACTCAATGCTGTTCCCTGCCACAACTTTTCTCTGCATGTATACTTTGGACTATGGTATCCTTTGCCAGTTTGCTTTCCATTTTCATGGATTCCTTAAATTGGTTTTAAAATTTTAACTGTACTCTTCTCTGTACCTTATAGTAACAACACATTTGATCAGCTGATGATGATTAATCAGGTTAAAGTTAAGAATCCTTTTTTTTCCAGTAAAACATAGCAAAGACCTGATAAACAAACTGTAAGCAATGAACACAGTTACTACTTCAGTACTTTGTTTTCCATGCACTTGAGATTTTCAAAGTTTCACTTAACTATTAGGATTTCACACTACTAGGAATCAGTATCTAAGTCATTTATACCATCAGACTAGCTAGACGACAGCAAGTTGTCAACAGATTTCTCAAGGATTTCTCTGAGGGACTAGAGTCTTACAAGGGGAAGAAATGTCATTCCATCTGAATCCAACCACTGAACCAATTGACCTGAAGCTGGAGAGTTTCTATTTCTCTAAGGAAAAGAAAACAATTGAAAAGCTGGAGCATCCAATCAAACAAATTACATTTAACCTCCCCAGAGGGTTCCAGCACTTATGCTCTGAGCAAATCTTAGAAGGAATATATATTTTAATGGACAAGCTTATCATAGGATGGTGCAAAGGAACTGAGGACAAAATGAATAAAACAAATAATTGAAACAAGGAGCCTCATGTTTAAAAATGCAAACTTATTTGAAATAGTACTTTATATGGGCTTGAATTCAAGCAATGTCATTTAAAATTACATACTTATTAAATTAAGGGGAGAATTAATACAGAATTCCAGTTTTATTTCAGGTTTTCATTAATGATCTGCAAGTCTATAAAAGAAATCTGAAGATGACACCAAATTAATGGATACTGTAAAAGTCACCGAGAAATAAAACAAGACAAAATACAAGAAGCTAGAAACTAAGGGCAAGTTTCCCTCTGGTTAACTGGAAGATCAATCAGAATGCACATTTTAAATAGAGTCTCTTCCCAAGCAGTTCAAAATGTTTATGAATGTTTCTATTACAACCTCCTATTTACTAGGAAACAACATTCTCAGCACCAGGCAGAGTACAGAGCCAGGATTCTGAAAAATCAGAGACCACAGATGCTAAAAACAAAAGGAAAAATACTAAGGAATATGAAAGGAGGCCAGTGTTTGTGTGCTTCTTATTTCGTATGACAAGTTAAGAGAATATGTATTATTTTGAAAGAAATTCTAGTTATTTTCTGGGATGCAACAGATTTCAGAGAACGTTGAGTGTGCATACTTCTGTGGAGGAGAAAGAATATCACTGAATTCAGAATAAGATAAATATATGGGAGAAATAAAACCAGAATTGAGTTTAATCATTGTTTTTTTTAAAAAAAAAAAAAAACTAAAAACTAAATTAAAGAAAAGAGAATGATGGACTACATAAATGGAGGAGACTACAAAATAATCACCAGTGGGAAAGAATTTTGTTCAGGATAAGGAAGGAGATTTATACAGAATTTAGCAAAGCTATAAATCTTCACCCATTATTTAGAATATAGCTTGAGCTATGCATTTCACCACATATCACTTCTCATTATCATCATCTTTTACCATATTCACTCAAACTTTCTACTTGCTTATATATTTACTTATATTTAATATTCAATATGCATTAGGTATTTTCTATGGCCTTTGCATATACAAAGGCATAAAAGTATTTGCCTTCAACAAATTAAAAAGTCTACCTAATGCAAAATCTATTAATGTATAATAAAATCTACCCAGGTAATCATGTTTACAGAATTATTTAAACTTATTAAAACTTACTAATGTAGGGGCTGGGGTGTGGTTCAGCGGTTGAGCACTTGCCTTGCATGTGTGGGGCACTGAGTTCGATCCTCAGCACCACATAAAATAAATAAAGGTATTGTGTTCATCTACAACTAAAAAAAATTTTTTTTAAAAATTACTAATGCAAGCATAATTCTATGAACAATTATGTAAACATGATTTGATCAATTTCACTCCCCCATTACATTCCCTTACCTTTTTCTCTTCTCTCCCATTTGTTCCCTTCATCTACCCTGATAGTCTTCCTTCTACTGTCATGACATCTATCTTTCACATACAAGAGAATATAAGAAATCTGTCTTTAGAATGATTTTTATGGAGGAAGTTGCATTTGAACTGGTCACTGAAATACATATAAAGGAAGTGAAAATTCAGAGTGAAATGTACAAGGGAAAGGAAACTGCATGAAGGCAGCTATAAAGAACTTTGATAGAGCATGAAGCATATGTATTTAAGACACTCAGAAAATATTGGAGTCAAAGTTTAAAAGTGCACAGAAGGACGATGAGTTATAGATGTAGTCTGAAAAATTTCAAAGGATCTTGAAGATCTTGCTACAGGAAAGGAAGAATTCATTATAACGTATAAATGATGGTGAACACAAATTTGATTTATGCAAAGGAAGAATGTAATCACATTTGTAGAAAGAAAGTAGTTTTCACTATGTAGGTCATTCTAGAGACAAAAATGCTATAGGAAAAAGGAAGAAGGAACGATTAAAAATATATTACAATATACAAAGCACAAGTTAAGTAAGATTCTAGCTACAACTTGCATGCCATATTTGTTCAAAATTTTATATTACTCATCTCAGTTCCTCTAATCTCCAAAATAGTAAGGAAATTCAATTTTCCAATAAATTTATCTAATAAACTTGTTTTCTTTAATTTTATCCTGCTACACATTCAACCCATTAATACCTCTCATCTGTATTCTGGAAGGAGCTTCTAAATAGACTGTCCTATTTCCAACTCTATCCTAATCCTGGATGATGCCACTATTTATTCATTCATTCACTTACTCATCAATTTATTAAAAGTATTTATAGAGAACTGACCACATTCAGACATGATGCCAAGCCCTGAAGGAAACAATAGTAAATAAGGTAAAATCTTTGACCTAGAAGTTTTAGAGTTTAGTGAGGGACAAAATAGAAACCATGGAGTTAATTGTGATGATTTCACAGAAGAATGAGTGCATCTCTATTCAGATTGATTTTTTAAAAAAGGCTTCCTGAAGAATTTGATGCAAAAAGAGTTAAAGGAAAAGTAGGTGTAAGCTGTGTAAATAGTAGGGGAGATCACTCATAGTAAAGAACACAGGCAGTCATACAGATGTAAGAAAATGACTGCATTTGGAGAACTCAATGTTACTGGAATGAAAAGTGTAAGAAGAGTCCTCATAGGACTTGGGGCTGTGCAATTGTTAGAGCTAAGTCACCAGGTGTCTTTGATTTAAGCTAAGGAATCATAAAACTTAGAATAATAGTACTTGAATTTTGAAAGCTCACTGATAGCACTGTAGCAATATAAATGTAGGAATTATGAGTATAAAATAGTAATGGAAGTGATGGTTGCAAATGGGGTTTCCCAGGGAGAGTAGACAGAATAAAAATTACATGTTATTCAAGGAACTATGAAGAGAAAAACCTTTGGGAAGAAGTTTTAATATATTTTGGATATGGAAGGAAGAAACTATGTTGACCACTAATCTTATAGAATGGAAGCCTGAAGAAAACAAATAAGATAAAAATTCAAGATATTAATAGAAATTAACATTTACTAATGAAATGGCCTAAATATTCATAAAAGAAAAGTTTACCATGTGCCTAAGGAAAAAACTAAAGATTAACACCAAGATATATACTGGTTGTCTCAAAATTTAAAGGACAAATGTAGAAGCCTGTAAGAATCCCACAAGCCAGACTCAGTGGCACATGCCTATAATCCCAGCAATTCAGGAGGTTGAAGCAGGAAGATCACAAGTTTAAGACCAGCCTCAGCAACTTAGCATGATCCTGTCTCAAAATAAATAAATAAATAAAAAATGACTGGGAATGTTAGCTCAGTGGTTAAAGGCCCCTGGATTCAATTCCTAATTCAAAAAGAAAAAAAAAGAATATCTTCATAAATATGATGCAATTATCAAAAGCTTAGAAATTAAAAGGGATATGAAAATAATTTTACAATAATTCATCATTGTTCATTAGTACAGGCATTAGGAAGACATTTTCAACTATACAAAAATTCAGAAAGTATATTACCAGCCATTTTCCCTTTCAAAAAATAAAAATACTCTCACTGCTTAGAGGGCTCAAATAAATTAAGAAATTAGATAATTGGTGTTATAAAAAGATGTTCAATAAGTATGGAATTCATTTAAATATCAATAAAATTTTTAAAATTAACAGTTACAAAATGTTAACATAGTGCTTGAAATAAAAATAACAAATTTAATGTAAAGATTTTACTCCAATATACTGGGATAAGAATCCCTACTTATTCCAACAAAACCTGGAATGTGAAAAGAAAGAATTGTAAAAGCAAAGGCATAATAATTCCTTTATTTTCCTGTGGGAATTAACAAATAACCTCTTATCTGAAATGCGTGAATTAAGAAATACAGTTTAAGTTATGCTTACATTTCAATTTAAATACTGTTATAAATAAAGACAAATTTAATTCCTTTAAATTACCAGAGAAAAGCCGGGTGTGATGGCTCATGCCTGTAATCCCTGCACTTTGGAAGGCTAAGACAGGAGAATCGTGAGTTCAAAGCCAGCCTCAGCAGTGGCGGGCACTTAAGCAACTCAGTGAGACCCTGTCTCTACATAAAACACAAAATAGGGCTGGGGATGTGGCTCAGTGGTTGAGCACCCCTGAGTTCAATCCCTAGTGCCAAAAAAAAAAAAAATTACCAGAGAAAACACTCTTAAATATATCAAAATTCTTAGTTATCATTAAAAATACAAACATCTTCACTAAAAAAGAGAAAGCGACATATGGATATTGCTCAGAAGACAAAAATGCTTATGGTTGACCAGTAAATCTAGGTAAGTCAGAAGTGTACAAAGTAGGGTAAGAAATGCCAAGTGAATTATTTTGTTCAATAGATGAGAAAAATGGAAAAAGTAATTCACTCTTTTGACAAGAATTTGAGGAATAGGCATAGGGGTTCACTTTTGGTAGGAGTCCTCATTGGTCAAACATTTTCTAAAGGCAATTTGTCAATACGTGACAAAATTAAGTTAAGCACATTGTTTGAACAAATAATTGTACCTTTGAAATTTACCTAGGGCTGCACTAAGGGTTCAGCTCCAACTGGAAATCTTTAATTCATAATGGTCTTAATCCACAAACCTGTTTGCCTTCTTCAGTATTTTTCTGCACTTTATATATAGGAATTAAAAAGGCAGTCAATGGGAGATTCAAGGTGGCAAATTAGAGGAAGGCTGCCTTACCAGTTGCTCTATGGTTCAGGAATCCCAGAGCATTGCTTCTCAGACTGGTAAAAGAGGGAATTCACTGAAATTCAATTCCAGTCTTTTAGAGGCTCAGAAATTTGCATGCATTGAATAAAAATTAAGAATATATTGGGTCTAAACCAGTTATGGCAATGATACTGCCTTGCCACAGATAGGACAGGAGGGATAATACAAACAGAGAGGAACATAGTGGACAAAGTCAGCTCAGAAAACTTGTAGATCATAAAAGAAGCCTGAACTTAGTTGATCCAGAGACTGCACAGTGAACAGCTTTCTGAAAAGTGCTCTCTCTCCACTGGCAAGCAGAGAGTTGAAGTGGGAGCCATTTGAAGGGACTATGCTGCATCTTACCATTGTGGGAGCCCTGGCAATCATAGCATTTACCATGTGGCCTAGGATGTACCTAGGAAAACATAAGTGAAACAGGATCTAAGAAGATTATACCTGGGGGAGTCGAGTCAGAAACCCAGAGGGAAATGCAACTCACTTCTCTCCAAGTCTGATGGCTCATGTGACCAGCTGAAGAGGATCAGGAAACTGAACAGGCAGGTATGATTACATTCAGGGACTAAGGCTGGGAAAGCCATATTCATGGGTAATGGATGTGTGTGAGACCCTTGGAAGGCTGGCTCCCCTGCTCCACAAGCATCTTGGAAGGTTCCTGAGATTCACACTCCCAGCAGACATCAGCATCTTCCTGGCCATAGAAGTATGCTGATCTAATCTCCCCAGAGAAATTGTCACACAAAAAATTCCCTAAGGTTTGAGCAACATAAAAATAGAAAGGGCTTAAAAGTCACTCTCTCTCTCTCTCTTTCTGCCCCCCCCCCCAGTTTATATAACTCCTGTCCTCACCATTCATATTCTTGCTTCTGTTAGTACTATGGATGGCCTAGTGGCATGGTCAACATCTGCTGTTTAATACCAGAGCTAGTTTATAAATATTTATTATTTTTACTTTCGGCAACTGCTAATCACACTACTTCCGTTTCTGTGGTAATTAAGGTGGCAGATATCACAGTGGGCACTAGGAATTTATTTTTTGATGCTGTGTATTATTTGCCTCATTTGTTCCTATTGTTTCCCCCTTTTCTGTGAAGTTCTGGAAATCTGCAGGGATACTAGAAGTTCTCAGGGTAGAGGCTCTGCTGCTGAAATAAACTCAGCCAAGAAACAGTGCAGTTTATTATACACACAAATTAACCACATTCAAATTTCAACAATACTTTAAAACAAAGAATAGAAGAGACAACAAATCAAAACTAATGACCAGGCCCTGAGTAGGAATAGCTAGGTGGGACCCTCAGTCCCATACATTCAGTTCTATAGCAAACAAAATTAACACCAAGATTGTGGATACCACATCTATAAGGGGTATTAATCTAGATCACTTTAGAGCACATTATCAAGAAAAGAGTGTGCCCTTAAAAGGCCCACATTTAAGAGTGGAGGAGTAATCTAGCCTAACACATGCATAAAACCCAAATCAGGAATAGAAGTAATACTAAGTAGAAGGTAACATGATGTGTCCTAAAGTGTGTAATTCACCAGCAACTGACTCCAAAGATAAAGTAAATGAAATATCAGATAAATAATTCAAAAGAATGGTTATAAAAATTATCAATGAATTCCAAGTGAACAGAGAAAAACAACTGAATGAATTAAAAGGAAGACATCTTTTAGAGATCTTGAAAAAGAACCAAATACAAATATTGAAAATGAAAGATACAATGAATCAAATAAAATGTTCAGTTCTGTGTCTAATGGAGTAGACCATGCTGAAGACAGAATATCAGAGCTGGACACCAAATGGCTAGCCTTGAACATTCAGACTGTATTAAAGAAAATAAGTAACCATGACCAGAATACACGGGAACTCTGGGACAACATTAAGGTAGAATTAAAGAGGGCTGTGAGATGCAGACTAATTGCATGGATAAATTTTTCAGGGAAATAACAGAAAATTCCCTAAACCTTGAGAATGTGATGAACATTCAGATACAGGATGCATGTAGAACTCCAGATAGACAAGATCAAAAAAGAACCTCTCCACCACACAATATAATTATAATGGTTAACACACAAAACAAAGATAGAATTTTAAAGGCTTTGAAAAGAAAAAATATTAGGTCATATTTAGAGCCAAGCCAATCAGAGCTACTTCTGATTTCTCAGTGCAAGCTCTAAAATCCTAGAAGTTTTGTTACAATATGTTCCAAGCCCTGAAAGAAAATTACTATCAATCAAGATTGCTATATCCATCAAAGCTATCTTTCAAAATCAAAAAGGAAATATAACCTTGCAGGATAAGCAGAAACTTAAAGAATTCATGACCAGTAAGACTGCTCTGAAGAAAATTCATAAAGAAATGTATTTACAGAAGAAATAATAACACCTCAGAGTTTACAAATGGAAAAATCTCATTTGAAGAGTAGATAAGCAAATGAGAAACAGGATCAAATTAAACATTATAAATAAATTCAAATGCATGAGTTTATAAACATCTCTGTATAATAACATGATTAAACAACTCTCCAATTAAATCACATAGGAAGGCAGAATAGATTTTTAAAGACCAACTCTATGTTATTTGTAAGAGATGAATCTCACAGGTGAAGACAGCCATAATCTGAAAGTTGAATGATGGAAACTGATACACCATGCAAATGAAATCCAGAAACAAGTAGGAGAAGCTGTTCTCATATCGGACAAAGCAGACTTCAAACCCAAATTTTCAAAAAGAGAAAAAGAAAGTCACTTTATACTGGTAAAGCGAACAATCCAACAATAAAATATAACAGTAATAAATATTGATACCCCAAATATAAGCGCATCTAATTATATAAAACCTACATTACTCAAAGACTCAGATCAACTCCAGTACAATAATAATAGGTGATTTCAATATATTTCTCTCACCAATAGATAGTCATCCAGACATAAACTTAATACAGACTCTTCAGACCTAAAAAAAAGCTATATGTCAAATGGACTTAACAGACACCTATAGAATACTTCATCCAAAAACAGTCAAGTATACTTTCTTTTCACCTGCTCATCAAACTTTCTCAAAAATAAAATAGACCATATTTTAAGGAAGAAAACAATTGTTAACAAACATATATATCATACAGTCACATATATAATATATATTTATAAATTTCTTTGCATTCTATCTGATCATAATGTAATGAAGTTACAAATCAACACTAAAAAAATACAGAAACTATACAAATACATGGAGACTGAACAACAGACTTTTGAATGATAAATATCAGGGGAGAAATTTGAAAAATTTTTAAAGCAAGCAAGATTAGCGAGAAAACATACTAGAACACTATGGATGCAGTTCTAAATGGAAATTTATAGCTGAATGCCTACATAAGAAAACCAAAAATATCCCAAATAACCTAATGATAAAAAAACAAGAAAAAAATTGCAAAAAGAGTAAAAGGAAATATGTGAGTTGAAATCAATGAAATTAAATACACTCTACTGTCATGTATTTCAAAAAAGAACAAGTTTTTTAAAAAAAGAAATAGTAAGAAGAAATTTTTGCTGCTGTTGGTTTCCTTTTGTAAATTAATGTTTACTAAAAGCATAAAATTCTCTTTGAACAACTGAGGACTCAAACAGAAGAAATTCTACAAGCCACATCATATTTTTGTGGTATTGTACGACTGCCCACTCCAATGCTATTATAAAACAAGTATATTGTAATAGTCACTAAAAATAAGTAAATTAATGAAATAAAACACACACATGAATGCATTCACATGTAATACATGTATACATTTTTGTACAAGTGCAAGACCCATCCTTTTAAAAGATTAAAAGTTTACTAAGATTGTCCATGTTAATAGCAGCCTAATGATGAAAGCATTTTCTGGGATATAATTTTATTTTATCATTTTTATTTTTTATTTTTAGTTATACATGACAGGAGATATAATTTGATTGTTTGACACTCATGAATTTTTTCTGTGATAAATTGGGTTATTTATGTGAGAAATCTGAAGAAGACAATAGTATTCAATACACAAGATGATATAATTAGGACACTATTATTCAAATGTTTATTAAACTTATTAAACTCAAATAATTACTAAAAAAAGAATTGAAAAAACACAAAAGATCAATGAAAGGAAAGGTTGGTTATTTGAAAAGATAAACAAGATTGATAACTCTTCAGCCAAAATAACCTAACAAAGAAGAGAATAGACTCAAACTAACAAGCTTAAAATAGAAAGGAGAAATCACTATAGACATCACAAGATTCCAGAGGATCATTAGGGATGATTTTGAAAAATTATACTCCAATAAATTAGAAAATCTAGAAGAAATATTTACATTTCTATACAAATATAATCACCCAAAATTGAATCCACAGGACAAGGAAAACCTAAATAGACCAATAACCAGACATAAAAGCAGTAATAAAAATCTATCCAAGAAAGAACAGCCCAGAACCAGAGGGATTCTTGGCTAAATTCCAACAGACCTTGAAAGAAGAACAATGCCATTGCACCTCAACTAGTCCATAAAATAGAAAGGGATGGAACATTTCCAAGTCATTCTATGAAACCAGTATCATCCTCACAACAAAACCAGATAAGGTCACATCAAAAAAAGAAAACTACAGACCAATATTCCTAATGAACTTTGGAAGTAAAAATTCTTAATATAATATTAGCAAATTATATTCAACAACATATTAAAAAGATTGTCCATCATGACCAAGTTGATTGTAGATCAAGAATGCAAGGATGGTTTAACAGACAACAAATTGATAAATGTAATTCACCATGTAAACAGAATTAAGGACAAAAATCACTTGGTCATCTCAATAGATGCAAAGATAGCCTTCTACAACATTCACTAACCATCATGATAAAAATACTGAAGAAACTAGGGCCAGAAGGAAGCTACCTCAATATCATAAAGGCTATGTATAACCAACTGAAAGATAACATCACAGTAAATGGAGAAAAACAAAGCATTTCTTTAAAATATGGAACGAGTCAAGGATTTCCACTCTCACCACTCCTATTCAAGATAGTAGTAGAAATTTTAAGCAGAACAATTGGGCAAGAGAAGGAAATAAAAGAATAAAAGAAAAGGAAGAAGTCAAATTACCACTATTTTCAGATAAGATCCTATAGTTAGAAGGTTTAGAAAGCTCCACCACAAGACTGCTATATCTAATAAACATATTCATCAAAGTACCAGGTTACAAATCAACATAAGAAATAACTTTCCTATGTATGTATGATGAACTGCTAAGAAAGAAAAAAAATCAGGAAGACAATGAAATTCTCAATAGCTTCAAATAAACAAAACACCCTTAGGAATAAATGTAGGAGGTAAAAGAATTCTACAATAAAAACTAAAGAACACTGAAGAAAGACATTGAAGATCTAAGAAGATGGAAAAACCTCATGTTCATGGATGGGCAAAATTAATATTGTCAAAATGACCACATTACCAAAAGCAATATACAGATTCAATGAAATCCCTATTAAAATACCAATGGCATTCTTGAAAGGACTAGAAATACACAGTCCCAAAATTCATTTGGAAGAACAGAAGATCCAGAATAGACGACACAATTCTAAGCTATAAAAGCAGTGCTGTTGGCCTCACAATATCTACCTTCAAATTATACTACAGAGATATGATAATAAAAACAGCATGGTACTCATATAAAAACAGACACATAGACCAATGGTACAGAATAGAAGACAGAAACAAACCCAAACAGATGCAGTCATCTGATCCTTGACAAAAGTGCCAAAAACATATTAGAGAAAAGACAGCCTTTTTAACAAGTAGTGCTGGGGAAACTGGTTATCTATACATAGAATGAGAGTTGTTTTCTATGTCTCATCATGCACAAAAGTCAGTCAAAATGGATCAAAAACCTAGGAACTAGACCAAAAACTCTTCAATTCCTGGGGGTGGAGTAGAGGGGAAGGGCAACAGCCTAACATACAAAAGCAGGCAACAACTTTCTCAATAGGACCTCAAATTCAGGAAATATTACCAATAATTAATAAATGAAATGGAATCAAATTTAAAAGCTTCACACCAAAGAAAATAAAGAATGTAAAGAGAGAACCTATAGAATTGGAGAAAATTTTTGTTGGCTACTCTTCTGACAAAGGATTAATATCCAGAATATATAAATAACTCAAGAAAAACTTAACACCAAAAAATAATTTTAAAATTCTGTTACTACATGGGCAAATAAACTAAACAGAACCTTCTCAAAAGAAGAAATAAAAATGAACAATACATCTATGAAAAAATGTTCAACATCATTATTAATTAGGGCAATACAAATAAAAACTACACTGAAATTTCATCTTATTCCAGTTAAAATGGCTGCCATTAAAAATACAAACAATAATAAATGCTGAGAGGGTGTGAAGAAAGAAGAACACTTTCACACTATTGGTAGGATTGCAAATTATTAGAACCCCTATGCAAATCAGCATAGAATTTCCTTAAAAGACTAGTCATGGAACCACCATATGACCCAGCTATATCATTCCTCTGTATTTATCTTAAAGAATTGAAGACATCATACTTTATAGTGATACATGCATACCCATGTTTATTGCAGCACAATACACAATAGCCAAACTATGGAACTAGGTGTTCATCAATGGAGTTTTATTCAGTCATATAAAATAATGAAATTGTCATCTGCAGGAAACATGATGTTATCAAGTTCCATCCATTTAAGTCAATTAAACAAAACTCAGAAAGTCAATGGTTGTATGTCTTCTCTCATATGTGAAGCTAGAGAGGAAGAAGAAAAAGAAAGTTTGCAGGGTGGGTATGATTTCATAAAAATAAAAGGGAGATCAGCAGAGTAGAGGAAAAGGAACAGCAAGAAGGAGTGGAGGTAAAGGGGGAATACTGGGGAATAATATTGGCCAAATATTTTGTCATAGTGTGTGTACATATTAACACATGACAATGAATCCCATCATTACATACAACTGTAATGTACCAATTAAAAATACAGGTGAAAAAAGACCAAAAAAAGGAAAAAGAAGAAGGAAAAGGCAGTCAAGTGAATGTTTTGAGAAGGAAAATTTAAAGTAAAACAATGATAAAGAAAAATTAAGTAAAAGAAAGTAGTTGAAAGACTGTTGAAGCCACATTCTTTGCAATCTAAACAAGAAATGAAGGGCACACACCTAGAGGGGACCTGATAAGTCCAAAGGCAATTCAGGATCTAGGGGCTGAATATGAATAGACTGTAGCCAGAAGTTATTTGGGGTTGAATATTTCATCAGAAGAAGGGCTTTTAGTGTGGTAAATGAGTGGGATGGTAGAAAAGGAGAGAAAATCAGACTATTTTGTTATCGACTGCAAGATGATGATAATGTAGAGAAACACCAAGTATGAGGTGAAATTTTTCATTGTATCTGGAGGGTGCCTAACGGGCCAGTAGTGGGGGAAAAAAACGAGACAGATATTTAAGAAAGTTACTTGTCTTGTTAGCATGGGCTTTAAAAGTAATGTATCTTCCTAATATGAGGTGAAAGAAAAAGAACAATTCCATCTCTACTCCAGGCAAATGTGAATAGTCACTTTTTCCCAACCATCATGTGAACACTGTAATCTTTAAGACTTTCCTTATCCAGCCCCTCACCTAGGATTTTTCTCTCCCCATTTCCACCTCTTGAAAACTTTTCAGTTCTTAAATTCCAGGATAAATTCTTCAAATTTCATGAAGCAAATTCATCACCACAATCAAAAAGAAATCAGAAATAATTCTCAACAACTCATATTTATTATTTTATAAATGTGAAAGTCATTAATGTTTAGTCTTTTTTTTTACTAAATTCCTTTGAACCAAAATTCTGTTTAACTGAATTTGTCACTTGTAAAACCTCTACATAGCACTTTGTACATAGTGTTCAATTAGATAAATTGTACAGCAGTTGTGTATAACATAGAAACAGTGACTAGAAGTCATCAGAAAGAACAGTAATTTCTGACTAGCTATTGCAATTTTCTGGACAGAGCTTAAGCATACACTCTACCATCTAACCTCTCAAATACTAAGAATTTTATCATAAAACTACTTAAAAGTTCTGATGGACCATTATGGAGCTTTCAAGTAAGAAAAGAAGAACTATTTTCAAGACTATGATTAATCACTTTATATAAATCATTAAACATGCAAAATATGAAGGATTGAAAAACATTCAAATTTTATACTTCTATAAGACATAATTTGGAAAAGGCAAAAATTAAAAAGCTAAACATAAAAAATAATTATAAAACTACTATCAATTTAATAAAGAGATTGGATACAAGAAAAAAGGCTAAATACTTATCACTTGCCATACCTAAATTTGGTTTTCTTGAACTATACAGTAATGGACTTCAATGACAGTGACATTTGGCAATAAAAACAAATGGTGAAATCCGTTTTTTAGCAATTTAGCTTCCATTTTCCATTTTCCCAATTTAGTATGATGCAGCAGACCTAATGAAAAAGTCTTTAACAGAGGTCACTTATTTTTGGCATAGATTATTCTATGCAAGTAAAACTATGTGAGACCAATATTGTTGCACTTAGGTGATTTTCTTCAGATGTCGAATGTTTTATAATTATTAGACATGAAAATTTAACATTTAACATAGAATGTGTTTCAATGTAGTATACAGTCTCCAAGTGGGCCAAATTATTTAAAAAGTAATGAGGTAGACATTGGCAGTATAGTGATAGCAGTAGGCAAATACATAATCTATGAAATACTCAGTAATACCCTTTGCAGCACCTCAAATATTAAAATTTTAGAGCAACACTTCCAAAATGTGTCACAGGGCCTTTAATGTCCTGTGCCACCAGAGACAGAAATAAAGAACCTTATTTTAACATTTAACCTGAAAGGACATCTCCATCTGCCCTCCCTTCCTCTCTCCTTCCCCCAACATGACACTGTCTGAATTAGGTATGAGGAAAAATCTGGTGTAGGAATTCTACTTAAAGATCTAGTTGAATGGCATCAGGCTCCCTAGTTCCTCTATCCTCCTCTTTTGTCTGAACCTCCTGAGAATCAAGCATGTGTTACATAGTAGCTAGCTTTCCCCTGAATAGCATTATTGGAGACAGAAAAAAGTCCTTGCTCAGTACTTGCCTGCATTCTGTAATCAGTTAG
>CM053410.1:51020506-51077323 GCA_028644305.1 Xerus rutilus | reverse complement strand
AGAAGCACAGGGCAGTTCCTGCCCCAGGGGGTTCCTCTCCCAATCTTCCACCTGGAAAACAAATAGTTTTCACATCCCCTTTCTAAAGGCCTGAGGCAGTTCTGCCCCAGGGGGTTCCGCTCTGGAATCTTCCACCTGGGAAACAAAGCCTAAAACAAAACCTAACTGCCCAGGTTAGCACATCAAAAGAAGACCGCTATTGCTTATCTGCCCCCAATCTTAAAGTGACCAATCCCTAGCTCACCACTCGGTTTTGTAGTGGGCTCTATAAAATCCCTCCCGCGCATCCCCTCTTTCTCTTTTTTCCTCTTTCCTTCGCCCGGGCGCCCACTCCCCTGAATAAAGGATTTTCTTGGCTGTATGAGGTGTCCGTGTCTGGCTGGCCGCTACCCTAACAGTTAGTTACTTTATATTTAAGGTTAAAAGAAGATTTCCATAAATTTAACTCAGTGAGCTTAATGATAACTATTATTTTCTCTTTTAAAAAAATCTAGTTTTCATGTACAGCAAGGATGTCCAAAAAGTATCTCCAAAATGATAAGGCAACAAGTATATAACAAGGAACAACATTTATTCTATAGAATTGTTTTAATGTCCCCTTTCTTTGGTACTCATTATAATGCAAGACTTGATCTTCTCCTTAAGGATTTTCTCTTTTGTTGTAAACCTTGTAATTGTTGACAGTGAGGCAGTATTTTGGTTGTTGCTGTTAGTAACCAACCAACTTTGCTGCTTGTCTTGTTTGGTAGTTTCTATAAAAAAAAATAAAGTTCTCCTTTCTGTATATTAATATTGTGATTTTGAAATTGAACATATACAAGGGAATGCCGAGTGATTTGAGTCTCAAAAGATTAATTTTTTATTAAGAACACAGTGAACAAGATAATGTATCACTTTTAACCTAAAAGCAGCTTTCTACGCATGTCATGAGACACCGTAAAGGGCCTTGTTCTCAGTCAGACCAAAATGCAAATGCCATGTTAACAAAGAGAAAAATCAAAGAATGACTTGGAAAAACAAACAAACAAACAAACTAGAGCTACAACTTATCTGCATGGCCTGATGCAGCTTTTAAGCTACTGACACCACTTACTGAAGCTCCTGCCCAGGAAGCTTCCACTGCTATAAGGAAATTCCTGCCTCTTCCCCCTCAGTATGCTGGTCTTCCCTTGTCCCCTCCCCCCAACAGATACTCTCCAGTTACAGGGTTATAGATACTACCATGTGTAAAGCCACGTCAATTTTAATCTTATCTGACAAATTTCCATACAGCTACATGTGTAACAGCAGCATAAGAATGCTAAACGTATTGGCAGAATATAAACAATCAAAAGATAACAGACAGCCCATTTCTTAAATATCTGGTGTAAGTAAAAAGAGGAAAAGTTTCATAATTGTACACCCCAATATAAAAATTTATAAATACTGCCTCCCCATTCTACCAATTGCTACATACATGTTAGGGCCAAAAAAAATTTTTAAATGGTGAAATAAAATCCTCTGAACATTATCTAAACAGTAAACAGACAAACATTACTACTTATCTCCTTGTGTTTTGAAACTTTGTTATAATTTACAATGGCAACAAATAACAATTTACTTTTCAAAGGAAGTAAGAAATCTATGATGAAAGTGTTGGTCCATTTTAGCTCAACATACTTCTGTCAATACACTGTAATTATCCACATTTAACTAACTGTATGACATTTCTTCAAGGTATAAATTTACTGAACAGGATTTCTATAATTATAATACATCAATTTTTTAAAAATTTTTCATCTTGTATATCAGGAGAAGCAAATTTTTAACTTGATATTCATTAACTTCTTAATTTGCCTTATTTTCTCCACTGATTTTATATTAATTTCTACAAGAGATTCACTGAATGAAAAGATTTACAGTTAATAGAACAGAAAGTAAACACACACTTTAGTTAGCCTGTTTTTTTCACTGTGAATTCCAACCACATCCTAATGACAGAAGTATGGGATTTCTACATGCATTGCAATCTAGCTTCAAACACATTTTTATTTACAGAGAATAGTTTTTCTATACATCTTTCCTTCAGCACCATTGGAAATAATTTTGTTTTAAGATATAGCCAAGCATTTCTACTAATGCTCAGGTATCAGGTGGACAAAATAATAGTGACTTACATTTACATCTTGCTTCTCAACTGTCAGTACATGTACTAGCTGTCAGTAAAAGAAAAATAAAAAAAATTGACTGTCAGTTTTAAAAGAGTTAAGAAACAGAAAGAATGCCAGTAAATGTAGAGAAAATAATTCTGAAAAATATTCTACCTACTTCAGCATGAGTTTTTCTCCTGTGTGAAATGTATAACTACATAATTTGAATTGTTTGATGTTTTAAAATCGTACATTCTAGAAAAGAGGAAAATGCATGAGTAAAACGTGTTTGCTTTAAAATCACCATGTTGAAGCTAGGTCTAGGCAGATGCAAATACAGCTGCTATTCACCTAGTCAAATAGAGGGATTCCAGAGCTTTGCAGTGCTATTTGTATAGAACAGGACACTTAGCCTCAGATTATTAAATCTATATATCTCTTAAATTTCACAACCACTTTCTTAATGAATTTAACACGAAAATTGAGAATGTAGTGCCCTAAAGATAAATTCACACCATAACAGAACCTCTCTTTGCACTAAAATTCCAAGTCTTATTTTCCTATTCTAAATATTCAGAAATGGCACCATTTCAAAAAATTTTACAATGTCTTTCGTGACATGTATTCAGCAGTTCAATTAAATCACTTTAAAATAGCTGCTTAAATTATATCCATCATAAAATAAGTATTCTTGAAATATATAATTTTATACCTAAATTTTTTAAGAAATGGTGGGCTTTAATAATCAATAAAAAGTATAATGAAATGGTAAATTAATGTGGATTTATTTCCTCTGTATTCATAATCACACATCGAATCTGAAAGATTTTAAGTTTATTAAAAATGTAAGAATTCACCCTAACTTGAGCATTTTCCTGTATCACAGTGTTGCATTTGCTCATCAAAGAGACACTTAATAATTAATCATTACTCATTGGATTTAATGAAATTAAACCTGGGGAATATAAGTTCTTTTAATGAAATTGAATCATTACAGCATTCTGTCCAGAGATAACAAGTGGACTGACGAGAGCATCAGCTGTGAATATATTTAAATATAGATTTACACATGCAGTATTAGGGAAGGTAAAAACAGGATATGAAATAAACATTAGGCATCAACTCTAAGCTCACTGTCAAGAGCACGCCCAAGCTTCTAACCACAGAGTTCAGCTGAAGGTAACTATCTGTCAAGTGTAATCTGTGCAAGTGAATATGCTTAAGCTGGTGCTATGAATCAACCAAAATTGCTTTGGTCTTATTGACATTCAATTGCAAGAAGTTGCAGCTCATCCAGTCCAATAGACAGTCTGACAACACCAAGAGTGCTTCCAGTGACAGAAAGCTTTAAATATAGATGCAACTATCATCAAAATACACATGGAACTAAACTTTATGATCCTTCATAGCATCCCTTAAAATTGGTCAGTCAGTCATCAACTGGTCATAGATGCCCCAAGATCTTATCACAGTGCTCTAATGTCTGCCAGCTTGCTCAGTTAACAAACCATTATTAATCTTAAAAAAAAATAATGAATATGGATTTGATTGACAGGTAAAGTCCTCCTGGATTAGTATAAGAGTTTCTGTTGCATTGTGCTTAGCCTTATTTCTTCACTTTGCAGATCTTTTATTTCCTTTCCATTTGAGACTTGCCCCCAGCACATCTTAATAAATAATAACCAGGCATACATGAAGAAATCCAGAGGGTCAATTTTAAACAATGCCTTGCAGATATTTTTTGACATGTATTGAGTTTGCAGAAGCACTGCATTTTACCAACAAAAGGACTAAGGTGAGTGAGGTTAAGTGATTTGCTTAGAGTTGTTTCCCCTTGGGCACTGTGACCTCTCAAGCAGATTCTGCAGGTGCCCATATGGTTCTGTTCCAGGTCTTAATCCTATATTGAACAAACTTTCTACCCATCCCTCTTCTATCTGTACATATTTTCAACAAAAAAAAATGTATTTAGTTTAAAAGTGCTTGTGATACTCTGCTCACCTCAGTTAAATATCCTCAATCACACTGTGCCTCAGTAGTTTTATCTGTACCCTCTTCATAAGAGTAGTTCATGAGTTGATACATATCAAACCCTTGACTCAGTTAGAAAACAATAGACATATGGGTAGACTGACAGTTTAATTTTTAATTTTTAATGTTATATAAATATTGTCATCTTTCTAAGTGCTTATAGTCCTAGACAAATTGCACAGTTAAGGATAAATCTTTACAGGATGTAAGGACAAATACATAACTTTCTACATTATAAAAAAAATCAATCCAAAATGTTGCAGTTTCCTGAACTCTTGTAAAAGTCACTTCTTTAGCAACATCCCTTGTCTTCTCTCAGGTAGTCTCTATTACTTCCCTCATCCCTCAAACTATGAAGTGACATTGAAATAAATCATGATGTAATGTTTAAAAAGGATATAAACAAAATTATATATATATACACTAAGGATGCACTATGGTTAGAACTATATAAAATATGTACATAGAAAACTTCAAGGAATTACATTAATAGAGAAAAATTATTGGAGGTTTTGGTTAGATGTGTCTTTTTCTCTATTTTATAAATACTTTTAAATGCTGATTCAAAAGCTCATAATTTTTAAAATCTTATTTTATTCAAAAATTACTTTCCCAAAATGTCTGTGTAACATTGTACCAGTATTTGTGTCTTTTCTTTTATGTATATCTTCTTAAGAACAGACACCATAGATTCACTATTTTCAGTATCCTCAAGACCTCTTTTTAAGTGCCTTTTAACTAGTAGATACTGTCTTTTATAGCAATAAAGGTAAAAGTCAGAAAAAGTATTGTGCTTATTTATAATAAAAATGACCATATAGTTTTTCTAATATGTTAATTTATTCATAAGAAATATTAGCCAGTCCTGGCTTCCACACAGAATATTATGTTAAACACATTCTGGACTTGCTCCAGTCTGCTACCATTGTGTCACTGAAGACTATAAAGCAAAAATATTCCTTGTCCACATTGTAAAAAATAAAGTTCTTTAGTAGTCTTATTTACATAGTTTTAATTTTTTATTTTACAGAAAAAATATTTAAATTGAAAATCAATGAAGTTCCAAAAATACCTAAAGAATAAACCAAAGGGTCCATCAGTAAAACAATATGCATTCTGGGGACTTGCAGTCAGAATACACCAAGTAGGATTACCATCTTAAGGTTTTAGTTGTTCCACCAGTTTTAGATCATAGATCATTTCCCATGTGGCTTTTCATCTTTTATGCACTTTTCAAAATCTTCTGATTTTTGGTTGTTTTCTTTTTATCATATATAAAAATAGAAGTCAATGACATTATTGGATCAAAAGTAAGTTTTGTGAACATTGATGATGAGAAGCACTACACAGATCTGAGGCTTTCCTCTGCAGTAACAGCTTCTCTCTCCTGGCCAATTTCAAGTTAAAACTCTGGACAAAATACAAAAGCAACAACCTGAGATATCTGAAAAGTGGGCCAAGGCAAACAGAGATGGAAAGGAGTCCAAACCTAGGTAACTAAAAACTTCTGACCTGTAAAACACTGTTGAAAAAATGAGAACACAAGCCACAAACTGGGAGGATATTTACAAAACAGTTATCTGACAAAAGACTTGTAGGCAGAATACATAAAGAACTATTGAAACTCCATAATTTAAAAAAATATTTTTTTCAATAGGTATGCTTGAACAAACACTTCACTGAACAAGATAAATGAAAGGCAAATAAGCAGCTGAGAAGATAGTATCAATCAAAATGACAGTGAGGTACCCTAAACACCTTTCAGAAGAACAGCTAAATAAATGAATAAATCAACTATACTAAGTGCTGGCGAAGATGCAAAGCAACTGTAATCTCATTTTACTGATTAAAATACAAAACGGGACAACTAGTTTGAGAAAAAGTTTAGCAATGTACATTAATTTTTAAATATACACCTATCATATGATCTAGAAACCCTTTTAGAATCTTAATCAGAATACAGACAAGAGATTGATAAGGTGGAAGATGGAAGATTGGAAAATGGAAAGGTAACATAAGGGGATATTTGGAGGTGAGAGAGACCTTTTATATGTTGTTTGAATGGTAGTGACACAACAGGATGCATTTGCCAAAACTAATAGAACTGCACACAAAAGTATAATTTATTTTACATAAATATTTTTGAATGATTAAAATATGATATCAGTATCTACTTGGCTTTGACAAGGAAGTCATTGTGGATTAGCATCACAGGGCCACATGTGAGAGAGTAACACACAGCATGAACAGGAAGAGAGAGGGAAACCAGAGAGGCTCCAGGCTTGCTCTTCTATTAGAACTCTCCAGTGAGAACTAACCAGGGTTCCAGGTGACCTACATCAATTCCTTCAAGAGTAGCTCCTTCAATGACTTAATTACTTTTCACTAGGCCCCACTGCTCCAAGGTTCCATATCACCTTCCAAAATTGTCACATTGGGACCATTCATCACATGAAACCTTGGGGGACAAACTTCACTTAAAGCAAGGCCCAAATTCATTGTCTACATCTTTTTAAGTCCAATCATCTGATCTCACATCCCAACACTATGCCACTTTCCCAACTGTGAAACTCCTCCAAGAATGTTCTTTTCAAATAATTTACTGAAACCTTTTTCATATGACCAAGACTAGTTTTCACTTTTAAACACAGCATTTGTGTTAATAATTCTATGCATATGCTTCAAGTAGAAATTCTTATCACTCTAATTTTTATACTATTTTAAGTAATTGCATAGGCCATTTTAGAATTTCTTTCTTGCCTTTTATTTTTCTGATTTTATAATTTCTCCCCATTAAATAGAGTTAACCTTAAATCTAAATCTGTCTTTTCATTTACAAGCATGGGATTGCAACTTATGCTTCAGATGAAAAAAAAATTAACAATGAAAATTATAAGGAAGTAAAATAGCCAAGGATGATTTTGCCCTCCCCCCAACGAACAAATGTCTGCAGATATTTTTTGCTATCACAGAAGGCAATGAAGGTAGATAGAAAACTAGGAAGTTTGCCACTGGCATCTAGTTGGTAGAGACCAGAGATCCTACTAACCAGCCAACAATACACAGGGAAAAAAACAAACCAACTATCCCAAATCCAAAAAGTAGTCAGTCCAAAATTTCAATAGTGCTGAGACTAAAATCCTGATCCCAAGCAATTAATCTATTTCAGTACTCCCCCCTAATTCATAATTTCTCATTCTGTGGTTTTAGATACCTCCAGTCTTCCATGGTCCAAAATATTAAATGGAACATTCCAGAAATAAGTAATATATACGTTTTAAAGTATGTGCTGTTCTGAGTTGCATAGTGAAATCAGGTGCTATTTCTTTCCATCTAGCCCAGGACAAAAATTTCATATTCACTCTATATATACTACCCTCCTATTACTCACTTGGTAGTCATATTTGTTATCAGATCACCTATCATAATATTAGTGCTTATGTTCCCATAGCCTTTATTTTACTTAGCAATAACCCTAAAGGACAAGAGTAATAATTCTGGCAATTTTATTATAGCATATTGTTGTATTTGTTCTATTTTATTACTTAGTATAGCTTCTCCTTGTACCTAGTTTATAAACTAAAGTTTATCATAGTATGATGTATATATAGGAAAAAATGTACACATAGAGTTTTGTACTATCCCTGGTTTTAGGTAACCCCTGGGAGTCATGTTCCTCTGGAAACATATCCTCTGTGGATTAAGGGAGATTACTATATACCAGTAAATATATAAATACAAACACAATAAAAACTTAGGACAATTTCTGAGGATTATCACTTCTTCTGTTCCAACTGTTAACACAATTACAGAGATACACCAGTAAATAAGACACAATGTTCATAATCAAGGATCAGAAACAATACTTTCCCTCTCACTTGTTACTTAAACAAGATGGGACCAGTTTAATGAATACATTAAAAGTTTATAATAACAACAAACATAATGTGTAATAAGACATAAGGAAACAGAATACCATAAAAAAATGAAACTGAACGTCAGGAAACCTTGAATCAAAACTTCCTGCATAGGGACAGAATTCTATTATTTAGTTTCTGCAGTTTGATTCAATAAGCAAATTGAATACACTTTTATTTATAGTAAATCTAAAACTCTACATGAATTTTCAGACTTTTAAATATTATATAAAATGTGCATTTATAAGTATGTGTTTCCTATGGGAGCTTCCACTATACATTTAAAAAGTGAGTCACCTATAGTTAATACTACTAGTGTTAATGATTTAGGACAGGATATCAAATAAGGTGCAACAAAAATTAACTGCAGCTCATAATTAAAGATGCTAATTTGGATAAGCTCTCACTAATTAATAGAAGAATTTATCCTTGGTATTTATTTTAACCATAATTAAGCATTACTTATTATTTTTAATCACTACATGAACCAGTTGCACATGGTACAAATGAACAAACTGCATATAGCAGTGTGCACACAAATATGCACACACTCACACACACACTCTAAGTTCTGCAAATAATGATAGCAATCACTTTTGTATCATAATAATTCTACTTTCTCCCACTCACAAACCTAGTCAGAAATATACTACAGTGATTATAAATGTAACATGAAAAGAGACAAGTCTTGAGGGGCCATGTTTTGCAACACTAAAAAGAAATGACATAGAGCCAAAATAAACTAAAACAAAATGGGGAAAAAAAGCACAAAATGTGTTATTTCCCCAAGTCCCATCTCTATGTTTAATATGAAATGTTAACTATTTCTCTTTCCCCTGAAGTATGCATGGTCAGGTGGCTGAAATGTTGACATGTGAATGCCAAGTTAAATGTTGCATTTGCATCAAATATTTATTTCTAATTTACAATTAAACATACTTGCCCACATGAAAGGAATGGCTCTCTGCCAGCAATGGTAGTTGCAATAATCCTGGGCAATAAATGATATATTTTGTTGGCCCATTTAGTTCTTCCACATATATCCACAGTATTATTTAGTCCCAAACCAATTCAGCCTGCTTTTTAACCTCAACTGTGACATAATATCTGCTGATAAATGTCAAGGAACTCTGCAAATTCATACATAGGTTCCTCATATTTACTTTAAAATGAGCTAGAATACCTGACACTGCAATTTTGGCTAATTTTCTCTTTGTGAATAAAACCATGTGTAACTTTGCTAGAATTGATTTTATAGTATTTGACCAGCAAACCTCCTTGTTCATTTGATTTCTTTCAGAGAGATTTTTTCCTTATGTCCCACCACTTTAGCCAATGTGCTTTAAATATAAGAGTTTATCATTAACAGCCATTGTTTTAGTCAGCTTTTTCACTGCTATGACTAAAGGACTCAACCAGGACAACTGTAGAAGAGGAAATGTTTATTTGAGGGCTCATGATTTCAGAGATCTTAGTCTACACAAAGCTGGCTCCATTGCCTGGGGCTCAAGGTGAGGCAGGACATCACGGAGGACGACTGTGACAGAGGGAAGCAGCTCACATGGTGATCAGTAAGTAGAGAGGGGTCTCCACTTGCCAGATACAAATATATATCCCCAAATCACACCCCAATTCCCACCTCCTCCAGTCACAATCTACCACTTCAGTTACTATTCAGTTAATCCCTATTGGGGGATTAATTCACTGATTGGGTTAAGATTCTTACAACCCAATCATTTCTACTCTGAACTTTTTTTTAATTAATTTATTATACAGTAGAATGCATTTTGACGTATTGTACACAAATGGAGCACAACTTCTCATTCCTCTGGCTGTACATGATGCAGATTCACTCCAGTAGTGTAATCATACATGTATATAGGGTAACAATGTCTATCTCATTCTACCATCTTTCCCATTCCTACAGCCCCACCCCTCCCCTCACTCCCCTCTACACAAACCAAAGTTTCTCCTCTGAACCTTCTTTCATTATCTCATATGTGAGCTTCTGTGGGACAACTCATACCCAAATCATAAAAGACATTTTTAAATGATAGACAAGTCCTTTTTAAAATACTATGTGACTTCCCATTTTGACAAAGATGGGACAGCCTTATTCTCTCCAGATTCTCTCTACAAATAAAATAATCTCTGAATATAACAGCAAACCAGTGTAGGAAGACTAGGATATGTGAAAAAGAACAAAAACTTAAGCACCTCAGACTTGGAAAACAAGAAAGCAATAAATCTGTTTGTTTGTTTGTTTGTTTTTCTTTTCTTTTTTATTGTTGTTGTTTTGTTTTTTAACCACACATGTATCCCAGGCAGGTCATTCTGGAAATCTCTAACCAATAACTGCCCATAGGCACAAATAAAATAAGCTCTAATAAAGGTCTGCTTCTAGAAAAGAACTAGGAATATGGCAGTTTACAACAGAGAACCTTGTGGGCAAAATGTACTTAGTCTACTTCAGCCAAATTCCATTAGAAAAAAAAACACACACACTCATGGTTCTAGATGAATCCATCAGAGAGTTAATCTTTCATGGAGCCCTTCCACCCAACAGAAGTTATCTATGGTATCTTATACCCTTAAGCAGCTGTGTTGACAAGGAGGAGTGAATCTTCATTTCCACGTATAGAAGCAGTCCTGCCAGGTGGTGCTAACAAATCCAATTAGGGTTGATCTATCACCCTTCTCTACTAGGTGAGGCAGGCAACTCTCCAATATGTAGGACTAATTTTTATGTGACTGAGTAAGGAGCTTATTTTCTATACTAAGTTCAATGGATGTGATGGCATTCTGATTCCGGTTAAAAGTATGGAAGCTGAGTCCCCATTCCCACTGGTGAACTGGACCTGGTTGGAAGCAGAACCTCGACTCACACTTGTCATCAAAGAAGCAGAATCAGAGAGGTTTACCTGACACTTCACTTCCTACCTCCCTGGGTGATGACAATGACCAGCAAGAAGCTGACAATGTACCCCCATCCTGTAGCAACAAAGTGGTGTAAGCAATGAGCTCTCCTCCATTCTGATGGGAGCTTGGCTCAGGGAAACCAGTAGGATAGAAGTGGTCAGTGAGGAGAGAGGAGAGGAATCAAAGGGGAAGTACTAGGGAATGATATTGATCAAATTATGTTATATGCACTTACAAATATGCCCAATGAATCCCATTACATGTAACTACCAAGCACCGGTAAAACACACATAGACAATGCTGTATTACTGCTCCTAGGCAGCAAGGCAACACCAGTAGAAGATCCACTTTCACCTGGATATAAAGAGGGAAGCTGAACTTCCACCCTCCTCATCTGCTGCAGTTTGAGTTAGGAACACTGAAATGAATCAGATGTTGGAACTACTTCCCAAGGATTCTAAAGGAGATAGCCTAAAATCATTTCAACTCGCGATTGTGAATTCTTTTTTAAATAAACTCAACTCTTTTTTAAATTTTTTTTATTGTTGATGGATCTTTAGTTTATTTTATTTACATGTGGTGCTGAGAATGAAACCTAGTGCCTCACATATGCTACACAAGCACTCTACCATTGACCTATAATCCTAGCATAAATTCTCTTAAAATGAGTGACAAAAGCAAATACCAGCAAAGAAACAGAAGTTACTATACAAATCCTAGTGGAAATTTTAAAAATTAATGGACAAAACTATTGAAACAAAAAAAAACACCCAAGTAGGCAGGCTCAATAATTAACACAGAGATGACAGAGAAGAGAATCCATGAACACAAATGGAGATCAAGAAAACTTATCCAGTCTGAACAAAAGCCAAAGAATAAGTGGAAATCAAAAAATAGAGACTCACAGATCTTGGGACAACAACAGAAAAGCTACCATTTCTATAACTAGAGTTGAGGAATGAGAGAAAAGATTGGTAGTAAAAATGTTTTCAAAGAAAAAATGTCTGAAAATATGGCAAATATGACAGAAGACATTAGGATGAAAATAGAAGAAACCTAGCACATCCCCAAACAGACTACAACCACATGAATTCATGCTAAGGCATTCAACATTAAAATTCTAAAACAAAAAAACAAAAACAAAAAGAAAAATCTGAAAGCAGCCGTAAGAATGAGATAAAACTTAAAAAGGAATACCAACTTCATTGACAGCAAATTTCTTATCAGAAACAATAGAGGTCAAAAGGAATGTCACAAGTTTTTCAAGTACTGAAAAAAAAAAACTATCAAATTTAAATTCAACAAAATGTCCTATGGAAATGAAGGGGAGAAAAATCAAGACATTCTGAGATGCATGAAAATTAAGAATATTTGTTCTCATCAAATGTACTTTAAAAGAATGACTGAAAGTTTTTATTTTTAAAAAGCATTAAAAGGTAACAAAAGCTTTAAAATCTAAGAAAATAAGAACATCAGAATCAAAATTCCAGGTAAATACAATTGGCTATCTTTCCTCTGAGTTGATTAAATTATATTTGATGATTGAAGCAAAAATTGTAATACTAGAATATGGAACTTAATGTACACAAAGGGGGAATACTTGAGAAAATTGTACTTAATATTGAAAATTGTATGCCCTGTACTAATTTTGTGTGAATTTTTATATAAGCATGGTTTGAATTATATAAAATGAGTTATATAAAAATTCTGAACAAATTTTAAAGAATTGAAATCATAGAGTATGTTCTCTGACTAAAATGGATTCAAATTTGACATCAAAAATAGAAATATAATTTTTTAAAATCTCCAAATGCTTGAAACTAAATAACACATGAGTCAAAGAGAAAGTTTCGAAGGAAATTTTTAAAAAGCTGCTAAGTGAAGATACAACATACTA
This sequence comes from Xerus rutilus, assembly GCA_028644305.1. NCBI lineage: Eukaryota > Metazoa > Chordata > Mammalia > Rodentia > Sciuridae > Xerus > Xerus rutilus. Next base: position 51,064,430 of record CM053410.1, on the reverse strand, counting down.
AAATATGTGTGATGCAGCTAAAGCAGAGTAGAGATGGAAATTTATAGCACTAAGATTAAACTCTAGGGGTCTGTGCAGAGGTGGTGTGAGAAGCTGAACCAGCTGGGCCCACTTGGGATTGCCTGTGTGTGTACATGTTGAGTTTCCAATGTGAGTAGCAGTGGCACCTCCAGTTCCTCACCAGCATATCTTTCCCTGAAGGTTTATTGAAGTAAAAATATCTATGGCAGTTTTGTGACAGATGCAGAGAAGAAATGACATGAATCATTTGGGAACTGATTAGGAAAAAAATTCATTTTTCCCTATGTGGAATTGGCTCTGCACAGATATGACTTAGGCATAGAGAATGTGATAGCACCAATGACCAGGTCACCAAGGATGCTGCAGAAGCCATAAGGAAGCACAATGTTCGAGTCAAATATGCCACTCTCACTTCTGATGAGAAGAAGTCAAGGAGTTCAAGTTGAAGTAAATGTGGAAATGACCAAAAAGCAACATCCAAAATATTCTAGGTGGCACTGTCATCAGGAAAACTGTTGTCTGCAAAAATATGTCCTGGCTTATGAAGAGACAGATAGATCATCATGCTTATGGGGACTAATTTAGAACAACTGATTTTGTTGTTCCTGGGCCAGGAAAAGTAGAAGTAACTTACATTTAAGTAATAGAAACATTAACTCAGATAGACAACTACACAATGATACCGGGAGATTTCAACATACCTCTCTTGCTATTAGGTCTTTCAGACATAAATTTAGTAAAGACTCTTGAAATCTACAATACAGCATCAATCAAAGGAAGCTAACAGATATCTGTGGACTATTTCATACCATAACAGTCAAATTCATATTCCTATCACATACTCATGGCTTTTCTCTAAAACTGACCATTTTTTAGAACACAAAGCAAATCCTAGCAAATACAAAATAATTGATATAATCCTTTACTTCTTATTAGATTAGAATGGGATGAAATTAGAAACAGTAAGAAAAATCAGAAGAATTATATAAATGCCTAGATAATGAACAATATAATTTCAATGATGAATGGGTAGAGAAGAAATTAAGGGAGAAATTTTGAAATTTCTAGAATCAAATGAGTGGAGAGACAATACACCACAATCTCTTGTACACCATGAAGGCTAATCTGAGAGGAAATTTTATAGTTATGAGTGTTTATATTAAAACCAAACATTCAAATTAAACACTTAAATGATGCACCACAACAAACCATTTCCAAAACAAATGGAAGAAAAAAATTAAGCACTATAATTAATGAAATAAAAAGAAAATTAAAAAGAATTGATGAAACAAAATTGTTTCTTTGAAAAGATAAACAAGATTGATAAACACCTAGTCAATCTAAACAAAAGAAAGAGCTAAATTAATAAAATGAAAAATGAAGAGGAAATATTATAATCAAGGGCTCTGAAATCTAGAAGATCATTATGAACTACATTGAAAACTTCTATGCCTTTAAAATAGTCCAGAAGAAATGGACTAATTTCTAGATACACACAACCTACCAAAAATGGATCAATAAGATCTAGAAAACCTAAACAGACCAATAACAAGCAATGAGATAAAAGCTCTAATAAAAACCCCTCCAACGATAACAAAACAAATAAACAAAAAACACATGGAATGCATAGATTCCCTGCTGAATTGTGCCAGATATGAAGTAATGATGGTGCTTCTCAAATTATTCTATGAAATACAAAGGAAGAAAATTCCCAAATTCATTCTATTATTCATTCATAATCACCCTGATCCCAAAACCAAATATGGACAATTCAAGGAAAGAAAACTATAGGCCAATAATCCTAATGAACATAAATGAAAAAATCCTCAATAAAATATTAGCAATTCATAGTCAAAAGCATTAAGAAGATTGCAGCTCAGGATTAAGTTGGATTCATTTCAATGATGCAAGAATGATTCAACATATGCAAAACAATAAAAGTAATTTGCCACATAAATAGAAATAAAGACAAAAATCATATGATCATAGATGCAGAAAAGCCTTCAACAAACTCCAGACTCCTCATTCATATTAAAAACACTGAAGAAATTTTATACGAAGAAATTTACCTAAACATCACAAAGGCAACATGTGACTAACTCAAAGCCATCAATACTGAGGAGAAACTGAAAGCATTTATTCTAAAATCAGTAATAAGGCAATGATGTCCACTTTCACCACTCCTGTTCCATATGATACTTGAAATTTTAGAGTAATGAACAAGAGAAGAATATAATAGAAATATAAATAGGAAAGAAAAATGTCATATTCTTACTGTTTGCAGATGATATGGCCCTATCCTTAGAAAACCCAAAACACTCCACCAGAAGACGTCTAGAGTTGATAAATACAGCCAAGTAGCATGATGCAAAATCAACACATTAAGAACAACAGTTATATACACCAATCATGAATCCATTGAAAGATGTTAGGAAAAACAACTCCATTCACATTATCCTAAAAAGAAAGAGAAGAAAGAAAAATTAAATAGGAATAATCTAACCAAAGCACTAAAAGACTTCTATAAGGAAGATTACAGAATAATGCACAAAAAAATTAAAGAACACACTAGGAAATGTTCACCTATCTATGTTTCTGGATAGGTAGCATTAATATTGTCAAAATTGTAATATTACCAAAAGTGATCTATAGATTCAATGCAGTCCCCACCAAGATACCAATGACATTCTTCACAGAACGAGACAAAAGTTCTAAAATTTTTTGGAATAATAAACTACCCAAATATCCAAATCAATTCTAAGCAATGAAAGCAACATTAAAGGTATCACAATTTCCAACTTCAAATTATACTATAGAGCTACACTAACAAAAAATACATAGTACTGCATAAAAACAGGCACATAAGACCAGTAGTACAGAATAGAAGATAGAGAAAAACCCACACATCTGCAATCATCTGATCCTTGACAGAGATGTCAAAAACATACATTGGAGAAAAGACAGCCTTTTAAACAAATGGTGCTGGAAAAATTGAATATCCATATTAGAAGACTGAAACTAGATCCCTATCTCTCATCCTACACAAAAGTCAACTCAAAGTGAGTCAGAGACCTAAGAATTGAACTAGAAATTTTACACTTGCTAGAGGAAAACATAAGATCAACATTCCATAATTTAGGAGCAGGTAATGAATTCATTCATCAATAAGATTCCTGAAGCTCAGGAAATAAAATCAATAATTAATAAAGGAGGTGGCATCAAAACAAAAACCTTCCTCACAGCAAAGCAAACCGAGTAAGGAGAGAGTAGAATGGAAGAAAATCTTTGCTAGCTACTCTTCTGATAGAGGATTAATATCCAAAGTACATGAAGAACTAATAAATCTTAACACCAAAAATTCCCAGATAACCCAATCAACAAATCACCATCTGAACTAAATATTTCCCAAAAGAAGAAAGACAATGGCCAAATAATTTATGAAAAAAAAATGCTCAACATCTTTAGCAGTCAAGGAAATGCAAATCAAACCTGCACTGAGATTTTGTCTTACTCCTGTTAGAATGACAGTCAAAAAGAATACCAATACTAATCAATGCTGGTGAGCATATGGGAGAAAAGGAATGCTTATACACTTTTTGTGGGATTACAAAATTAGTATAATCACTATGGAGATTGGTACACAGATTCTTCAAAAGACTAGGGATGGAACTACCATATGACCCAGATATACCACTCCTTGATATTTATCCAAAAGAAATAAAGTCAACATACATGCATAGTGACACATACATACCCATGTTTATAGCAGCACAATTTACAATATCCAAACTATGGAACCCAACTAGGTATCCCCCAAGAGACGTCTAGATAAAGAAAATGTGGGCTATATACACAATGACATTTTTATTCAGTCATAAATAAAAAGCAAATTATGTCATTGGCAAGAAAATGGATGAAATTAGAGAGCATTACGCTAAATGAGATTAGCCAAACTTGGAAAGTTCAACTTTCTGAGGGTTATATGTTTTATCTCATATATGTAGAAGCTAGAAAGAAAAACAGAAGTAAAGTCACTTGATGAAAATCAGAGGGACAGCAGTAGATTAAGGGAAGGAGACTGGGAGAGGGAGAAGGGGAGGAAAAGAGAGAGTATGAGGGGATGAAACAGCCCAAATTGTGAGTTGTGCATGTGGGAACATACCACAATGAATCTCATTATTATGTAAAACAATAATGCACCCAAAAAATTAAAAACACTAAATTGTTATGCTTTAAATTATAACACTAAGCTGAATTCAATGCTTACATTAAAAAGAGGAAAATCTTGAGATACTATTTCTATATTCTCCACATTCTAGTGTTCCACAGCACAGGTTTTGGGCACCTTTGTCAAAAATCATTTAGCTGAATCCCAAAAAACCAAAGGCTGAATGTCCTCTCTGATAAATGGAGGGATAATCCATAAAGGGGGGGGGTATCTCTGAATCTGTAAATCAATCTGGATAGTAGGGGTATTTTAACAATGTTAATTGTCCCAATTCATGAACATGGGAAGTATTTTTTCATTTTTGTTTCTATTCTCTTTAGTTTCTTTCCGGAAGGTTTTATAACTTCCATTGCAGAAGTAATTCACTTCTTTGGTTTAAATTTATTTGTAGCATTTTATTTTTGTAGCCACTGTGAATAGAATTGTTTTCAAGATTTCTTTCTCAGCAATATCATTACTGGTGTATAAAAATGCTGATTTTTGTATGCTGATTTTATATCCTGCAATTTTACTAACTTTATTAACTCTAACAGTGTTGGTGAAATCCAAGACACTTGTGGACAGCAAAAGAATCAATACAGTGAAAAAACTAACCAACATAATGGAAAAAATTATGCCATAGGTTTATTTGACATTTTGGTTTAGTATCTGGGATATATAAGAAACTGAAAACTCAATATAATAATAAATAGTCCAATTTTTAAAATAGGCAATTGATATGAATATACACTTCACAAAAGAAACTAAAATGGCCAACAAACTTATGAAAAAATGCTCAACATCAGTAGGGGTCTGATGAATGCAATTTGAAAATATGATGACATATAATCTCACCAAAGCTAAAATAGCTTTTATTTAATAGATAAATTAAAAATGCTAGAAAGGATGCATATAAAAGGAAACTCTTATACACTGTTGATTGGAATATAAATTAGTACAACTCTTAGGTAGTGCAGTGTGAAGTTCCAAAAACTAGGAATAGAACTATCATAAGATTCAGGCATCTCACTTCTGGGTATCTATCCAAAGGCAATGAAACCAGTATATTGAAAAGATACCTGCATGACCATGTTTACTGCAGCACTATTTATGGTACCCAATGGAGTCAACCAAGATGCTCAACAACAAATAACTAGATTAAGAAAATACAGCATTTATATGTAATATAATATTATTCATCCATAAAAAAATGAAATCCAAACATTTTTCAGCAACGTAAAACATTAAATGAAATAAATCAGGCACAGAAAGGCAAACACTACACGTATGCATATACTAAAGTTAATATGCATATACTAAAGTAATTTGAATGGACAATAATGATGAGTGAAAGGGTGGGTAAGGGAGAATAACGGAAGCTGGAGAACAATGGGTACCCATTGTCAAATACAATACATTCCAGTGTTCCATAGCACAGTGGAGCAACTATAGTTCATGATACTCTCTTGCAAATCTCATGAAGAACTAGAAGAAAGGAGCCTGATGACTCCAAATACATAGTAATGAGATGGAAATGTCAATGACACTGATTTAATCAGTACGTATTGAAATGTATTGAAATATACTACACTCAAATAGTTATGTGTTAATCAAAAAATTTTCAAATGTTTAAGGAGATGGAAACTCTAATTTGATCATCACATACTGTATACATGTATGAAATTATCACATTATTCTCCATAAATATATGCAATTGAAATAATAAATACAAAGAAGTACTATCTATGCAAGGCCCTTACAGGCTCTGTATTCTCAAGTTTTCCAAATTTCTGGGGTCGTATCTTTCTTTAATATTTATAAATAATCTCTCTGCCCATAATTTGCAATTCTCTGAGATTGTGGCAGGTATTTTAAGAAATTTAGTTGTAATAGTCACCATTTGTACTCATGTATGCTCCCACAGAATTCATCTCATTAGCAGCTTATTTCTTTGTTCTTTTCTCTCTACCTCATTTTCAACCCAAACATTGAACCCAACGCCTTTCTATAAATTCCCAAAAGTGACAAAAATGTTACATGTAACCCAAAAATGGTTACATGTAACATTTTTGTTACGTGTAACCCAAAAATGGTTACATGTAACATTTTGGTCAAATAACTAGAATAATATGAGGAGTTCATACTCCAGAAAATAATTATATACAATATAATATTATACTATGTTGTGTTAATATGTTATATTAATTATGCATTATAATATAATCTGAACTTTTTTGGAAACTTCTACCACAGTGAAGTTGTCATGAACAGACCCTGTTCCTCAGGTTCCTGGACTTCTTACTATGGTCCTGGGCTTCATCCACAAAACCTTAACTAGTCACATGCTTTCCATCCCTCTTGTCCTCCTTTCTATCTTACTTCAATTCCTAGGCTAAAAGCAGTTGATCCCTAAACAGAAAAAAATTAATTACTTTTTTGTGTTTCTAAAACAGAGGTCAATTTTCTCAGGATTGTTTCATCTTTAGAAAAAAAGAATCCTATATCTAACATGAGCTTATTATGTATCCTTTTTAATATCAATTTTTCACTGCTCTCATTAGATCATTAGAAAAATAACTAACTTATGAAAGCTTTGATTATTGGATATTATTTCCTATTTTTTAAAAAATTTTAACTGTTCTTTCTTTGCCTTATATAGAAATGTACACTGGTGTCTGGTTTATGCCTTGGATGCATCCAGGACAATATAACCACATGGAGTACTTTTGAATGTTTCATTTTAGAGAGAGAAATACCAAAGGGAAACAGTATGGGAAAATAAAACTATTCAAGTTCATGTTTAAATAAAGTCATATTCTCCATTCCATTACCAAGTGATACATACCATAGGCCAAACCCTGCCCTAGGTTATATGCACGCTGTTCTTTCTGACTTTAGTGGGAATCGTTCATGTATAACTGACGGCATCAGTTAGCCCTTTGGGCACAAAAATGACTACCCACAAAAAACGCAAAAATAATCTAAGTCTTATTATACTTGGCTTTTAGGTGAAAATAACATAATATAAATGACAATTTCATTAGATAACAGGTATTAAAAGCACTACCATCAAATTTTAACCATTACGAATTTAACAGTATTACCATAGTGGCATTTTCAAGACAAGAGATTATTAAAAAAACTAACCAGAAATGTGAAAATACTCTTATTTTTATAGGAATTTTCAATTTTAGTAGTATATGTAATAAACACAGACTATAATATTTGTATATGTTTTCCTTCCGTATATATTGTACATTTTATAGCTATTGGCTGAGAATCATTTTCTAGAAGAAATAAGTAACTGTTAAATTCATCTTTAAATAACAGTTTCTAAGTTTAAATGTTAATTTATTCATGGCTTCCTATATGTCTTGATTGGAGGTATTCCCATAACAAAGTTCTTACTAGTCAAACTTTTGCTGCAAAATATTAGACCAATAACATTCAAACTTGTAAAAGGTGAACACCATACTGTGACATGTGATGCCATTTTCATACATATTAGCTCAAAAAATTCTTTTTTGTGTATACGTAGGATATGTTGTGTATATAACTAATGATACTAATGGCTGGCTATACAGTTTAATAGCAATAAACAGGTGAGATTAGAAGCAGGAAAAAAACTTGAGTTATCTTTTGGGAGAAAAGAAAACACTTCATAGTTCTAGGTAAACTTCTAAGCTAGTTTTCTCAAGTTTTTTTGATTTTATTTTTGTTTTGTCCAGCACACAATACAGTTATTTGTCAGTAACTTAGACTTCTCACTCTAACACCTTTCACTATTTTCAATGTCCATATGTTGTTCTGTTCCTCCTCTAGAGGATTCCATCCTTCATCTTCTTCCAATCAAAAGTCTATTTAACCTCTAAGAATTCAATAATATTCAAACTTCTTTATGCATCTTTCCTAACATGTCCCAGTTGGGGTTGATAACTTCCTGCCTTGAATTCTGGTTCTTTTACTGCATACTTCTCAGTTCAAGAAAGAAGGAAGGCAGGAAGAAATAATTCTTGGTCCCAACTTCAGTCCAGTGATGACATAATAGTGTATGGACATCAGAATATTTTCAAAGCTTCTCAATAATTCTGTATCTACAGTGGAGAATTATTGACATGACCTGAAATATAGCTCATACAAGTAACATTTCTGATATGTTTGATCAAAAATCTGATTCTCTCCTAATATTTGCACTTGGGCAAATGAAATAATTATCCATGAAATTATGTAAGCCAAAAAGCTGAAATTCATCAACAATACTCTTTCCTTTAAATTCTGCATTTCTTCTATCAAAAAACCCTTTAATTTTAATTCCTAAACTCCTCTCAAAGCTGACAAATTTGCATATGTATTATTGCCTTTGTAACCGTCCATATACTTAAGTCTCACTTGGGTCATGAGTGACCCTAAAACACCTTTACTTTGACCTTCAGGCAATTGGTCCCTCACTAAAGCCAAAGTGGTCTTTAGTGAAATATAATCTGCTTGTGTCATTTACTATCCCTACTTCTCCTCACCTCTAATCTGCTTCTTACATAAAATATTTCAATAGAGTCCCATTTAAGAAATCTTAACCTGATTATCAGATCTGGTCTCTTCTAACAACTGTCCTCATTTCATACTAGGATCCACTTTGCCTAGTGCATTTGACTCACACTGGCCTTTTAGTGTCTCACAAACAACACATTACCATTTACAAAAGAGAATTTTCACAATTTTCTGTGCACATAAGGAATAGTCCTCTCACTGCAAGGATGTAGGTCATGAAGTGCTTTCTCTACATGTTCAAATTTACAGTGTAAGCTCAGTCAAGTTTATGTTTCCAGTTTGTAGTGGATATACTAACTTTGAGCTACATAATTTTTGTGATTTCTCAGTTTTTAACTAAAATGTCAAGAACTAAAACCCTGCCTCCTGATTAAATATTGCTTTTTAAAGTCATATGCCAAAAAAAAATGCATGGAGAATACCTCTTTCCATAAACAAGTGGGAAGAGCCTTGTTTTCCTATCAAGGGTTGGTTCTGTATGGCATGGGCCAGGCAGGTGAGCAAGGGGGCTTAAAGGGATGATATTTCTTCTTTAAGCTACTGCAGTCTAATGGGTTACCATAAATCACAGGAATATTGAGCAGAACTTTAAATAAGATTACATGCTATTATACATTTAAACCACTTGTAGCAATGAGGAATGTAGTTGTGAAATGTATTCAATTTACGTATTTGCATACGCTGTGTAAATATGTGAAGTAAATATTTACATTATAAACATGTACAAAATATGTACATGCACAAAAATTATATTTACATTAGAAAGCTGTCTTTAGTTCTTATGAGGTTTTCTGAATTTTTTTTGTTGTTGGAGAATTTTGAAAACGAATGACTCTGTACCTTCACAGTGACTTAGGTTCATGGCTACATATTATTTTTAATTTAAGGTCATAAATATAATAGTGCAAATTTAAGCATGTAATTTAATCCCCTAAAGCTCATTTTTCTCTTCTGTATAGTGGGGATAATATAAACCAATGCCAGAAAGTTATTATTAGCATTTTCATAGTAAACATGTAAAATGTTTCTTATAATTCACATATATCAGTGCTCAATAATGGCAGCTATTATCATTTTTAACTGATCATTGTGAAAAACTTAATTCTATTGATCAGATCTTAGTTCTGAATAACACAAAACCATCCAACTAACCTGGGTTATAGATGGCTAGATAGAGAAGCCTTTGCACAATGTTTAATATATACATGTATGCATGATTATATATACACACCTGCTTAGAGTTAATCGTTGAAAGCAATGATGATCATTAAAGAAACAGTATAGTTGAGATTCTCTTGGAGTTGGAGTGAGGGCTGAGGTAGTGTTCCTATGAAAATCTCAAGACACAGAGCTTTCTGAGCTGACTGAGGAAGCTTCTGTGGCATGTATGTTTTATGTTCCCTCTATGAATAGGGACATGGAAACACACTTACTAAGTGTGCACATGGGCATATACTAGAGAGATTAATTGAGAGACTTGGTTTATATATTCTAACAAATGTTGGTTAGATTGCATTTTCTTTTTCTCCAGAACTATCAATAGTTTTCCTTCTACAGATTGAATACATAAATCAAAAGAACATACTCCACAATGATTATGAAACTCCTATCCTTCATCTATTGATTCTTAACTTTATTTACCTGTACTTTTTTCCTTCATTGTATTGGATTAGAACTGCTCTCTTTTCACACTGTTGTAGTTAGAATCATCTGTAGCTCTTTTACTGTCAATGCTTCAAGGAGTCTTCCAAATAGCATAGAAAATGTGAAAAACCCCATGCTAAATCATTTCCTATGGTTCCATTGTTGAAATATTTCATCAGCTTCAAATTATAGTAGTTGATTTACTGCACGTCAGCATAATTACTAGAAAAGTGACTATACTGATGATGTCTTTAATGCTATTTGTCCTATAAAACATTTAAACTGTGTAAGGGCAAAGACTATTTTCACAGAAAATTCTGACTTTTTACTCCCCCTCCTTTTTTGTTCTTTTTAGATATACATGTCAGCAGAGTGTATTTTGACACATTATACATACATAGAGTATAACTTCCCAATCTGTGATTATACATGTGGCGTTCCACTGTGGTGTATTCATTTATGAATGTAGGAAAGTTATGTCCAATTCATTCTACTGTTTTTCCTATTCCTATCCCTTCTCCCTTCTCTTCATTTCTCTTTATCTAATCCAATGAACTTCTATTATTTCCTCCCTCCCCTTATTGTGTGTTAGCATCCAAGACTCAAGTTTTACTTTTAAAGGATTGGCAACTAAATACATACATGTCCAAAGTTTTTCTTTTCTTACTAATTCATAACAAAATGCTGAAATAAACTTATTTTACATATTTTAAAACTTATAAAAGAAAGTTCTCTCAACTACAATATGTGCTGACCCAATATAAAAACTAAGGATTAAAAAAACTGCTAATATCAATATTTACCAACTGATAATAAAAAGCATGAACTGATCTTTCCAGTTTTAGTATAAAAATATGATAAGGAATTTAAGCTTGATATAATTTGAAATAGCCAATATATTAAACCCCAAAGTGAAATTTAAATTGGCAATCATGTCAGATTCAAATCCCTGATTGAATATTAACTTAAAAAATAATCATTTTCCAACAGGTTTCTGCTTAAAAATGCTAGTTTGGGAATAAATGCTGTTAGATCCATCACTATAAAAATATTGGACATTTTTGTTTGTTTAGGAAGTTAGATCTCTGATGTTCAGTATGTCTGGCTCTTCCTAATATCTTTTTGCCCGAAGATTTAATTATTTAAGACCATTTCTTTTTTACTGATTTTAAGGAATCAGAATTTCAATTTTATTGATTGGAAGCTGATACTAAGGTACAGCATAAGATTAGACTCGTTTAATAATCTTATGTAACCAGGCTTCTTTCATAAGTTAAATTCTAATTTAAGGGACCATTCCATGAGCAGAGGTGTAGTTTTCTTTTTTTTCTTTTTGACACATATGAAAACACTGTATAAATTCATCAACTATGAAATTAGATGAGGGTAAATATATACATACATCAAGTATAGAATTGCAACTGGACACTTGACAAAACCAAGCCTTTATTTACAGGTTCTCTCCTATACCTCACATAATAGAAGCCCTTAATCCCCATATTAAACAGTTTGGAGACATTATATCATAATGCAACGGTAAGTTACGTTTCATTTTAAACCTTTTTCTAAAAATGATCTTTGCAAATACATAATGCAAGAGTAACAAGTTGAATTTGTCTCTATCCTGCCCATAAAAATCAACCTAAAATCATTTTGTATAAATATTAGGTGGCATGAGAAAGCAAAATAAAGCAGGAGCCTATTAGTTATAGCAGCTAGCTCTGCCATTCACCCTCTCAGCAACTTTCCACATTCTAATTACTTGTGCATCATGGAACATTCCTCTTTGTCATGTGTAATTCAAAGGGCCCTCATTTTGTTCATCTAGTCCAAAAATGGGTAAAATGAGTCGAGTGACTTTCTTGGAACTACAGAGTAGCATTACTTGAAATGCATTTCCCAACTACTAATCTCTCTTCCTCTCATGACTTCTTACATCAGCTTTTAAGGACATTCCTTGATCAATTTTGTAATATGGATGATTATAAATTTCACAATATCTCAAATGCATTTAGATATTTGGAACCTGTGCCAATTTCCAGTTTAAATAATTATTATTTAGTTTTCATTTGAGTGAATCCAGTCTCATGATGCTGTATACCCCTAAATTATTCAATTAGGTACCAGATGAATAAATGACTGATCTGAGTGGATTTCTAAAGTTTTAAAATTGATTAGTTCTGTAATTTTAATACACAATATAGAATGGTTTATAATTTACGCAAAAAATAGGTACAAATTGGAAAGGATGTTTTCTCTTGACAGTCAAACAGTTATGAAATAAAGTAGGCTCATTAAATCATAAGTACTTTAACCTTTTCTTCGAAGAAGGGGAAGATTTTAAACTTATAAAGAAATTTTGCCTGAACTAGGAAATGAGTCATATTTGACATGTATTGGAATGATAATGCAGATTTCAATAGGCACTCCAAGAGCATTTTACTCTCAGGAGAGGAAGTCAGCCATGGATACCTCTTTGCATTTAGATTTTAAACTTTCTTTGTAAGGCTTTTAATGTAATACCGCCTGCCAAAACCAGACACGGTTTCATACATAAAGCAAAACAAAGACAATTTAAAAGATTTTTTTATCACTGTTGATACAAACCTACGCTACAAACATCTTTTTGGCATCTTCCTCAGAGTTCTTCTCTTTAGCAGTTTCTATTTCCATATTTTTAACATTAAATCATGATTCTTTTGCTGGTCAATGCAATGCATGGACAACTTCAGGACATAGGTATATATGGTATATAATGGGTACCTTGTTAACTACTGAACAACTGGGAGGTGGACCTTAAACTGTCATGTGCTGTAGGTAGGGCCTGATGCCAGACATAATCTACTCTTTCTGTGTTATTTCAATCCGACTGGCATGTAAATGCTGCTTCCTGCCAACTACATCCACTCAACTCATATCCTAACCAAAATCTGAGTAGATACGGTGTACTATGGTGGTTGAATATTACTTCACCATTGCCTTCTTAAAATCAATCATGGTTATCTTTCTGCATTTATTTATATTTTACATGTTCTTCCTAAGTATTTTAATGTGCTGTTATGCCAATACAGAGAATTTCAGTCATAATCAGGCAAAACAAAGATGTGTACAAAGTATATTTGAACAGTCAAGAAGGATATCTATGTGGAACGAATACTAAGTCAAATAATAATGCTCAAGACCATCTGGGGAGGTCTTCTCACTACCTGGTTCAAGGCAAACATATATATGAAAAATTGGAGATAAATTTCATAACATTAAGAAGGTTGTAAAAGTCCTCTAGTGTAAGTGGGGTTTGTGTTGACCAGTGGGTGGGTACCAGCAGGAGAATATTCTGGGAGGTATGGCAGACAACATCTCTAGTTTAAAATGCAAAGGTGGCTTTGGCAGTATTGAGCCACTTCAGGGTCCTGAAGAAACAAACAGAAATATTGTGCCTCTATTCCAGAGACTGTGAATACCAGCCATCTCACAGCTCTCTTAGCCTTTAACAGTTCTAAGGTTCATACAAACTGTGGTTGACAACTAAAATAATAATATAACACCTTTGGAGTGCCTCAAGTGTAAAGTTCATTTGTTCTAAGGTCACCATTTTAATGTAACAGCCAAATTTTATTCACATCATCAGATGCTATCCGAGAAAGACAGCTGTAAGAATCAGGCAAGGGCTTTAACACTGCCATGACTAATAAAATTAATACTAGATGTGAAGAGTTCTTCCATGTTTTTCAGCAAAATAAAATATACTAACCAAACCAAGCAAAATTTCCTGAATATATTATTACCATAAAGAAGATTGTCCTTAAGCTTCTGGGGGAATTTTTACAGCAGTTTTGAGGCGGGGAGGGGGGATCTGCTAGTTTATCAAGAGGATTCATCATTAGGTCATTGAAATATTTTTCTTCTTTGATTGTCATTTACATATACCTGAAATCTAAAACATGACTGCTTTTGATTTTCTGAGTAGAAGCCATTTTGTGAGTGAGAAAGGAAGAGAGATCCTTGTGTTTAACCAAATGTTAAATGTTTTTTATTTAACTCACCTGCACACTAAGATGAATCCATTTCTTCAAAGGAATTCTCCCCAGTGTCATTACTTTTATTGGAGGCTGCAAACCTCTTACTGTGCGATAATAAAACATGGTCTCTTTCCCGGATATTGTAAGTTTGAACACAATCTTCCCATCCCCCATCTTTTCTATAACGCACCTTAGGAAGCAACCAGAAAAGAGAAAAGGTGAGCATCTAACCAAAAAGATATGCTAAGGCATTGTGCAGTTACAGTGGTATTAACGTGACCCCAAATTCCGTTCAAAATGGTGCACTATGAATGAGTGCCTGTAGGTCATTTTACCCAAAGCAAGCTTTATTCCAATGAAGAAGCCATTTTATTTCAAGGAAAAAATACTAGTCTTATTTACAATATATTCCCCAGAGCCTCAACACCCTTCATTAGAGATTCATGATGGAAACTAAAGTGGTTGAATCATTCTGCAAAACTAACATTTAGCCTATTGGCTCATTAGTTCTTCTGCTATTTCTTTTATAGGAAGTGGTGCAACATACTATATCCCACTTGGGTATTGAGTCACCAGTGCAAATCTTTTTCCTTTTTTTTTATGTAAAGAGAATTCAGTGTCCACGAAAAGCTCTAAATTTTCAGCCCTGAAGTCAGAATCGCTCTATTTAATTCCCATGATGAAATGGAGAATGGACAGCTATAGTCTCTACTTACCCCATCATCAACTGGCCAGAAGCCAAAACCAGTTCCTGTGAGATGTCTGGCTACCTCTCCATGACGTACAGCCCAACTGAGGTACTGATAGAATGTTAATGTTCTTGGGTGAATGGCCAATCTTATAAGACTATGTAAAATATTTACATAGTCTTATAAAATGTAAAATATTTTGATATAAGAATTTTTTTGGAAAAGTTCCAAGTATTGTGTTAGACAGATAACCAAATTATTTTTTAAAGTCACTTCTACACTTAATTGCAGTTACACAGCTCTGAAATACTGACTCTCTTTCATCATCTGACTATTGCCTACTCAGCCCAGGCATCTTCACAATTATACCTGATACTGGAACCCTCTTCCCCTGCTTAAGGATTCTCCCTTTGTGCTCACTTAACTCGCTATGGTAAGTAAGAGCAAGGACCCATCTATGTTCTCCATTAGATCACCAAGGTAATAAGAGTGGAGAATACTAATAGTGACTTTTTTACTAGCACTAATAATTCATTTTGTACATAGCTTTGGTAATAAAGATATGAGAGCAAATACATTTTTAGTTTGGGCAAATAATTTTAGTGGACATAAAGGTATTATATAAGTCCTGCAAATTCTTTTTCAACTCTTTGGTAGTTGGATACTTCTAATTCTCTGGAATGGAAGAGTGTCTCTGTATCCCCTGCCTCCAGGTCTTAAACAATTGAAGAAGAGTTTGCCTCTGTTCATTTTTCTTGAGTTTAAATCTACAAGTGAGCATTTGATCATTACTCAAGAATGTATTTGCCAAATGTAGACTTATTTCCCCAAGCTTACTGAAAATTCATTTCTTAATATGTTATTGATTATCTTCCTTGCTATTTTGTTTGCTTGTAAACATACTAGCTTGGGTAGATAATAAATGTGAGAGGAAGGCAGGTAGCAAAATATTTAGGAACTGGATTTATTCTGCTTCTGGATAAACAATAATTGGATAATCCATGTTTTGTTTGTTTTACTTATCTAGTGCAAACACCCTGAAATTTCCCCAATTCCCATTGGTATTTTAGTTTGGAGAATGTAAACGACCTTGATAAAAGCAAGAAATTCTCAAAACCATAAACCATGCTACCACCTCCATAAATACCCCTCTGTGTCATTTATACTAAACAATGCCAATAGAACATGGATCTAGTAAAGATATGTCCATTTAAGCTTGGAAAAATTATTTTATCCTACGCCTATTTTTCAAGAGAGCACATTTTAAGACTGCGTGGATGCTAGTTACATAAACAGAGTATCTTGGATTCACTGTAATTTCCAATAGTATAAAGCAAGGTTTTCTTCTAGGGGAACTATAGCAATAAGGATAATGGTTTGTGATTATTTCCTCTGCAAACATAAAACAAAATGAAAAATGCAAACTTTCACTTAAAAAATTAAAACTAAACACTCAAGATCTTTAAGTCATGTTTGCTTATGAGAATGTAAGACTTTACCGGTTTCTTTCCCGAGTTTTTAGATATTCACCCAATACTTCCACACAAAGTAAAAACAAAAAAAATTACAAAACCAAAAAAGCCTCAGAACTATCCTACTTATTAAAAGTACATTAGCTTTGTTTAAGGGAAACGTCACTTATCAATTGAGAAAAGATTACAGAATGAAAAACAGGTGATTAAAAAACTAACAAAAGATGGTAGTCTTACTTGAACTTCTTTTAAAAGCATTGCTGTTGGAATGAAAAGCTTTGACAATCTCTCACACTCACCTAGAAATTTCTTAACTAGTTGGAAAATGAAAACAGCATGAAGTAAAAGGCCAAATGCTATGTGCTTTCAGAGATGAAGTGTTATTCATATATTCAACTCATACTACTGAACATCTTTGAGTCAAACACCCTTCTTAGGAAAATAAAAATGAATAAAACAGTCCTAAGCCCTCAGAGAGCTGCTGTCTGCCTGATAAAAATTTCATAGCCTACTAGGCATCCTTCATTTATATAAACTAGACTAAGACTTAAAATATATCAATTATTTGTAGTGACTATGTCTTAAAACTCACGCTGAGCCTCACAGAGCCTCCAAAGGCTAAGATCAAAGGTTTAGCTAACCTGCCCAGAAATAAGTGATTCTGGTGTAAAAATGACTACCTGCCTGCCTTGAAACCATTTTAACACATTTTTTTTCATAGTCCACTTCACCTATAGAAAAGAGAAAACAATTTAGAGAAAAACATTTGGACTATAAACTTGGAATAGAGATTAACATTGTAGTTGTCCTTCAATCACGTGAATTCCATAATGTTAGTCTTCACTTCTAGTTTGGACTTTAGGTTGCAATAATCTCCACTACTACTGATTTTGCAAGTTCCTGGGAAAATGGAAAACACTACTACTTACATTACACCTGCTCGCTCAGGTTTCAGCCACACAGTGAATGTAAATGCTGCCTCCAGCCTCGGAGAAGGAGGAGAAGAATAGCAATTCTTGTGATTTCCAAAAATAAAACTTGTAGAGCTGCTTTGGGAGTGAGGATGCAGATCATTCTTGTCTGGGATGAGACAGTTCCCGAGGCCTGCTGAGAAAAGGGCGGTGTAGGTAGGAGAGGAAGATCGGTAGGGGCAACCCTGAATGCAAAACTGCTGGGTGCAGAACCGAATACTTTCAGCATCCACAGAGCTATGACAGAAAGTGCTTCTGTCTGGGAGTCCACACACTGCTTGGGTTGGCACAAGTGAAACCTTCTTGAAAGCTCCCACATTCTCCAGCCTTGGGAAAAGACCCTGGGAGTCAGCCAATGATATAGAAGCAAAATAGGCAAAGATCAATGTTTCAATAACCTGAAACAAGAAACCAAAGCCCAGTGAAAAAGCCAGGAAATTCATGTTTACAAAAAAGCATTCTTCTCTTGATAAGGCATTCCTAAATAAATAATCAGGCCCTCTCCGCTTGCCAGCAACACTTTGAAGCAGGTTCCTTTAAATAACGTTGAGATGCTCCTCCATCTTGGGCAAACAACCGGCACGTTTTCACATGGAGATGATACTAAAGATGTTCTTAGCGATGGCCAAGACATGAGGAGGAGCTGGTGTCTAGGAATCAAAAACAGAGCATGTCAAGTGTAATCTGATGAGTCTTTAAAACTTGTCATCCTAAGCAGAGTGATTCTGAACCCTTGATGGGAAACACTGAACTTCTAAAATATTTTGAATTACATTGCATAGAAAAAAATAGTCATTCCTTTGATAAATATCTAGATTTTCTTGAGCAAATAAGGGACTTCAAAAGTCCACAGGGCAACTTGTTTGTTTATTTATATGCAATCCTTAATAATATATTTGAACATATAGCAACTTTAGGTTGTTACTCCACCCCGGGGCATTAGCACTGTCTACTGTATTTAACAAGGTAAAAAATTGTATAGATCTTCTTTACACATGCACCGTATGTTGTAACCCAGAGCTAACTTGCAGATGCCCAAAATAAAGCTGGCAAAGCACTTTGGGCCTTTCCCCTTATCCCAGCATGTGCAGCAACTTTAAGCTTACAGTAAAGCTGATTAGAAATGTAACACCATCTGTCTGTCCTATGCCTTAATATTTAGCAAACATTTGTGTTAGTGTTTCCTCATATGACTACATATTTGTAGGTTAAATATGGATTCCTAATACTGTGTAAGTAATTGTATTGATAAATAAGCTGAGTTACCATTTCTTTATTGCATTTCAACCAGTCCACTGAGTGTGACAAATGGCTCTTCAACAAGACCACTGTCCCTCGTTGCCTGGCAACACTACCGTAAACCCAGTTGCTCTTAGGAAATAGGCCACAGCAGCAGGAATGCTGGAAGGCAGGCTTGGGTGCCCAGGTATTCTTCACAACAAACACTTGGTTACCTGAAAGTCACAGAGTCATCTGCTTGGTGGCCCTCCAGGAACTGAGCTCCTCACGCTTTCCACTGATAACTTCAAGCAGTGGGAGGGACCCGGATGGTATCGTGCATGCATAATTTTAAAGTAGCAGTACACCTTATCCTATAATCCCCCCTTAGTCCCTTCTCTCTCCTGTTTTCATATACCTCATCCATTTAATTTTTAATCAAAATGATCTGTCCCATTAGACACACTGAGTAATTTCCAGTGCTCTTTATTTTTAGGGGATTCAAAATGAGATTCTAAACTTTATACTAATGTCCTAAAAGTTTAGCCCATTGATTAAAGTTTTTCCTAGCCATTCTGTCACTGTTGTTGCTATAACTTTTACCCCAGGATACCCTCTCCTGAATACAAACTTCTTAAGATTATGAGAAACATCTGATATTATCTCTAAATGTTGGGTCTGGAAAATAGAAATTTTAATTAGACTAAAGAAGCAGTGAGATTGCTGAATTTAGTTGCCTAATTGCATAAGAATGTGTGTGTATTTATACTCTCATGTTTGTGGTCAGTTCTGCCCGCTAGGGTATCTCATTTCAGATGAGAAATGCTCTAATCCAACAGATCTTTCTAGCCGTCCATTTGGATCTTTAAAATGGAAAACCTGCTCCGGAAACAACTAGCCAATTGTGGCTTTGTTCTCTATGAGTTACCATATATTTTTTTTTTTTTACCATATTTACAGGTAAATATATTATTAAATACAATAACTTAGAGAACAAAACCACAATATTAAAATAAGAGAAATGTTCCTATGGTGTTTCTTGTTAGGCCTTTGGAGACAAACCCAAATCATCTTCTCTCTAATTCCTTCTAATCTCTCCCATGAGCACATTCTAGCATTAGACTTTGCACCTTTTGTCAAAATACCCTAGTCCCTTCTTGATTATTATATTTTTACAAGAGCATTTTTGGTTAAAAACAAATTTTATTGTAAAATCAGCTAATAAGTAAGGACTTCTGAGAATCTGGAAAAATATTTTTTAAATAGATGTAACATGGTGAATTAGACAAATGAATAAATTATTCAGACATGCTATTAAAACATTCACTCAACTTGTTTTCAAAAAAATTCTTCAATGACTGACTTCATATCTTATAAAGACTGATTTTAGTTTTTAATTATGATGCTGCAGCATATCATTTGGGTCATTATTCCAGGATAATTTTTTCACCATAGAGCAACTCCTACTTTGTAGTACAAAGTCACGACCCAAAATGGACAATCTAAGAAGAGCACCTCTGTTCCAAATTAAGAGATTGTGGCTGTGATTTGCAAGGGCAGACAATGGATACAAATATATCTCAACTTTTAAAATTCAGTACTATCAATCCTGAGAACATCCGCCATGTGAATTAGGTCCAAGAGTTTTACTACCCGTTAATGCCTGAAAAATTAGAGAGAGAGAGAGAGAGAGAGAGAGAGAGAGAGGGAGAAAGAGAAAAAGAGTAAAACATGCACAACAAAAAGATTAGTTAAGCATATGTAGCCATGTGTCATCTTTTTCTTATATTTCATGGATTCATTGGGTAGTTGTTCTGGTTTTGACCAGCTTGGCTAGGGCTATATGGTCTGACTTGGCCTTGCCATCTAGCAGACAGTTTGATGTCAGTTGGATTGACAGCTATGGGAGTCTACCGTAGGCTCATTCTGATAGTAGCAGAAATATATGAAGGAAAGGAAAATGAAAGGCCTTAACATACAAGTACTTTCCAAGCCTTTGTGTGTGTCATATCTGCTAATGTTCTATTAACCAGAGCAAGTTGTAAGACCCAGCACAGATTCAAGGACTGTGAAATTGATTCCCCTTCTCAAAGAGGGAGTGGCAATCACATTGTAGAGGAACACACATAACAGGAATGGAATTTGTGACCCTTTCTCAGAGTTGCTCACAACTTATTTTTCCAGTTGTAAAGATATGATGTCACACTCAATCAGAATGCACTCATTGTGAAAAGTCAATATAATAGGGTTTGACTTAAACAGCTATAAGAAATTTCCCCTCATTATTCTAGAAAAGCTTACATATAAGCTTTTAATAAGTCTTATAATAAGACTATAAGTAGCTCCGTTTTTCAAGTATTTGAGACTTAACTTCTGTTTTTAGCCAAAATCAAGGGTTAACCACTATTTTGGGGCTTTTGAAAGTAACAGATTTACTATTAAAACTGACTTATCTCTGCCATAACTAAGCAAGAAAAAACAATGGATGTATAATAAGTAATATTAGTTACAAAAATAGGGGCAGAAACTACACATGCAGTATGATTACAAATATAAGACAATACTGTAGACATTTTTATGACTATTAACTTGAATTCAACAAATTGGACAAGGTCCTGAAACCATTTCCAATCCAAGCTGATTCAAGAATTTGGACACAATCCAAATGTCCAACAACTATAGAATACATCAGTATTCCTATACAATGTCTGACAACTATGGAATACATCAATAAATTGTGGTATATCCATACAATGATGTAACTTAATGAAGAGAAAATGAACAAATGTATAAGAGACAACACATGTAAGTCACTCAGATTTGGCAGTGAGCAAAAGAAGTCAGATATGCTAAGCATATACTCCCTGATTCTATGTATATAAAGTTCAGGTATAAGGCAAAGTTAATCTTTGGTTCCAGAGCTCAGATAGGGATATCTCTTTAAAAAAAAAAGAGGAGCAAATAAAGGGAATATACAGGAGTGCTGAGAATATTCCACATCATGATATGGTAGCAGTGACACTGCTGTGTGACACTCCAATGTGACAAACATTGGAAATATTTGTCAAACTATAACCTTGAGATTTGTGCACTTTATGCAAATAATTCCTCAATAAGACAGAAAAAAATTTTAATTAAAAAGAGGAAATATGAAACAGGAATTGTTTTACTTATTACATAAATAATCTAGAGTTAAATTTCTTCCTGCAAGGAAAACAAGAAGTCCAGAGGGTGGTGTAAATCAGTTATACATACATTCTGGGAAAATATAATTTCAATTTTTAAAAATTACTCTGTGAGTCAAATAAGAAACTATTTCCTAACTTATTTTATGAGGCTATTATGATCTTTATATATGTTTTTAAAAGATAGGAGAATGCAAAAAATAAGACTGTAGACCCACTGAGCTCATATAGATAAGTGCCAAAAAACAAAAAATTCTCAATGTATCATCATAAGCAAACTGAATCCAGGAATATATAAAATGATTAAGTTTCCTGAGCAGGTTGGATTTGTTCCAGATTTGCCAAATGGGTTTATATTATAAAATATATTCATGTAATTCCCCACAAAAAATTCACATGATTTACTTAGTACCAAAATCCTGAGTAAAGAATTTATTTTATTGAGGATCAAAATACTAACTAAAAACAGAAGGAAACTTTGGTATCTTGACATCCATCATTCATGAAAAAACCCAACATCCTAAAAATAATATCTATTCAATTATTTTTGTTAAAATCAATAATAGAACAAGAATCCCCACTATCACTGGTTTTATTTAACATCTTGGAAGCCAGTGAATTAAAATAAGGAAAATACTAAAAGATAAGTATTGGATAAGATTATTCAAATATATGTCTCTCTCAATAACACCATCTAAAGACAAACAGTTGAACTAGGTGTCTGGTAATATGCACATATAATTCATGTTGTTTATCAGCCCCCCCCCGCCACCCACCCACCCACACACACACACACACACTCTACTTGAGCATTGTCACATAAGGGTGACCATGTGACTTGCTTTAGCTAATGAAATCTGTGAAGTGACATGTGCCACTATCAGAGTAAAGCTACAGGTAGCAGCATGCAATTTATATGCTTTCCCTTTCACTAAATAAAATAAGGGTGGAGGGAAAGTCTAAGACATGGTTGGCAAGTTTAAATTTCAGAAAATGACCAACCAGTAAGGAAGAAGACAGAGGGAGAGAGACAAATTTATGAGCTGCTACTTAAAAGGACAGAAAGGAATACGGCTGCCAGTGTTAACAGATTGCTTTTAAACAGAGGAGGAAGGTGAGCCACATCCCAGAATCAGAGTGAGAGGCTAAGGGTCACACATTCAGACTGATGTGCTTTGGATGTATACCCAGACATATTTAATGAGGTGAGAAAATACAGTTTCTTCTCTTTGCCACTCACACATTTTCTTTCTCTTTTAAAATTATACACATAATATATGAGCATTGTAAAAACTGTTTTATCAGGCAACATGTAGAGTTAAAATTGAAGGCTTCATGCACCCATTATGCCTCTATTAGAATCTTGACCTTTTCCTATAAACATGAAATGTGTGTAAATGCTACATAAAACAAATTCAATGTTCTGAAAAATTTTGCAAAATACTCCATTTTCAAACATTCTTACCCATTTTCTTTGGTAATTTTCCTAACCAATACTTTTTTTTGGCAAAGCTTAAATTTCAGATAGCAAATAAATCCCTTTTTTTCTTGAATGGCATTAATTCATACAGAATTGGTTCTGAATTCTTGCTAACTAAGGGTGCTAATATTACAAGAACAGAAGAATATATCTAAGAAATAGTAGGAGAGTAAAAGTGATGTGTCACTTATGGGCACAGGTTTAAAGAGCCAGTGTAGGAGTGGCCCATCCCCTTGGTGTGTGGATCACATTGAAATGGACCATCCATCATCCAGGTCTTTGCATGAAAACACCTAGAACATCCAGAAATCCTGTATGTCCCTCACAGGTAATGTGAGGGAGATGTGGCATGGATAATAGTCAACCCATGTTGTTCTCAGCCACTGAGATTTTAAGATCATTTGTTATGACAATGTACACTATCCTATGTGACAGATAGGACCTGCTACATTTACTTATATAGGTACGCCCACCCTAGGAAAATCAATGATGATCCTGTCAAATGTACTTGGGAACAAGGTTTGGTGTACCCAGTGGACACTAATTACCTAATCTGTATCCATAAACACATTTCCTTTGGTGTTAATGGCAGGGATGATTTTGCAGATTGAAAGGATCTACTTGCAGGGCCCAACATGGATCTACTGTATCTTTTTGGTTTTATCTGAGGAAGCTGTAGATATATGACCCAGAAGAGGCTAGAGTCTCTTCAGTTGTGTGGGACCCAGTCAATTAGAAAACTTTTTTTTTTTTAAAAAAAGCAGCCAGGTGTGGTGGAATACACCCGTAATCCCAATGGCTTGGGAGGCTGAGACTGGAAGACCACAAAATCAAAGACTTAATGAGGCCCTAAGCAATTCAGCGAGACCCTGTCTCTAAATAAAATACAGAAAAGCCAGGCATGGTGGCGCTCATCTGCAATCCCAGCAGTTTGGGAGGCTGAGACAGGAGACTCCCAAGTTCAAAGCTAGCTTTAGCAACAGAGAGGCACTAAGCAACTCAGTGAGACCCTGTCTCTAAATAAAATACAAAATAGGGCTGGGGATTGGCTCAGGCTCAGTGGTCAAGTATCCCTGAGTTCAATCCTTGGTAGCAAAAAAAAAAAAATACAAAAGAAAAAAGCTGGGGATGTGGCTCAGTTGTTAAGTGCACCTAGGTTCGATCCCCAGTACCAATTAAGAAAAAGTAATAAAAAACTAACCATAGTCTTCTCAGATGAGTCTTGGATATGGAGATTATTTATTCTAACTAGAAAAACTTTGAGAGAGAGAGGAAGCTCCCAAACAATGGCCTGTGGGAAGACAACTACAGGCATAGGTACCGCTGAAACAAAAGAATCAGAAAGGGTGTAAGGTGGTTATTGAGTCACAGAAAACGGGCAGAAATGTTGGCAGCAGTGTTATTTGTGAAAGCATCTTACTGCCAAACACCCTAGCCAGGGTGTCATCTAGGGAATTACCCTGCATAACAACTACATTAGTTCATGTTAGTCATGGGCAGAAATTGCACCTTAATTCCAGGAAACTCCAAGTATGCCATCCCAGGGAAGCCTCACTCCTGGGGAGCAGCATTCACAGACTCACTCTGATATAAACTGACTTGTTGGGACAGCCAGGCCTAGAACCCAAATAATGGAGAGTTTGCTTGCTGGAAATTCTGTAAAACTTCAGACACTCTCACATCCAAGATGAAATATGACAGAGATAAAATGCATGAGCACATTAACTGATGAGGTGGCCAGAGACCTGCCCTCAGTAGAGTGGTCCTGAAAGACCCCTAAGGACACGGGGAAGGACTGATTCACAGTCTGAGAGGGCAGTGGCTGGAAAGACCAGCAGAGCATCCTGTCTTGCTGCTTGTGCTTAGTGCCAGCTCCCACAAGATCCAGAGAAACTATGATGACATAGTATGTTTCAGGAGAATTATTTTTTTACTTGAATTAAATTAAAAAAGTGGACCATATCTCTCAACACCACCCTGAGAATTATGGGAGGTAAGAACAATTACTGGTTAAGAATGTAAGCTCCAGAGACAGCCTGCATTGTCTTAGCTCTACCAGCTTTTAGCTGTATGTTCTTGGCTAGGTTAGTTAACTTCTCTTTGCCTCAGTTTCCTCATCTGTAAAATGGGAGCAATAATGCTAATTTCCTAGGGTTGTTGAAGGATTACACAGAGAAAATCTAGATGAATGACTGCTTTCCACTGTTAGCTCTCATTGCACCTTTTCCCTATGTGTAGTTTCCAAATTTTTCTATAATTCTACATGCAAGAATAAAAGCAGCAGCACATCTGGAGGAAATATTAGCATGCATGTCTCTATCATGGTAGTTGACTGAACATTATAGATTAACTGATTGGATCTTTATAGCAACTCTTCAACATCACTCCCAATATACATGTGAAGAAAAGGAGCATCAGGACATAAGTGACTTACTCAGAGTCACTTGATAAGTGACAAGCCTGAATTAAATTTCATATTCTCTATGTTAAGCCTAGTTTCTCAATTAACTACACGAGGCTGAACTAACCAGAGGTTCCATAAAAGTGGTAAATAAAGTATTACACTGGAAAGGTGAGGGGTTTTATTGATAGAGAGCAATGAGCATTTCAAACTGAATGAAGACAGCAAGTTTGGAGTAAGCTTATTCTACACTCATGAGACACATACATCCTTTGGGAATATGTAGAGAAATAGGGTTCAGCTAGTTTTCTGAAAAAATTCCTAAGAGTTAACAAGCATACTGTAAGTAATTCTGGGGAGTTTCGTTTTTATTTAATAACTAGGTTCTAGTAGTTCTTATTCTATTATCTTGTTCAAAATTTTTGAACATATGTTCTTATACTTCCTAAATTATGCAAACTCTCAGATAACCCAAGATTGTATTTGTTAGAGACATAAAAGCTTCGCACTGGTATTTCAGGTTATCCTGGGATGTGGGGAGAACGTGATACCTTTGATAACATGTGGCAGGCCATCTCATTCCTGTCTGCTCTTTCTCCTCAGCCTGGGCAAGGGCCCAGACTGAGGCTGGCAGATGAATTCAAGTGTGGCTTTCTGGGCCTGAGACTGGCAGGGAAATAACAGCTGCGAAGTAGTGCAGGACAGGTAGCGGCAGGTGAGTTAATGGCTGGCGAGCAGGACAAATAGGTGGGTGTGGGTCTACAAATGAAAAGGACACAATGTAGAGAAGGACAGCAGAGCACAGACCAGCTCCAGACAAACAGGCAATCGGTAATAATTAAGGGTCAAGTTTCTGCAAAGAGCTGTGCTCCTAAGAAGGACATGGCCCCTCTCTTAAAAATGAGAATGCACTGGCCTGCCTGAAACCAGGGGCAGAAAGAGGGTGTGGATGTGTTCAGAAAGTGTCATTATATTGAGGGAAGAAAACATGGCAAAATATCAGGTTCAGGAAACAGGGAGCTAACCAGGGAGGGTGGTATGTTTAGTCTTTGAAACTCAATCCAGTTGAGTAACAGTCCAATAGAGTGAAAAAAAATTACATGTGTTACATTTAGAGCGAAATAAAGGGCACAATGTCATGGTGATGGGAATGAGAGTAGTTTTTACTTTGGAGGAAAGGCAAACAGCAAAAGAGAACTTTTTGTTTTCATTAAGGGAAAATCGTATGGTATATGCTATATCAAAGGAATCTTTTGAAAGGTCTCTGTTAACTCTTCTACCATGTACTTACCTTATCTTCTTTATTACAGATTAAGCATCTCTAATCCAAAAAATCTGAAATGCTCAATTTAGAAACTTTTTGAGCACCAACACATTACTGCAAGAGCAACAATTCCCTACCTGACCCCACATGGTGGATCAAAGCCCAAACACAGGTGCACTAAAAATGCTATGTGTAAGAGGTGTATGTGAAACATAAATCCTGTGTTTAGATTCGGTCCCATTCCCAGCATGCCTTTTTATGTATATGCAAATATTCCAAACTCAGAAAAAAAATCCAAAATCCAAAACATTTCTGGCCCCAAGCACTCCAGATAATATTCAACCTGTGATACAATTTTTAGGTTCAGAAGACAAAGATTTCAAAGAGGAGAACAATAAGAAGGAGAAAAATGATAGTAAAAATTTATTATCACATAATAAATGTATTTAAAGTACACTTTCTAAAACATCTGCAAACACTATCATATCAATAAAACTAATACGTGATTTGAGAAATAAGGTATTTTAGTGAAAAGGAAATTATTTATGAATAAAAGTAATATGATACTCTACTCTGATGGGGCTAATTATTGTTAGTGCTTAAACCAAAATACATACCCCATGATGACCAGACCACCATGATTTCTACCTCATTTCACAGCCACAAATATATTTAATTACCATGTATCAAATGTTTATGAAGAAAGAAATTAAGGGACATGATTACATAAGCAATCCCTTTGAACTAGCAGCAATGCTAATAATGTTAATGTTTACTGAGTGCATAGTACATGTCAAGCATTATGTTTGAAATTCTGTCTCACCTAATGTATATAAAAACCTGAACCAATAATTAATAATATTGTTATTTTATATATGGGGATGTTGCAACCTGGACAGTAAATAATTTATGGAAGTTCAACCTTTACTATTTAGGAAAACAAGATTCATATCCAGCTTCTTCCACATTTTCACATAATAACAGAACTCTTGTAAGAGCAAGCTTAGAGAATATTCTAGTGTTAGGCATTTTATTATATTCTAAGTGTAGTCCTTAAAAATTATTTGGCTGATAATGTAGCATAGTGCCTAGTACACTATAGAGGCCTACTCACTGATTAATGGGTACCAATCCTAAGAAAACTCTTGAAATTAAGGACTGGCCTTTTGCTTAAAATATACAGATATATACATACATACATATATATATATATATATATATATATGCACATATATATGTATATATATACATGCTTATACACCCATATATATTTCAAGAGGAACTAGAAAGTCTGAGTTTGAGAAGTGGCTTCTTTGGATTATAGTGTGCTCACATGTCTCCAATTATGTTGTTCTACAATAACACTAACATCACATTCCAAAAGATCAGCTGAGAAATAGTCATGAAGGTGGAAAAAATGAGGAGTAAAGCAGAGCTTTGAATGAGTACTTGATAAGATTGAAGTTATTGGTATCAAGGGAATCACTTTATGTAGGGGCAAATGAATTGACTGCAATTTTAACATAAAGTGCCGCTATAGGGGTTGTAAAATTCTTTCTACTTGGATAAATACTATGTGAATTGGAGCTTGTGATGAGAATGTAATAGAGAAGAGTCTAACTCAACAGGACTCTGAGACCACGATACAGGAGTTCTTTGTGGACAGTTGCAGGAATGGACCTCAGAATTGAAATAGAACTAGGGCAGAGATTACAGATGGTCCGTCTAAATCAGGGTACAGTGTCAAAGAAGCAGATTGTATAGGCAAAGGCCAAATAGTCACTGAATAGTGTAGGAAATGGACTACCAGTATCACCTGAAATACTGAAGGACTCACTACATCCTCGGCAATGTGGTCAAAGAGAGGGCCATTGTATATGTTGTTATTGTTCCAAACACCAACACCTAGCTAGTAATTCATAGTTATGTGTTAAATTAATGAGTAAATGTATGAATGACCTAAATCTATGGTGCAATATAACGTTGATGTTTTAAACTATATCCTTATTTGAATGTTATCTTTATTAACATGCAAGCTAAACTTCATCCCAGGACAAAATCTGGACAAAATCTACTGATTTTGCCTCAGAGTTAAGAAAAGATACACAAGAAGGTCCTGCTCTGTACTCAGTCCTTGGTCACTTTAGTGAGCTTGTGACATTCTTGTCCTAAACTTCTGTCCCTTCATTTTCCTGTCTTTACACTTTGATTACTAACACAGGAGTTACCCAACATGATTTAACAAGCCCAGAGGAGAGTGGAAATAAGATAAATGGAAAATATATTTTTATGTAAGAATATTTATGAAAAATAAATTATGAACTGCATACATGAGCAACATAGTTTAACATTTTTAATTTTAACTAAATTGCCTTTGTTTAAACAGAAAACTTATCCAAAAAAAAAAAAAAATCATCCAAAGTCCAAGATAAAGATTACCACAACATATTGCTACATTTTCTCCAGTCTTTTTGGTCTCTATTTTACCAAAGTTATGGTAACAATTTGTAGTGTTTTTTTTTTTCATTTAACATTATTTTTAGACAATTACAATAATTAAATAGATTTTTTCCTTCATCTCTGCAATTGTTCTAAATTAAAGCCCTAAAAGTTGCATGACTTAACCAAAGACTGTGGACATTGTCATGAAATATACTGTAATTACTTTCCAGAAAAATCATTGCCTACATTCTTACCCAGCATATGAAAGTGTTCAGATCACTATACCAACGTCAACCCCAAAATTGCAAATTTTTAATTTTCACTAATTTGAATAGACTTTCATTCCTGTTTTAAAACTAACATTTATTTGCTAATTGACTATTTTATGATTCTTTGCCACCTCTTTCACCAGTTCACATTCTTTCCTTGTGTTTTAGTTGAAGGTTAAAATTTTAAAATGTTTATAATGCATTATGTATTAAGAATGTTAATCTGGCATTCCTGCAGAAAATGTTTCCCCAAGTTTGTTGTGTTCATTTTAATTTTTTCAAGAGAAGTATTGTGTTTGGTTTTACTTGTTTTGGTAAAATATACATAAAATTTACGATTTTAGCCATTTTTTAGTGCAGAGTTCAGTGTTGTCAAGTATATTCACTTAGTCATGTGACCACTACTGCCATCCATCTCCAGAACATGTTCATCTTCCCAGAATGAAACTCTGCCCATCAAACAGTACATAATTATCCCTTCCTCTAATTCCTTTCCATCACCATTCTACTTTATATCTCTTTGAATTTGACTACTATGTGACATCATCATGCAAGTGGAATTATACAATATTTGTCTTTTGGTCACTGGTGTGATTCACTTGGCATAGCTGAGTCAAGTACACATCCAGGTTCATTCACATAGTAGCACATACACACACATTTTGTATATCCATTCATCCATTGATGGACATGAGGTTGTTTCCACTATTTGACTATTATATATAATGCTGCCATGATCATGGGTATACAGATGTTTATTCAAATACTTGCTTTCAAATGTTGGGGATTATATACCCCAAAGTGAAAGTATAGCATCACGTAGTAGTTCTGTATATTTTTAAGGAATCACCATACTGTTTTACATACAAGCGGTATCATTTTACATTTCTCCAAGCAAATCAAAAAATGTTCAAATTTACCACATTCTTGCAAACACTCCTTACTATTATTTTGTAATGGTCATCTGAATATGTGTGAAGTGCTATCACACTATGACTTTGATTTGCATTTCCCTAAACTGTAAAGATGTTCAACATCTTTGATGTGTATAAATATTTCTATGCATTTTAACATAATTTTTAGACCTCTAAATGTGGATTTATCCCAATTTTTATTTTGTGATTACTTTTTACTTCATGATTTAGGCAATGTAAACTAGCAAGAAACTTATCTATAGATTCCACTTGTTTTTATAGCATCATTTTAACTGAAGTATTATTTTTAATGTTAACCAATTAAGAGCATCATTTGCATACTCATATTTTCTTCATACATTTTATTTACCTAGAACTGTTTGTTTATTTATTTGTTCTGTTTAGGTTTACATGATAGCAGAGTGCAATTTGATTAATTATACACAGATGGAGGATAACATTTCATTTCTCTGGTTGTTTGTGACGTAGAATCACAACATACATGCAGTAATACATAAAGCTAGGGCTATGATGACCATCATATTCCACCACCCTTACTGTCCCCAAGACCCCTCTCCCTTGTCACCCCTGTGAACAGAGTTCCTTCATTGTTTCCATGTCCTCCCCCCCTATTATGGATCAGCACCCACTTATCAATGAGTACATTCAGCATTTGGTTTTCTGAGTTTGGCTTACTTCACTTAGCATATTTTCTAACTCCATCCGTTTACCTCCAAATGCCATAATCTTATTCTCTCTTATTGCTGAGTAATATTCCATCGTATATATATACACCACAGTTCCTTTATCCATTCATCTGTCGAAGTGCATCTAGGTTGGTTCCACAGTTTAGCTGTTGTGAATTGAGCTGCTATGAACATTGAAGTGGCTGCAGCACTGTAGTACGCTGTTTTCAAGTCTTCTGGGTATAGACCAAGGAGTGGGATAGCTGGGTCAAATGGTGGTTTAAAAATCCTTATATATGTAATAAATAAAGATTATTACATATATAATAAATAAGGATTTATTACATATATAGTTTCTGAGCCTTTTGTCTGTTATGTTCTGTTTAGTCTTATACATTGACTTAAATATTCAAGAGCTATATATATTTTTTTTTTTTTGGTACCGGGGATTGAACTCAGGGGCACTCGACCACTGAGCCACATCCCCAGCCCTATTTTGTGTTTTTTATGTAGAGACAGGGTCTCACTGAGTTGCTTAGCGCCTCGCCATTGCTGAGGCTGGCTTTGAACTCGCGATTCTCCTGTCTCAGCCTCCCTAAGTGCTGGGATTACAAGCATGAGCCACCGCGCCCGGCTAAGAGCTATATTTTAATGACAAATATAAGTAGCCATTTATTTACCAATTCTTTGAAAATGACATTAACCTTCTTACATATTCTTTTAAAAATCATTAGAATTTCATTCAAAGTTGAATAAAAAATTCTTATAAGGCAAATTTGAGATGATATTAAACATACAAGATAATTTGTAAATAAATGACAGTTTACAATTTCATCCTTTTGTGTTTTCCAGGAAGATGGTACATCTTTGAGTTTATTCAAGATTTCTTCAAATTCCTTGGGAAGCTATTTTGTTATAATTATTCATAAATGCTCCATTTTTTTTCTTATTATTATGCAATTGACATTTTTAGAATATCACTGAAGGATTGGTACTTCCTTTCTTTTCTCTTTATAGTTGTACATAGTAGTTGAGTTCGTCCAAACTCATACTTGCATGGAAATTAACTTCAGTTCATGATCCCCATTTTTCCCTCTTTTTCCCTGCTTTCTCCCCTTCACCTTCTTTTTCTCTACTAGACCTCTTTTCACTTATCTATTAATTTATATTTTATTGTTTTTTATGTTAACCTCTCCTTCTCTTACCCTTTCCTTTCCTTTACTCTAGTTTCCACATATGAAAGAAACTTTCCAACATTTGGAATTCTGAGTTTGGCTTATTAAACTTAGTATGATATTCTCCATTTCCAGGCATAATTTTCATTCCTTCTTATGGCCGAGTAGAACTCCATTATGTGTGTGTGTGTGTACCACAATTTCTTCATTCAATGATAGGAATCTGAATTGATTCCATAATTTAGCTATTGTGAATTGTGCTGCTATGAACGTGGAGGTGACTATCACTATAGAATGCCTATTTTAGATATTTTTGGGAAAATTTCAAGGAGTGGGAGAGCTAGGTCTTATGGTGTTTCCATCCCTAGTTTTATGAGGGTTCTCCATACTGCCTTCCAGAGTGATTGTACTAGTCTGAAGTTTCACTAACAATGTACAAGTGTACCTTTTCCCCAACAACCTCATCATCATTTATTGTTGTTTGTATTATTGATCACTGTCATTCTGACTGTAGTGAGATGAAATCTTAACATAGTTTTGATTTGCATTTCTCTGATTGCTAGAGATGTTGAACATTTTTTCCTATTTGTTAGCCATTCGTGTTTTTTCTCTTGAGAAGTTTCTGTTTAGGTCTTTTGCCCATTTATTAATTGAATTATTTGTTTGGGGTGTTAAGTTTTTTGAGTTCTTTATATATTCTGGCTATTAATCTATCAGAGGAGTGGTTGGCCAAAATTTCCTCCCATTCTGCAAGTTCTCTCTTCACACAATCATTTTCTTTGCCGTGCAGAAGTGTTTTGGTTTGATGATATGCCACTTATTGATTCTTGGTTTTATTTCTTGCATTTTTGGGGTCTTATTAAGGAAGTTGGTGCCAGCACCTATGTGATGAAATGTTGCCAGTATATTTTCTTCTAGCAGTTGTCAGGTGTCTGATCTAATTCCTAAGTTTTTGATCCATTTTGATTGTAGCTTTGTGCAGGGCATGAGACAGTGGTCCAGTTTCATTTTTCTACATATAGCTATGTAGTTTTTACAGCACCATTTGTTAAAAAGGCCATCTTTTCTCCAAAATATATTTTTGGCACTATGTCAAATATCAGATGGCTATAAGCATGTGGATTTGTCTGTGTCTTCTATTCTGTTCATTGGTCTTCATCTCTATTTTTATGCCAATACCATGATGTTTTTGTTACAACATCTTTCTGTGCCACAACATAAGTCTTAGCAAATTCAAAAATGAAAACGGAACTTAAAATATGATATAAGCCCATGTATCTTATAAGATCACAATGGAATGAAATTAGAAATCAACAGCAAGAAAAATAATAGAAACCACTTGAACATATGGAGATTTAATCCTCTATTAAATGAAGAATGGATCAAAGAAAAAATGAGACTATGTATCAAATTCTTAGTAATGAGTGAGAACAGACATATAATTTATCAAAATCTCTGGGAGAGTATGAAATCAGTTCTAAGGACAATATATAGCATTGAATGCCTATGTTAAAAAATTAGAGAGATCCCAAATAAGTTCATGCTCCACCTCAAGGCCTTAGAAAAAAGAACCTAACCCCTCAAATCAGTACAAGATAGGAAATAATTAAGATTAGAGCCAAAATTAATTGAGAATAAAAAAAAAACATTGGATCAATACAAGTACGAGTTGGTCCTTCAAAAGTCGAATAAGATTGACAGACCTTTAGCCAAACAAACCAAAAGAAAGAGTGAGAAGATGCAAATCAACAAGATCAGAGATAAAAAGGAGATAACATCACAAACCTTTCTGAAATTCATAGCATTAGCATAACTTATTTTGAAAATTGATACTCCAACAAACTGGAAAATCTAGAAAAGACTGACAAATTTCTATACACATGACTACCGAAATTGAAGAAAAATATAGAAATCCTAAACAGATCAATATTGAGTAATAAAATTAAAACAGCAATTCAATGCCTTCCAAGAAAGAAAAGCCCAAGACCACACAGATCAGACTCTCAGTTCAGTACTACCAGCCCTTTACAGAACCATTAACACCAGTATTTCTCAAATTATTCCACAAAGTTGAAAGAGAGGAAACATTCCTAAATACATTCTATGAAACTGGTATAATACTGATAGCAAAACCAGATAAAGACACATCAAAAGAAGAAAACCACAGACCAATATTCTTGAACATAGATGCAAAAATTCTCAGTATTAGCAAACCACATTTAAAAACACATCTAAAAGATAATATACCATGATCAAGTAGGTTTCATTCCAGGGATGCAAGGTTGGTTCAACATATGCAAATCGATAAATGTAATTCACCACTTAAATAGAATTAAGGACAAAAATCACATGATAATCTCAATAAATGCAGAAAAAGTCTTTGATAAAATCCAACATGCATTCATGTTACAAAACACTAAAGAAGTGAGAGATTGAAGGGCCTTATACCAACATTGTAAAGGCCATTTATGACAAACCCCAAAACAACATCATACTAAATGAGACAAACTAAAAGTATTTCCTCTAAAATAAGAAACAAGACAAAGCTGTTCACTGTCAATCTTGTTCAATACAGTCCTTGAAGCATTAGCCAGAACAACCAGGCAAGGAAAGGAAATCAAAGGTATACAAACAGGAGAAATCATCAAACTATATGCCAACCTTTTGATCCTACATCTAGAAGACTCAAAAAAACACCACCTGAAGGCATATTTGTTTTCACAATATTACTTAAATAATCATTTCAATATATTAAAAAAAGTACTGATTTTGGGCACATTTCTGTACATAGTCACCTGATTGAACAATATATCACCATGTGACTTAGTTGCATTAACTTAGTTGATTGACTTAGTTTTTAACTGTAGAATGTCAGTTGCAATACTGATGAGAATGTAACAGTTTTATAATAGCTATGCTTTTTATTTTATACAGTAAAACTTTTACTAAAATATCCAAAACAATATGTAGTAATCCAGGAGACAACCAATATTGTTACTTTATTCCTTAATGTAAATGCTTCTCACACTGTTGGCAATCTATAAGGCTGAGACACACATTTTAAGAATAACTAATTTTTAAAATGAAATTAGTTTTTTGAGTGAAAAAATTAGTTATTCTTAAAAAGTTAGTTTTTGTTTTTATAGGGTATTATATTTCTTTTATAATTCTTAGTACATATTTTGAAATGATGTTTTTATTTTGAAATAATAGCACAGCATATTTTATACAAAAATTGTTAGAAATATAAGTAAAGAATTTTTAAAAATTACATTATTGTAGGATGCTAACATTTATTTCCACAAATGTTCATAAAGTAGAAATTAAGATAGAAATATTGGAAAACTTTTAATGTGTCTGAAATATGATGATGGCAAATTTGAAATTTACATTAGAATAGACATTTTAAATAAACTAGAAAAAATCAATTGAAAGAGACATTTCAATATTTGTATCAAAAAGCCGGGCGCGGTGGCTCAAGCCTGTAATCCCAGCACTTAGGGAGGCTGAGACAGGAGAATCATGAGTTCAAAGCCAACCTCAGCAACAGCGAGGCGCTAAGCAACTCAGCGAGACCCTGTTTCTACATACAAGATAGGGCTGGGGATGTGGCTTAGTGGTTGAGTGTCCCTGAGTTCAATCCCCAGTACCAAAAAAAAAAAATATTGTATCAACAGAAGCTAAAACTTCTTTTCAGTGTGATGAAGCACCTACAAAAGTATGTTATATATTTATAAAAGGAAACTTTTGAAAGTTACAAATAGCTGATGTTTAATTAATCACATTCCTTGACCATGATTAAAATCTAAATAACAAGTTTAAATAAACAAATGAATAGCAAACATTTAATAAGCAAATATAAGTACTTGCTTAAATTACTTTCAGATAAGAAACAAAATAAAGAATTGACTTCTTAACAGAGATAATGGAAGCCAAAGACAATTGAATAGCATCCTTATGGTGTTGAAGGAATAATATAAGTAACAATATAGAATTATAAAATCATCAACACAATCTTCAAAATCAAGGATAAAATGAAAACATTTTCTAATGTTAAAAGGAGAAAATTTATTGCTGGCACACCTGCATTTTAAGTAAAACTAAAAGAAGTCCTTTAGTCAGAAGAGAAACTTGGAGGGAAGGGAGTTGTAAGAAAGTATATAAAGAAATATAAAAGCTCCTCCATTCTTCCCATGTCCTCCCCTACGTTATGGATCAGCATCCACTTATCAGAGAGAACATTTGGCATTTGGTTTTTTGAGATTGGTTTACTTCACTTAGCATGGAGAAAATTTGGTCACAGGGGTGGGAGGCAGTGAGGGGGCAGGGGGACAGTAAAGATGGTGGAATATGATGGCTGTTATAGCACTAGCTTTATGTATGACTGCATGTATGTTGTGCTTCTACATCACATACAACCAGAGAAATGAAAAGTTGTGCTCCATCTGTATACAATGAATCAAAATGCATGCTGCTATCATGTATACCTAAGTAGAATAAATAAATAAAAATTTTTTAAAAACTATATAACCTTACTATTGAACAAATAAATTCAAATTAAATTAAATATCAAACATTAAATTTAAAAAAAAGAAAAAAAAGAAAATGTGTGTATAAGGATAAATGAACACTTAATGCACACACTGTAAATAAAGCTTTGTGGCATTTAAATAGAACAAGGTAAATTAACAACAAAAGTTCTATATTAAATTAAAGAGTATCTATACATCAGGGGATTCAAGATGGCTGAATAGAGCTACCTAGCACTCACTTCCTTCTAAAGGAAGAACCAAAGTAACAGGTGTAGAGCTATATTTGAGAGGAGTAACCATGGAGAATACTGAAAATCAGCAGGACAATGAAGCTTTATAAGATTAAAAGACCCAGGAAAAACAGCATAGTAAGAGAAACAAAATATACCATCATCTGCCAATATGGCTCCATAATTGGAGGAGGGCGACTCTCCACTTAGCAGAAATAAGGACAAAGGAATTCTAGCAAACTCAAAGTGATGCTGACAATTCTAGCTACTAAAAGTTTTATGATCCTTATGGCCCACTTAGATAAGTAACCTAAAATCTGCACAGTAGCCTTGCTTTGTAAATAGATCTCACTTCATGTCCCAATACACCCCCAGGTGCTGTAGTTGAAAGCCATGTTGAAAAGTTAGCTACTATCTGAATGTGAGATGCTCTGTGGGTCAGAAATCCCTGCATATTCCCATTTTGGGGATTCCAGAGACATCCAACAGAGTCACCAATTTGACTCACCATAGTGACTCTGATTTAAGCCTATTGGCGACACTATAGAGTAAAAGGATAGGTGTTGTGATATGGTGAGGGTAGGGGTGGAATGCTCTGACTTTGAGAACCAGAAGATAGGGAATTTGCTCTGAGCCTAAAGGCATGGCCATGAGTGGATTCATCCTGGTGCCAGGACTGAAAGCAGATGCCCTTGAGATTCCAGCTGCACCTCCCTCCATAGAAATCACTCAAGTGCCTGCTTGCTACTGTCAAGATGTCAAGGGAACACCAGGTTCCACTGCTGCCCCACCCTCAGGAACATGCTGAAGTGATCTTGAGCTACACCATGGCTCTAGTTGCTATCCCAAGACACATATGGGGGGGGGTCAAGTGCAACTTTGCCTGGCTCTGGCTGTGAGTCCCATGCCTATTCACCCCTGGTCAGGCACAACTACTGAAGGACTCTGGGAGAGGAGAAAAGCTCCAGACAGCCCACAGGTGCACATAGCTAAGGTGTTCTGCATGCTATTTTGCCTGTCTGCAACTGAAGTCTTGCTCCCAAGTGGACACTACCATAGTATTAGCAGAGAGGAACTCATAGTTCCTACTGCCAACCTACCTGTGCATTTCCCATCCCAAACACCTCTTGTCTGATCAGATTCCACTATCAGGACTGGGTGTGAGCACCAAAGAGCAGGTGCTGTGGTTCCTACCACTGCCTCTCCCTATGTAGGGGAAGGGCAAGTGCTTTAGGCCCCTTACCACTTCTGAGTGTCAGAGGCCCTTACCAGTTCCAGAGCTGGATTCAAAAGTGCTGAAGAAACTACCATCAAGTAATAGAGTGAACAACTCCAATTATAGGAGTAGACACAAAATAAGTACCCTACACCTACCTACACTGCTAGAGTGCCCCAGTCCTACAGGTCTGCAGAGATACTGGGTCTGTCTCTGATAGAGTATGCACTGTGCCCAAACTCTATTCAAAGCCAGAGAAGCTTCAGAGAGACTATACTGTGATGCCCAGCTAGAATCAAAGTCAACAGACACCTCAAGAAATATCTTCAGGAGAAAGCTGCTAAGAAGGTCACCCCATAAAAGTAGAAATATCTGATCCACCAGATGTGAAAATCTCAACATGAGAACATAAGAAACATGGAGAGGAGATGGCAATGTGATGCCTCCAAAAGAACATAAATCTACAACAATATATTTCAAAGAAATTGAAAGGAATAAAATGTCTAATAAGAACTTGAAAGAATGTTATAAAAAACTCAATAAGATCCAAGAGAATACAAACACTTATATGTAACCACAACAATGCAGTATGAATGAGCAATTCAGTCAAGAGCACAGAAAAGAGAGATTATTAAAAAGAACCAAATAGGAATATTGGAAATTAAAAGCTTGAAAGCCAATAAAAAGATACACTTGAAGGCAACAACAACAAAAAAAGAAGCAGAACAAAGAATATTGTAACTTGAAAACAGGTCTTTTGAAATACTATATTAAAACATAAAAAAGGAAAAAAGAAAGAATAAAGAGAACACTCAAGATACTTGGAATGAAATTAAGTGAACAAAAAGTCCACATCTTTGGAATGCCTGAAGGTAAGAAGATAAAGATTAAGGGCACAGAAAATCTATTGAATAAAATAACCAGGAAAAAACTCCCTAATCTGGGGAAAGATGTGGATATCCAGGTACAAAATGTTTATAGAACCCCAAATAGACTTGACAGTTAATGATCCTCACCATGGCATATTTTAGCAAAACCATAAAAAGTATGAGACAGAGAATTTTAAAATCTGTAAGAGAAAAGTACCAACTCACATTGAGGGGCATCCTGTCTGAATAACAGATTTCTTAGAGAAACTCAATGTTCCATGAGGGCATGGAATGATGTATTCCAAATCTTGGGGGGCGGGAGGACCTGCTATACAAGATTACTATACCCAGTAAAGGCTATCCTTTAGAAATGAGTAAAACATCTTCCAAATTGATAAACAACCAGAAGAGCTCTACAATATGACACTTAAGAAAGTGCTACATTTACAAGGGAAAGAAAGAGAACTATCATCATGAAATCATGAAAAAGAATAAATTTGACTAGAAGATACAAAAGAGAACTAGAAAAGAATAAGCATCAATGCAATGAACCATCAAACCATGAAGAAAGGCAAGAGGGATGAAGAACAAAAAAGGTTCAAAACAACTAGAAGAAAATCAACAATATGATAGAAACAAGTTCTTACCTATCAATAACAATCATAAATGTAAATAGATTAAATTCTCCAATGAAATAAAAGGCACCAGCTGAATGAATCAAAAAATACTCAACAACATGCTGCCTACAAGAAACTCATTTCACAGTTAAAGACACAGAGACTGAAAGTGAAGGATAGAAAATAGGCTCTAATACAATAATAGAGGGGAGGTCTTAACACCAACTTTCCATCAATGGACAGATAGATACCAAATTTTTTGAAAATCAAGAAACAAAGATAAACTATAATATTGATCAAACGAATTTAACATTTATAGAATATTCCATCCAACAGCTGTAGAATACACAATTAATCAAATGTGGATCTTTTTTATGGAACAGACTGTATATCAGGCTACAGAACACATCTGAGAAAGTGGAAAACAAATTAAGGTTATATCCTCTATCTGTTGTGGTCACAGTGGAATAAAAGTAAAAGTCAACAAAAAAAAATTTTTAATTGTACAAATGCATGGAAACTGAACAATACACTTTTAAACAGTGGGTCACTGAGGAAGTTGGAAAGAAAATTAAAATGTTTCTCTAAAGTAATGAAAGTGGTAATACAACATATCAGAACTTATAAAATGTAGTAAAGGCATATCTTAGCAATAAATAAGTGTCTACATTAAAAAAAAAAGATGTCATATAGACCACATAACAAAACATCTCAAAACTTACAAAAGAACAAACCAAGCCCCAAATTAGAATAATGAAGGTGAGTAGAGATAAATTAAAGAGACTGAAAAAATAAAAATACAAAAGGTCAATGAGACAAAGAGGTGGTTATTTGAAAAGATAAACAACAACAAAACCCTGTAGTTAGACTAACCAAGAAATAAGAGAGATGACCCAAATAAGTACAGTGAGGGAAGAAAAAGGAAACTTGATAGTCAATTTATCACAGAAGTATAAAAGATCATTAAAGATTATTATAAAAAACTATATAGTAACAAAGTGAAAGCTTTAGAAGAAGTGGACAAAGTTATGGACATAAATGACCTGCCAAGAGGACATTAAAAAACCTGAATAGATCAATAACTAGTAGTGAGATCGAATCAGTAAATCTCCCATCAAAGAAAAGCCCAGGACAGCCCAGAACTAGACAGCTTCATTTCTGAATTTTATTAAACTTAAAGAAAGCCTAATATCAATTCTCCTCAAGCTATTTCATAGAATTCCTTCTAAATTCATTCTATGAGATCAGCATTAACCTGTTATCAAAACTAGGCAAGGATACAACAAAAAAGAAAACTATAGACAAATATCCCTAATGAACATAAATGCAAAAATTCTCCACAAAATACTAGCAAATAAAATTCAACAGTGCATGAAAAAGATCACTCACCATAATCAAATTGATTTCATCTCAGAGATGTAAGAATGGTACAACATACAAATCAACAAACAAAATACAAAATCAACAGAATGAAAGATAACTATGATCATTCAAGTAGATGCAGAAAAGCATTGACAAATTTCAACAACCCTTCATGATAAAGACCCTGAACAAATCAGGTATAGGAGGATGATATCTCAACATAATAAAGGCTATATATGGCAAACCCATAGTCAAACATCATGGAATATGGAAAACTAGAGAGCATTTCCTCTAAGATCAAAAGCAAGAAAGAGTTGTCTACTCTCATCGCTCTTATTCAATATAGTACTAGAAGTTTTAGCCAGAGCAATTACACAAGAGAAAGAAATAAGAAAGAATTCAAATTATCTCTATTTGCAGGAAATATGATTCTGTTCATAGAAAAACACAAAACACTCCACCAAAAGACTATCAGAACTGGGCTGGGATTGTAGCTCAGTGGTAGAGTGCTTGACTTGCATGCGTGAGGCACCGGGTTCGATCCTCAGCACCACATAAAAATAAATAAATAAAGATATTTCTTTTAAAAAAAAAAAAGACTATCAGAACTGATAAGTGAATTCAGGAAAGCAGTAGGATCCAGACATCCACATATAGGGGTTGGGGTTGTAGATCAGGGTAGAGTGCTTAGTAGCTCATGTGAGGCACTAGGTTTGATCCTCAGCATCAAATAAAAATAAATCAATAAAATAAAGGTATTGTGTCCATCTACATCTAAAAAGAATATTTTTTTAAAACAACATACAAAATCAGTAGCTTTTCTACACACCAATATGAATTTGATGAGAAAGTAATCATGAAAGCGATCTCACTCACAATAACTACAAAGACCAGAAAAGAAAAATTGTCCAGGAATAAACTTAACCAAGAAAGTTAAAGACTTCTACAACAAAAATTACAAAGCACTAGTGAAAGAAATCATACACACACACACACACACACACACACACACACACACACATATACAGAGAACAGAAACATCTTTGATGCTCATGGATTGGAAAAATTTCGAGGAATTAGTACTATTAAATTGTCCATACTGCCCAAAACAATCTACAGATTCAGTGCAATCTGTACTAGAATACCAAAGATTTTTTTCACATAATTAGAGAAAGCAATCCAAAAATTTATATGGAAGCACAGAAGACCTTGAATAGCCAAATCAATTCTGAGCAAAAAGTACAAAGCTGAAAACATCACAATACCTAATCTCAAGACATACTATAGAGCCATAAGAACAAAACCAGTATGGTGCTGGCATAAAAACAGATACACAGACCAATGGAACAGAATAGAGTTCCCATAATGGAACCTCTGTACCTACAGCAAACTTGCTCAACAAAGTCACAAAAAACACATTGGTGAAAGGACAGTTTCTTCAGTAAATAAGAAAAAACTGGAAAAACTGTATATCCAGATGCAAAAGATTAAACCTTCACATCTATCTCTCACTCTGTACAAAAATCAACTCAAAATGGTTCAAATTCCTAAATGTAAGACCTTAAACTATGTAACTAGTAGAAGAAAATGTAGGAGAAAAACGTAAAGACATTGGTGCAAGCAATGATATTCTAGGTAGGACCCCAAAAGTGCAGGAGAAAAAAGAATAAAAACTTGACAAATAGATTACATCAACCTAAAAAACTTTCTCACAGCAAAGCGAACAATCAACAGAGTGAAGAGAAAACCTATAGAATGGAAGGAAATATTTGCCAACTATTCATCTGACAGAGGATTAACATTCAAAATACCCAAGCAACCCAAAAGACTTAACAAGAAAACAAATAATCCAAGTTAAAAATGGCAAATGACCTGAATAGACATTTGTCAAAACAAATGGCCAACAGATACATAAGAAAAAGTGCTTGTCATCATTAGCCATCAGGGAAATGCAAATTGAAACCACAATGAGGTACTATCTCACTCCAGTTAGAATGGCTATTACCAAATAAACAAAACATAATATTGGTGAGAATATGGAGAAAAGTGAACATGTATACACTGTTGGTGAGAATGAAAATTAGTATAGCCACTTGAAGAATAATGGATAGAAGCTCCTCCAAAAGCTAAAGAGATCCACCATATGACTAAGTCATCCCATATCTTGGTATGTATTCAAAGAAAATTAAATAGGCATATCAAAAAGATACTTTGGCCATATTAACTGCATCACTATTCACAGTAGCTGAGATATGGATTTAACCTATATGCTGGTCAACAGATGAATGAATAAAGTATGAAGTGGATACATAATGGAATATTATTCAGTCATAACAAAAATGAAATCCTTCCATCTTCTAAGATCTTCTTCGATTTCTTTCTTTAGTGTCTTGTAATTTTCATTGTAGAGGTCTTTCACCTCTCTTGTTAGATTGATTCCCAGGTATTTTATTTTTTTGGAGGCTATTGCGAATTGAGTGGTTTTTCTGAATT
>CM053410.1:50921847-51020006 GCA_028644305.1 Xerus rutilus | reverse complement strand
CTTTATGATTTGCAACCAGAGAAATGGAAAAACTGAGCTCTGTTTATGTACTATGACTTGAAATGCATTTAAATAAAAAAAATAAATAAAAAAACAAAACAAAACAAAACAAAACAAAAAAAACAAAAAAAAAAAAAAAAGAAATCCTGTCATTTTTTAATGAAATGGGAAGTCATTATCTTAAGCCAGAGACAGAAATGCAGGAACTGAATATTCTCTTCTATGTGAAAACTAAAAAAGTTAATATGAATGTAGAATAGTGATTAGTAAAGATTGGGAAAGGTGGGGGGAGAGTAGAGAAAGGATGATCGGACTTCATCAGTGCACACTGAACACATGAATGGAAGTATCACACTGAGCCCCTTTCATATTTGTAATTAATCCATGTTAATTAAAAAATTAATGAAAGTGATTGAAAAACAGTATCTAAATTTTTGAAACATTGATTATAGTACTACTTATAAGATAAATACCTTAAAAAGACTGAAAGTGAAGGGATGGAGAAAATACACCCAGACACCCAGCAAATAGTAACCAAAATAATCTATGATAGTTTCAGTAAAATATTCAGAAAAAGTAGTCTTTAAGAAGCATTATTAGAGAAAAAGAGGTATACTGTGTAGTGCTAAAAGGGCCAATTTGCAAGAATATACAAAATTATAAAGATAAGTTTGTAGTCACAACTTCCAAATACATTCAGCAAAAATTTAGAGACAAAGGAGAAATAAGTAGACCCAAAATCACTGCAAAGAATTTTACCCATCTTATCATTATATCAATAATCAGTAAGATGATTTGGGGAGAAAAATTAGCAGACTTGATATAATCAACATATGGAGCACAGTATGTCCAATCATGATATAATTAACATTATTTAAGTGCACAAGGATTTTTTACCATAAATTTTCATGTGCTTAACCATGAGA
This sequence comes from Xerus rutilus, assembly GCA_028644305.1. Classification (NCBI taxonomy): domain Eukaryota; kingdom Metazoa; phylum Chordata; class Mammalia; order Rodentia; family Sciuridae; genus Xerus; species Xerus rutilus. Next base: position 51,019,080 of record CM053410.1, on the reverse strand, counting down.
TAATGTCCACAAAATTTTGAAAGATTCAAATCAGAGAATACTTTATAACTACTGTAAAATTAAGCTAGAAATTAATAATAAAAACATTCAGAAAATCTTAAGAATGTGGAAATGAAGCAATAGAATCCTAGATAATTCATAAATCAAGGAAGAACATAAAAATATTTTGAGTTTATCAATAATAAAAATATCAACTCATTCCTCAAAGAAAGTACATAACCTAAATGCATATATGATTAAAAATTAAAATTGATGATTCAGGAAGCAAATCTCAAGCATAAAATAAAATTTAAAAAAGGAAATAATCCAATGAGCACAAATCAATGTAAATAAAATTGTATAACAAAAATATAAATAAAAATATTTTTCTTGGAAAAGACTAATAAAGTTAATAACCAAATATCAAGAAAAAAATGAGGTGAGCAGAATTTACCAACATTTAGGTGACAGCTCTAGATTTCTTATTAACACTTATTACAATGTCAATGCTATGTAAATAGTGGTCATGCATAGTATTCAAAGAAAAATGAGAAAAAACTCTGCACATTTTTAGCACAGATATAATTTTTTTAAAATGCTTGATCCACAGTTTATTAAATCCTTGAAAGAATCTGCTGATACAGAGAGGTAATTGTATAGATATGTCGTTGTTTGAATTCATCATAAAATTAAAAATCTGGACTGATGCATTAAAGAAATGGTATAAACAGAGAAAAGAAGAAATTACCTGCCAATATTCTCAGGCATTACTGGATATGTGCAAAATTCAAAAGACTTTATAAACTTTTCAAATTAATAATAGCTTTTCCAAAGTGGCTGGATATAAGATCAAAGCAGAAAAATCAATTACATTTTTATCTATAAGCATACAATTAAAACTCAAATTGTATAGTTGAATATTAGTGTTTAATATTTAAATTTAAGCAAATCAAATAAATAACTTTAATGTAAGACATAGAAAACCTTGAATTTTTTAAATTTATTTATTCTACTTAGGTATATATGATAGCAGAATGCATTTTGATTCATTGTACACAGATGGAGCACAACTTTTCATTTCTTTGGTTGTATGTGATGTAGAATCACATCATATATGAAGTCATATATGAAGCTAGGGCTATGATGTTCATCTCATTCCACCATCTTTACTGTCCCCATGGCCCCTCCTCTTCCCTCCTCTTTGACCAAACTTTCTCCATTCTTCTCATGTCCTCTCCTCCATTATTGATCAGCATCCACTTATCAGACAGAACATTCGGCATTTGGATTTTGGGGATTAGCTTACTTCGCTTAGCATGATATTCTCCAACTCCATCCATTTACCTGCAAATGCCATAATTTTATTCTCTTTTATTGCTGAGTAATATTCCATTGTGTATATATACCACAGTTTCTTTATCCATTCATCTATTGAAGGTCATCAAGGTTTTAGCTATTGTGAATTGAGCTGCTATACATTGAAGTTTATGCTGCATCACTGTAGTATGCTGTTTTTAAGTCCTTTGGGTATAGACCGAGGAGTGGGATAGCTGGGTCAAATGGTGGTTCCATTACAAGTTTTCTAAGGAAACTCCATACTGCTTTCCAGATTGGTTGTACCATTTGCAGTCCCACCAGCAATGTATGAGTGTGCCTTTTTCCCCACATCCTTATCAACACTTAATGTTATTTGTATTCTTGATAATCCTGATAAGTCAACTCACAAATGGAGATCTACTTGATGTTCATGACTTGGAAAACTCAAGATTATAAAGATGTCAATGTCTCCAATTCAAACAACAAATTTAATGTAATCCCAATCAAACTCCAAGCAGTGTTTTGTGGCTAAGCAGTTCAGACAATTCAATTATGAAACTTACATACAAGTGAAAAAACAAAGAGTCAACACAATAATGAAGAAAAATAAAGCAGGTGAAAAAGAAGTTGGAAATGGTAAATAGTCAAGAGTAGTATTGGACACCAAGATATACTAAAGCTAGTATAAGACAGCATCATGAAGGTGAAAGAACAGGCACCATGGGAAACAGTGCCCAGAAGCACATTTAGACATATAGGCTGAATTTATGAAGTTATTGCACTTCAGAGTAAAGGCATTCAATATTTCATCTTGCATTCCATTTCTACCTCCTATGTCAATTTTCCTCCTGCTGAAGAAATATTTTTTCAGAAACTATCTGTGAATGGCCAGATTTGAATTCTTAAATAGTTGAAAATGCCTTTACCTCATTCTCATATTAAAATATTTTATATGGTATAGATTCTAATTTAAAGATATTTGTCCCAAAAATCTTTAAGACTTGTTTCTCTGTCCATTTATGTTAGTCTTCCTGGCATGCAACCTGATATGAATCTGTTTATTAACTCCTTTGCAGCTAATTGGCGTAAACACCTTTGGTATTGTACAATTTTCTCTTTCTGAAATTTCCCCATGTTGAGCCACAGTGTGAGGTCACTTTTAGAACCTTTGCTGCTAGGCATAATTGATCCTTTACTTTTGAAAACCCTTATTTAATTGAGTACTAGGAAATTAACTTCTATTTATAGTTTAGATAGTCTCTTTTCCATGATCTGTATATTTTCCCTCTGAAAATTTTATTAGACAAATTATTAAAATGTATTTAAACTACATATTTCATGCTTGTTACTCTTCATATATTGTTCAACATCTAAGATAATTTTTTATCTTCCAGTTTATGGTCTTTTGGGCTCTATCCCTTGGGCTAATCTAGCTATATTTTTCTTTTTGTTTTGCTCCAATTATACAATTTCTGACCTTAACCTCTTTCTGTAGTTCACTTATGCCTTCATTTTGCCCTGTGAATATTAATTCTACTTATATTCTAAGGTCATATTATTTATAATACAAACTTTAGGACTTTCGTTTTTCACATCTGTCTTTCTTCACATGAGTTTTCCTCAAATGTTTGATGTATCCTGAACATGCAGTTCCATACAGAATGTGTCAATCACTAGACAGTCCCCAATTCTTGCTTGGGCAATCTGCTTGAAAGACATATGGGAAACGTAAAACTAAAGTTTGTATTTTTGCATAGAGTGAAAAACAGAGATGTATTAGTTATGAAGATTGCTGTTCCCAGGCTTCCCCAGATCGAAGAGCCTGAGCACACTGCCTTCTGGTAGGTTCCACTCTCACTCTCATTCCTGACCTCTGGCTCTGTGGCTTCCCTCTACTCTAAGGGAAAGGGAACTACTCTTCCACCATCGTGGTGTAGCTGGAGGCTATCAGCCCATGGGTTGCCCATCTACCCCAGCCTGCTCCCAGGTGCTACTTCTGTCTTTGTTGGCATTAAGGGCCCATTTAGCTTTCAACTATGATTTCCCTCACCTGTCTGGAAACATGTACTTACCATCTTTAATTTTCTCTCATAGCTTTGGCACCAAAGTTTCTCTTTTATCTTTCAGTATGGTTATGGAGTTTATTTTTGCTGTCTTTACAAACATTATTTAGAGGTGGCATGGGCAGGACTATAGCATGAGCTCAGTCTTTCATTTTGAATCATAAGTCTCAACACATTTTCTCACGTAATTTTCCTATTGTCAAAGTTATTAATAAAATCTTTCAGCTCCACCTTTAAGAGGTGAATTAAGAGTTACACCCTTACTTCTCTCTAATCTTTTCCTGATCTTAATGCCTTACTTTGTACAATGTTGAAAATTATTTCAGTACAAATCCTCTTTCAGACTAATTTACTGTTTTATATATAAATTTAGAAAAAATTGACTTAAGTTTCTAATTTAATAGCTTTTAATTCACTTGTTGTAGACTGTTATATCACAACTTTCCTAGTCTCAATTTTTTGGTATTGTTGCTTCTCTAACAGGTATGCAGAATTGTGCTTTAGAGCATATTTCATAAAGAACAAAATGTGAACAGTGTCCCATGATTTGATACAATGTACAGGTGTATTTTGCAAATTTTGCAAGCAAGACAAAGGGGTTCTATTTTCTACCTTAGTAAATCTTAGAAGAGAAGTCTGTAGTCAGATATACAATTCAATTATATTCCATGTCATTAACTGGGCTAACAAAATGCTTTTGATGTTTAAAAACACATTAACATCTGTCCTTTTATACTTGAGGTTTGATTTTGAAAGTGTCTACTATATTCTGTTGGGCTTTCTAAAGAGGAAAAACCACATACTCTAAGGTAAACAATGATGAAGAATTTCTAAAGTAGGCAATGAGCATCCTTATGAGAAAAGAATCTGCACCACACAGGTGCTCCAGCCAGACTACACCATCTCTTGAAAAGTGTATTCACCATTCAACAAGGTATAGAAGTCCTGCTTTCTATGTGGAAACTAAGCAAAACAGGCTGCTACTTTAATCAGGCTAATTCCAGGAGTCTCACCTTCCTTCTCCAGAATACTTGCTAGCCCCTCAGTACTACCTACCAAATAGCCTATGTACTTTGTTTAGACTTTTCATCCCTAATCTTTTTCTGCTGTGGTTTAAATAAGAGATTTGAGTGTGTCTTAACTCCAGGAGCACAATTATTTATAGGAAGGGGTAAACCTTTCTGAATTATTTTCCCACAAAATTTATTTGCCTTCACATCCCTCCCAACCCAGGTAGCTCATCCCGTTGTTTCAGGGCAGGGATATGGTAGAACAGAAAAGAGATCATGTGGAAAAGAGCTCTCTTTATGATTTCAGCTTAAAAAACCTAAAGCCTTTTAGAAAATAAAAAGGTCATAACATGTATGTGGGCAGGGGCACTGAGAACTGCAGAGTATGCACCCTGTCAGTACTTCCCATGTCTCCCAACCCATGCTACCTTGGACACAGACTAGGGAAGGGAAGTTGTGAGAAAGCAGTGTGTGTGTGTCAGGGGAGCATAACTTGAGAGAAGTTGGGAAACAGAATGGGTCCTCTGGCCAGATTCCCTACAATCATTTTGTAGGCTCCAGAGCATAATTCTGTGCCTTATTCCTAGCGAAGGCACCTTGACAAGGTGACAAACTCCTCAAAAAAGAACAGCTACAGAATGAGCTTAGGTAGGGAAGGTCAGAACACTTACAGATGCTGCTGGTACCCCACAATGGCTCAAGCAACAGAGCCATTCCCATACTCCAAAGTATTGCACCAAAACAGGCAAAAAGGGATATTGCAACAACATGATTGAATCAAGAGCACAGGAAGAAATAGCATGCTGGCTTCAAAGACCAAAGGCTTCCCTGGTCATTGTCTCTTTGCTAGGTAAGTATCACAAAGCTTCATTGCAATTCTGAGGGGAACTTCTGTGAGTGGAAGCTAAACTGAGTTAAGAAAAACATAAGTGTAGCCTGCCACAGTGAGATACTCCCATAATCCCAGCTGAGACAGGAGGGTCACAAGTTGGAGGCTAGCCTAGACAATTTGGAGCCTGTCTCAAAATAGATGCAGCTTAGTGGAACAGCCCTTATCTAGCCTGCTCGAGGCCTTAGGTTCAATCCTCAGTACTGCAAAAACAAAAATGTGTTTCTTATGTCATTTAACTCAGATTTTGATAGTACACAACATTTCATAGGTCTCTACTTGATGGCCTCTCAATCTTCCCCATTAGCACAAACATGAGAGAAGATGGGAAGAAATTAGAGAATTAATGTTTACTCAGGACTTATAAGCACCAGAACTTGCATTAAGTGCTTTAAATGCATTATTTATCCTAAAAATTAAAATTAAAATGCTCTAGAGGACAATGCTTACCTGTTTTTATAAATGGAAAAAGGGAGCCTCACAAAAATAACAGGCCCAATACTAGCCAGGTGAGAAGTGGCAGAGTTAGGATTTCAACTCAGGAACATCTTTCCTCTGAGCTGCTCAATTCTGGGCTACACTGTATACCTTGCCACTTTTTCATCATTGCCCCCCCCCCATTCTACCCAAATTTATAAAGAATCCAGGAATACCCACCCTCACCCTTCTCCCAATTTTACCATTATTTTGCTACAATCAGTTAATTCGTTCTCTTGACTACACAAAGGCCATTGTGGTTACCAGGATCTTCACCCTCTCTGAAATAAACTAAGAAATCCCACTTACCTTAACCAACCTCTGTTCTTCTCACCCCTTTCCCACTCCCTGCATTTATTAAACCTACATCAGGAGCCACGCAGACTGTAATCCTTACATCATCCTTCACTACTGCAGGCGATCTCTCCTCCCCACACTGCAAACTCATTATACCAATCACTTTAACATTGCTGGAACAATGTAAGTTCTTCATTTTCCCATCTCTCCATGCCAGGCCCACCTCAAATGTAACTTTCTGTGTCCTATGTGTGAATTGCTGTGTCCTTAGAGAAAATCACCTGGCTGGATGTACTGCTCCCACTTTAAATCTACGACTTCTCCTCCCTATGGGACTCTTCAACACTCTCCAGCAGTGTCTGTTGGTCATTACTCAGTTTCCTCTCACATTCTCCATGCAAATAATTCACCACCCCTTCAAACCCTCCAGTAACCCTCAATTCCTTCTCACAGTAGATGACTGAACCTTTTTAGCACTGGGAAAAAAGGGACAATAAATGGTAAATTACCTTCCCATCACCACAGACTTCCACTTTCTTTGATCCTTAGCCTTTAACCATAGGGAGAGAACTTTCTTCATCGAGTCTCAAACTCTGAATTCTTCTTTTCTAGACTTTGCTTCTTAAAATACTATTTTTAAAATTACATCTTCATCACCTTCTTTTCTAGTACTTTCTAAAAAAATACTTGTTTTGAGTGTATTGCCTTTGCTGTAATCTCAGTTCCGTCTCTCCTCACACTCTGAAAACGTAGTCTGTATTGACTGCCTCCACACCCTCCTTGATTACTTCCTCTTGTTTCTACTCCATTGAAGATGCCTGCCCTTAAAACCAGCACTGCTCTCCTATTGGTCAAATCGACATGTCTTTTTTCAGTTCTAGTTCTCTTGCAACCATAAACACCTGTCACATTTAGTAATGTTACCCATTCCTCTTTTGAAAAAGTATTTTTCTCGCTTGACTCCCAGATTTCAAATGACCTTCAGGTCATTCATTTTACCTTCTCTGACTTTTCCTTTTCTTTTTCTAGTTCGTGGCTGCAAATTAGAATCACCTCAGGTAATTTTTAAGCAGGCTGAGGCTGTGACCCTCATCCCAGACCAATTGAATTAGAATCTCTTGCATATGGAGGCCACTTTAAAAATTTCCAAGATGATTCTAATGAAAAACCAAGGATTATCCCACAGGTTTTCCAGAAGCCAATGACTCTTGGAAGTGCCAGAATCACCTGTGGAAAATGCTTAGCATGCAATCCTCAGGGCCTGCCTTTTAGGTCTTTTGACTCAATAGAATTTGAAAGGGGCCGGGGCCTTGTCCATGAATTTGCATTTGTAATAAGGTCCCCAGATAATTCACATAAAGTGTTGGTCCAGTCCACTCTTAAGAAACTGCTTAAGAAATTCCTTTTCTTTCAGAATGCCTTCTAAGCTTCCTTGCAAGGCTCTCTACCTGGATGTCATGATCACCTTAAACTTATGTCTAAGTATAATGTATTCTCCACTCCTTGTTGTACCTCTCCCAAATCCCACTGAATGTCTATATTCCTGCTCTCTGTTAATACCATCAACATCTCCTGTGTCTCAAAGCAAAAAATTTTTGAGCAAACATCTTTCCTCCTTTCTCAATTTTTCACATCATATTGACGAATACAACCCTTTGATTCTACATAAAACAGTCCTGAAACCTCTCTTCCTCCATACATTGTTCAGACTTTTGCTTAAACAATTGATTACTACAAGTTTTCTCTACCTTAAGTATTTCCACACTCCTGCCAGAATGCACATTGTTATTAAAATGCATGCCTGGTAATAACAACTAACGTTCAGCTCAGTGTCTAATATTTGCCAAACTCTCAGAATCACACCTGTTTAACTTATTTATTCTTCACATGAGTCCTTTGCATAGTTGCTATTATTACCTTTAGTTGATAGATGGAAGATTGACAATAAGAAAGGTGCTCAAGATTTCGTACTTAAGAAGCAAAGCTGAGATTCAGCTACTGCACATGTGCTGTTAATAACTGTCCTGCTGAGGTCCAGTGCACTGTTTTCCAGCTTTGATATCTTGCCTTCTTCTACATTGCTTACACAATAAAACAAAGACTCTTGAGCATGGCATACAAGCTTGTACTGATCATCTTCACCTCCTAACCTTTCCAACTTTATACCCTGCCCTGTCCCTTCTGTGTTCTCCACGAAACACAAAATCTCCCTCCCCACAAGGGCTCTGATCGCTCCACTATTTGCTCTCTCTGCCAGCTTTGTCTCTCTGCCCCTTCCTTCCACCCTACATCTGACCAAACAAAGCCTTATCATTCTTTCAAAGATAAACTCAATCTGAGTAGGGTGGCACATATCTGCAGTCCCAGCTATGTGGGAGGCTGATACAGAAGGATCACTTGAATCCAAGAGTTCAAGATCAAGCTGATCAATTAGTAAGACTTGTGTCAAAAAATAAATAAATAAAGTTAAAAATAAGTTCAAATATTGCTAATTTGGCAAAAATTTGCCAATACTTTTTTTTTTAGTAAATAGCTACCAGTTCCCAGTTTATTTTGCATCATTACTCTAAACATCTTACATGAGTACTAACTTCTTAAAACAAGTCCTATTACTCATTTTAGTAGCTTCAGTTTCCCAGAATAGTGTCTATGTTCATTGTCTAGGGCTGCTGCAACAAATTACCATGAACTCAGTGGCTCAGGATAACAGAGATTCATTTCCACCGTTCTGAAAACAGAAAGACTGAAATTAAGGTGTCACCAGGGCCACACTCCCTCTAAGCATTCTGGAGAAAATCCTTCTTTGCCTTTTCCAGTTTCTGATGACTCCTGGTGTCCTCAACTTGTGGCAGCAAAATTCCAATCCCTGCCTGTCTTCACATGGATTCTATGCCCTGTCCTTTTCTGAGAAGACACCAGTAATTGGATTTAGGGACTATCCTAAATCCAAGATGATATCCTTTCAAGATTCCAAATGAAATACATCTGGAAAAAAGAAAGAAACCTATTCCCAAATAAGGTCACATTTTGAGGTTCCAATTGAACATAAATCTAGGGAAACACTATTCAATCAACTAAAGTGTCTAATAAGGAGCACTTGATAATTTCATATTGACTATTTGGAGAGTAGAATAAATGAATAACAGGACAATTGAAAGGTTCATATTCAGAATATATAAAGAACTATCTCACTCAATAATAAGACCAATAATCCATTATTTTAGCTGGACAAAGAGCTCAACCAGTATTTTAAAAAAACCACGCATATGGAAAATAAAAACATGAAAAGATGTTACATCCTTTTCCACTAGGAAACTATAAAACAAAACCACAAAGAGGTACCACTATACACATACAAAAATGGCTAAAATTAAGACAGTGTGCACTGCTGGTGATGAAGCAGCGTATCTGGAACTCAGACAAATGCAACAATTGTTTCTGAAAAACAGTTTGGCAGCTTCCAATAAAGTTAAGCACACATCATACAATTTAGCAGTCCCAACCCTAGGTGTTTACTCAAAACATGAAAACATATGTCACACAAAGACCTACAAGCAAATGTTAATAGCTGCTTGAGTCATAGTAACCCAGAATGGAAAACAACCCAAATGTCTATCAAATGATGAATGGATAAATAAATTGTAGCAATTCCCAAAATGAGATACTACTCAGCACATGAAAGGTATCAACAATTAAAATATGGACTGTGATGGATCCAAGAAACATATGCTAAGTGAGAGTCCAGACACAGAAAACCAAAACTGTATTGTTTCATTATTATGAAAAATGCAAAATTATAGAGAGAAAAATCAATTCAATTATTCGAGGCTGTGTGTGAAGGGAAGAAATTAACTGTAAAGGAACATGGGAGAACTCCTGGGGGTTGGAGAAATATTCTCTTCTATGTCTTGATGGAGATGATGGTTACATAATTGTGTATCTTTGCCCAAACTAACTGAACTATATACGTTTAAACAAGGAAGTTTAACTCTCTATTATAACTCAGTAAATATGACCCCAAAAATATAAATAAATATATAAATGACAAGACAACTAGTGGCTAGGTGCTGGATTCAAAACCTGGATCTTGCAGTCAATAGCTGTATGACTTTGAGCTAGGTCACCAAACCCTTGTTTCTTTGTGTGTAAAACTGGAATAATAATAATAGCAATATCTATGTCAGGGAGTGCTGGGAGGATTCTATGAGATAATGCATGTAAAATGTTTAGTAAGTATAGTGTCTAGCATACAGTAGTTGATATTAGAATTACCTATCATTGTTGCTTAGACACACGTATAATGAAAGAACTATAAAATCATGGAGGAAATAATTGAAATAATGATTAAAAATAATAAGAGCTTTAGCTCTGAGCTACACTGATTATCAGGATTATAGCATAGAGGATGTCCCCTTTGCCTTCCCTCTCATTCCACAGTAAAGCAAAGCTCTTCTCAGCAACTTGCTAACTTCCAACGCTGATCTACTGGTTCTGTGACTTCAACTGAGGCTGCTTCCTCTGAGGCTGTTTCTTGACCTTGTAGCCATCTTGACTGGCCAGCACATCTCTTCCAGCTGAAGCCCCTGCTGTTATTCAATTAAGCCTGGATACTAGACCAGTGGCTCCTGGACAGAGAGTCCCCAGCCCAGATCTCCTGTGGGCACAGCACATAGCTCACACAGGCAGAGCAGAGCAACTAACAGTTGGATTCAGAGCTTTCTGGTTCACCCTGCACCGCAGGCAAAAAGCAGTGTTCCCTTGGGTTTGCACAGTGTCTGGATGGAGTGAGTCATTTAGTCCCATAAGGTAAATAACATCACATTTTAAATGGAACTCATTAAACACGTTCATAAAAGCAATTAAGATATTTCAGTAACACCACAAAGCATTTATGCAACTCATAAAAAATACCATTTTACTGATTACCAACCTTCAAACACAGCTCAAATAACACATTTATCCTTGTCCTGTTGATTAAAGAAACATAACAAGTTGCAACCAAATTTTGGCATATGTGTAAATATTTTCTGAGCATTATAAACTATTTGTAACATGATATTTGTGAGCCAATCTCAATAATTAACATCATATCTCCTAGAATCATTTAAAGATAGAGGGAGGAAAACAAGGATGATACGTATGATGGTGTGGCCTCTTGTCTAGAAGAAAATAACCAGAAAGGAATTGAATGATTGTAAAATCTGTTTTCTAAAAACACATAAATTATTTAGTTTGTAAGTGCATAGATGCCAGTGTTTCTATAAATTCACTGCCTCCTCTCACATACATAAGCAGCAATACTTCCTCCTCTGTGTTTCCATGGCATTCAGAAATACCTCTAGGATATCACTTTAAGGTGACTCCGTGGTCCAATTTCCTCCATGGGTTTTTTGAGGCAGCAAACTTAAGAGAAGAGGCCAGTAGAGCAAGTTAGTTGGGGCTCAGGTTTTGAATTCCAACAACCATGAGTTCTAATCTTAGTTCTGCCATTTTACTAGATGTGGGTCCTTGAACAAGTTTACTTAATTTCCGTGTCCATCTAATTTCTTCAGTTATCAAGAGAATTCACTAAGAAATATAAGTGCTCCATAAATGGTGACTACAGATGGCATCACTGAAATAGTGTTTTTATCTTTGGGACATTTAATCTTATAAATGATTCTGCTTTCCTCTTTACCTTGGCCTCTGGGAAGCTTATAGACCAATTCGACCATCCCCATCTAAACAGCTATCATTTCAGCTGCAAATGATATGTATTTCTGCGTATGATTTTATCCCTGGCATTGTTTGTTAATACTTCCTGCACATATTTCTCTTTCTTTTCAACTGTCTTACTTTTACTTTTGAAAAGGTGTGTATGTGTGTGTGTGTGTGTGTGTGTGTGACTTCAATTTTCTGTTAAAAACTGAGCATAAGTAAATTATGAATTAATTTTTTAAAATTCTGTCTGGTATAAATAAATAACTTACTTACACATATCATAGCCATCTTGTCTTGCTCCATTGTGGACTGTCAGTTAGGAACTCCAAAACTCCTCAAGAGACCTGTCATACTCGGGAATGTATTTTTCATTTCTCTCACAGTTGCTACAACTTGGAAGATCTTCAATGACTATTTAGTGGAAGAGTATATTCTCACTGGATAGTTATTCTTTTGTCTTGACCTGTCAGTAAACCTGCTTGATTTCTGGAAAAGGAGAAGAAAAACCTGGGAAGTTTTATCTAAAAATAATGAAATCTTGTAGGGTTTTTTTTTTTTTTTTTTTTGGGGGTACAGGAGATTGAACTCAGGGGCACTCGACCACTGAGCCACATCCCCAGCCCTATTTTGTGCTTTATGTAGAGACAGGGTCTCACTGAGTTGCTTAGCACCTCGCCGTTGCTGAGGCTGGCTTTGAACTTGCGATTCTCCTGTCTCAGCCTCCCTAAGTGCTGGGATTACAAGCGTGAGCCACCGCGCCCGGCTAACATTGAGAGTAATTTATGGTGAAGTAAAGTAGACCTGCTCAGGGTCCCACAGCAAACAAAGCCTGAACTTCATACCCTGACCAGACACCAACTTTCTCCAATATTTTACCATATTTACTCCAAATTTATGAATACTCTAATAAAAAAAACAGAAGTAAATTCATCTTTTCAGTCAGTCTCAGAATGTAAATAATGACTAAAAAATAGAGAGCCATGTACCGGAGGAACCTGGACATTTAACAAGCTCAAAATTCAACTAATCCTTTTAATGGAATCTAAATAGCTATCATTTGTCTCAGGAAGGGATAATAAATTAGTAGTGTAAGCAGCAACTGGATTTATATATACATTAATGTCCTAATTTATAAAAACCAATTTGTGTGGTAGGGAAAAATGTGCAATGCATTTCTTAATTTGTTCCCATGATCTCATTTACCTTATTAGTATTTGTTGTTATTTGTAAAATTAATTAGTATCCCCTTTGCGCCACATTCCCCTGATTTTCTAGAAGGGGCAGCAGTGGTTGTCTGGAAAGACAACCGTGGGCCTGTGCTGATTGAGAGGCTGACTAATGACTCAGTGCCCGGAAGTGCAGTGATTTCTCCTCAGATTTCCATCAGCTGAACGGGAGAGCCACGGAAATGCAGCCCTTGCTACTCTAGCACAGATGACTATTTGTGCCAAGTTGTAACACTCATGGAGAGCTGCACAAATGCCCACTTGGGACCAAGTTTGACTCACCTGCTTTCCTTGTGTAGCCAATGAACTCCCATAAAGAAATGGTTTTCAAAAAAAGAAAGGAAAAGTGAAATTTCCTAATCTCTCAGGATTTCTGTGGTTCCCCCAACCCCCACATCTCTCTTCTTTCTTCATCTTCTTTTTAGAAAATAATCTTATGTTCTCACCCAAATGCATTCACTGTTCTTCCAGTTTTATGCCTGGTTATAATAGAATACCTGTGTGGAACACTATTACTTTGAAAATTTAGGATATGGGGCAAATTTTTCACCTGAGACTAGTAAATACAGATAAAGATAATCTTGGATTGAAAGAACAGTGAAGCAGCTTTTTGAAAACTATCACAAAGCACTCTTGTGTCTTATAGACTAGTAAATACAGATAAAGATAATCTTGGATTGAAAGAACAGTGAAGCAGCTTTTTGAAAACTATCACAAAGCACTCTTGTGTCTTAAGTATTCATTAAGCCAAGTCAAATGGCACAGTCACCTTAAATCAGCAACCAATGGAGAATGTTCAAGCATTAGGACAATTCAAAAATGACAGGAAAAGAATCTACATTCAGTAACTCTAATATGTAACATTTCTCAAAGGGTCTCTATGTACAAAAATAGCCAGTCTTACTTTTTCCTGATCCTATCTTACTGGTTGTTTTGGGTAGTTACCTTCTCTCTTTCTAGCACTTTCTCCATCCCATCTGCTTAGTTAATGTACACGTTTCATTCACACCACACCTCTCAGAGTTTCCTAAATATGTCCATGTTTTATACTTCATGTCCTTTATAATTTTGGGACTAGTTTAAGATGACTAGTTTAAGAAGACTTCTCTCTTTTTTTCTCTATAAAGTATGAACTCCTGATAAGATTTAGATAAGATTTAGAGAGTAAAGGAAGATGTTATCTCCTCTGAGAAGCATTCCTGGGCTTTCCTGAAGGGGGAAACACTCACTCTTCAGACTTACCAATAGGTTTTTATTCCTCTGGTAGACATTCTTCAATTAGTAAACTTTATTCATCATCCACGACATGACCAGCAGCTAGATGATAAGTCACCTTACTAGATGATAAGTCATAGTTTTCTATGTATTTATTCTATTTTTTAATCTCCTGCACCTCACTGAATGGCCATCAAACATTAAATATATGCCATTAATTTTGTTTCCAGTTCCACTTCAAAAACATAAAAGAAAGAATAGTTTGGTCGAATGAATAGTCTAACTCTGATAGCCAAGACAAGACAAATGAGTCAGCCCCACTTCCATCTCTTCTGGATAAGGGAACAAGAAACTTTGCCTTTGGTCATTTCAACTATTATTATTATTGTTATGACTCTACCAGAAGGTGAATGGTAGAGTCACCAAAGTTAAGAAGATCCTAACTGGACTACCTGGTATAGGTTGTTTTCAGAACTAGAGGGCAGTGTATTTTTTATCATATATGAAGTTTTGATATATTCTAGGAAAACAGTGATCTTTCTTATAATTTATCCCAAGCAGTTAAGGATTTTGCAGTCACCTCTCTGATCACACTTTAAGATGTAAGTAAGCAAAATGGCCTCTTTTGACACAGTAGTAGCTGTCTCATTCTCAACCTGCCACTTCATGAAAGAACATTAATTCCTACCAATGGCTGCCATTCATATAGTTTAGCATAAGTGTTTCCAGTCTCCTAACTTAACTGAGGAAACCCACAGGGTACAGCATCTTCCTCTACCCAGTTTCTTCTTTGCTCCCTGTCCCCTGCATCCCTTTCCAAGGTGCCAGTGTAAAAGCCTACTGATAACATTCTGTGTTCTTCACCAGTAGCTGGTCTATTATGATTTAAAACTGGGCTTCTCCACAGTGCCAGTGGAAATCCCATGAGCATCTACTGCTACATCACTCAAATACCAAGGGCCAGGTGTTCTGAAGCAGAGGAGTGGAGGAGCAGAAAGAGGCTCTCCAGGGGCACTTGTTTCACGCAGAATCATGAAGCCAAAATCTTCCTGGCTGCTTTTCATATGCAGGTTCATTCTTTGTTTAAAAGATATGGTATGAGGCTTAGTGCCTATACAAGAACTCAAGATGTTGGGTTGTATAGAAAGGGGGAAGACATTGTGTTAGCATTTGAGATTCCCTTTTAAAATGTGACCAGACATTCATATACACATGCAGACTTTCATTTTAATCAGCAACCTGCAAATTGCATATTCATCTGGCTAGACATAGAGCAGGCATTGTTCATAGAGATAGGGCTTCACATTATAGGCACAATTCTGGTGAAAGAAAATCTTTGTTTATTTTTTTTAAAAAAAAGTCCTAAAGGCAAAAAGAAACAAGTGTTATAAAAACAAATATAACTGGGGACCAGGACTCCTGAGGAATGTGTCTTATTGCTGGCTGCCTGGTAGAGAGCCAACCAAACTTCTGGTGATAGCTTTGAAAACATCAGTACAAATGCCACCATAAAATCTTATAAAACTATCTGTTCCCTAAATGTTTCTGTTTGCAGTACAGATACAGTTTTTCTTAACAAAAACTTTTAGTTGAATATGAGTGAGTTATATTTACATGCTGGCTTTTTTTTTTAAACATCAAATTTGAGTGAAATTGAGACTGTTTTTGCAAATGAACATATTGAATATCATTCTGGAATCTTTTTGTCAAACTCATCAATATCAGGCTATGTACCTATAGTGCTTAATGTTGAAATAAAATGATAAAGTGTATTTATTCATATATACTCTATATCACCTTATATAATAAAAGATGCTGTACTTTCTTCATATGCTTCTCTTTAGTCAGTGATTATCTCTTGAATGCCTTGGGAAGTATCCAATTTATACTTAGTCAATTGTGATACTTTGTAAGTAATGTTGACTCTGCCTTAACATTCCCACCCCACTCCTATTTCTGAGTCACACACACACACATACACACACACACACATGGTGATGAAATGATGCAAATTTAGTTTGATCTCAGGTATATAAGATTAGTGTTCCCTTTTCTATTTTTATGCCACATAGCAAATTTGGAAAATTATGGCCATAATATCAGCAATCTCTTTTATTCTACCTGCATAGTACTCACCATCTTTTATTGTTAGTACCTAATAATTATCTTCCAAGATAGGCCACAAACTCTATAATAAAGTGAAGGTTGTTCTTTGCTTTGCTCACTGCTATTTCTCCATTGCCCAGAACAATGGTAGCGTGAAGAATCATAGGGGTATATTAGTAAATATTTGAACAATAAATAAGATGAAACAATGAGTATATTATTTAGCTATTTGAGCCCTAATTTATATATTGTTATTGATTAAAATGCTATTAATTCAGTGAATTTTGTAATTAAACATTAAGTTACTAACAAAAATAAATGCAAGCCAGCACGGTGGCAAATGCCTATAATCCCAGCGTCTTGGGAAGCTGAGGCAGGAGGATCGCAAGTTCAAAGCCAGCTTCAGCACAAGTGAGGTGCGAAGCAACTCAGTGAGACCCTGTCTCTAAATAAAAAAAATACAAAATAGGGTTGGGAATGTGGCTAAGTGGTTGAGTATTTCTGAGTTCAATCCCCAGTACCCCCTCCAAAAATGACAATAACAGTAAAAAATTAATTGGAAGGGAAGAATATAGTCCAGGGCTGAAAGAGAGAGAAACAGGAGTCTGAGGTGGGGGGATGATCAAGTGCCCTCTAACACATGGTCAGACAATATGGCTAAAGCAGGACTTTCACTGGGCAGAGAATTCTAACTGTAAGCATGTCCTCTTCAGCAACACAAAATGTGCCACACATCTCTAACATTCCTCTCTAACAGGAAAAGAAAGATCTGCATTTAAATAGATGTGGTGAGATGATGTCAACAGGCTCTTTCCCCCAGCCCCATATTGTCCACCTGGACCCTCTCATTTCAGGAACACCTGAGCCAGGGATACACTTTATCGTCTTGTGTTTCACATCATAATGCTTAGTCTAGGTGAAAACACCTTTCCTACAAGCAAAGATTTCTAAGAATGTGCAATCATAAAGAACCAATTTATACTGTACTTCTCCCACCTTCAGATGCCAAATCAGGAAAAACTATGATCCTTTACCTAAGAGGGGAGAGGGACACTATAAAAGGGGACAAGAGAATCCCCAGATAAATCTGATGACCTAAGAGTGGCCTTGAGGTCACTTAGGTGGAGCATCATTAAGTAAATGAGATTCTCTGCTGGAATACAACAGGAACAGTGGAAATCAGGGGAATAGATAGAGGCAGGGGCAGGAGAGGAGACAGGAGGCAAAAGCCTCCACTCCACTCTCTCCACTCCACTGTGACAAATCTTCAGAAGCCCAGAAAGCAGAAGATACTTTCCCCATATTTCCCAGGTCCCCAAAAGAATTATGTAAGTGCTGACACTTGGTCAATGTCAATAAATGAGGGCATTGAATTTGGAACAAGGATGCTATTGAGATTATGACTGAAAACTGGAGGCCATACAGAACTACAGTCACTTTAGCAGGTGGCATCATGGACAGGCTTTGGGAGACCCAAGAATGAAATGCTACATCTTGGAATTGAATAAAGAAGAAGAATTTTTAATTCAATTAAAATCTAACATGGTTGAGAAGACCCAGAGCTGACGAAAGTACACTCTAACATCAAGAGGAACAGTGACTCAGTAAGGAGATTTGTGGCATTAGGGACAGTTTAATAGTATGACAAGGAAGCTTTCACATCTTTAAGCATGTATTGTAACTCCATTTGGTAAACTACATGCTGGGGACAATAAGCACAAGTGTGACTAAACAATCTTTCAAGTGTCATGAATACCTGAGAAGAGACAAATACAAACTTAATGCATTTTATCCAAATTTAAGACAGCTAAAAAAAAGGAGGTAGCAGAATATATTGTAGACACAGATGTGACCAATAATTTCCTTGAAAATAGAGTTTAAAATCATCATTAATATTTCATATCAAGGGAAAATATTATATTACTATTTAAATTTAGCTGTTCTTAACAACACTGTCACCAGGAAAGGAAATGAGATTGTTGACCTATTGTATTGGGACATGTATTTTAAATTTCTGCACACTGAGCCAATTCCTTACTTTACCAAAAATATTTATTCAAGAGCTGGGTCAATGATTAAGGAGAGAGGATAATCAGATAAAAGTCAAACTTCTTGATCCATAAAGAAGGTATGGATATAATATATGGCTTGGCTAAAGTGATCATTATCATCTTCATCATTATTTTGTTATTCACCAGGCAGCATAGAACAGTGGTTATGAACATGGTATCTGGAGTCAAATTCCAGTTCATTCATTTACTAGCAATGTGGTTATACACCAAGTTGTTAATCTCTCAGTTTGAATATTCACAGTATCCACCACTCAGGAATTAGGACAATTAAATGAGAAATAACATAATAAAACATTTGGAACACCACATAGTAGGTGCTACTAAGATGTTTACATTCACATGTATTATTACTGTAAGTTTGATGCCATCTAAACTTTCCAGAATATTTTACAATTTAAAAAATCATATCTGTGTACATTTGCCTATTTAATTGTCAAAATGACCTTGGAAAATAGGTTATGTTGATCACTATTGTTAAGAAGCAATACTGGGGTTTAGAGAGATTAAGGGACCTCTGTAGTCAATGAGATAACACGATTTGAACCACACTCCTGAATCCAAATCCAGAGCTCTTGTCACAACATCTGCACTCTCAGATACATTTAAGATGGATCTGTGTCCTGATAGGAAGACATAACTTATAGCAAGAGGTTTGAGTCACTGATGATACTGGGGTCCAAAGTGGGTCAGGGCAGAGTGCACTGGAAGAAGTGATAGGTGCCCTGATCACTGACCCATCCAAGCCAGCAGAGCCACCTAAGGAGTTCACATCTGAGGGGTGATGCGATGTGCACAAACAACCTCACTTCTGCTGATGGACAGGTTGAACAAATTTAAGCTTGACATGGAAAGGTCTTCTCTTCCATCATTGAAAGTGATATTGTATGAAATTTACAATGACTGTGTTCCAGCTAATAATAGGAACTTATGGGGAACATATTGTTTTTATACCAATAAAGAGAACATTTGAAAAATAGCTTTCCAGAAATTTTAGGGTGAACAGTAATGGAAGGGGCTTTGGGTCACTGTAACATACATAATACAGTGTACTGTATGTCAGTTGACTCTTGTTTTCCTATTTGGGAGCAGTGGAATCTAAGTGAATGTGAATCAAAAGAAGGACTATTTAAGAGGAGTAAATCTCAATTCCCTTTATTATTTATTTGCTCGCTCTTTCTCATTCTGTCTCTGCCTGTCTAGCTGTGTCTGTCTTGTTCTAGGAAGAAGGTTCACTGAGTTTTCTATGTTATGAGTGTTCTAGATAATAGATGTCTCCAAACAAGAAGCTAAGCATTTGTGATCAGTGTGTAGCTGTTACATTTGAAAAAATAAAATACCAAAAATTGAATAAGCAAGAGTAAGAGCATTTTAAACAATGCCCTAAGAAATGCCCAAGGTTAAAAATCTGTCAGTTCAAAGAAATATGGAGGCCAATATTTGCAGAGATTATACTGGAAGGTAATGAAAATAATCCTCACAATTAGATAATAGAGCCTTCCCATATTAACATAAATGATATTTTTAAATGGAAACATTAAGCCATAGTAAGCATAAGCTCCAATATTAATGGGGCACATAAACAGAAAAAAATGGTTTTGTGCTATTTAATCTCAAAAATGGTTTAATGACCCTTATCTGATTATAAAAACAGCACAAGCAACTGTATTAGATAAATAGGACATTAAAAATACTGTTAACTGGTAAGCAGCTTGAAAATATCTAAATTAATGTATTTTTAAATCAAATGTAATAGTCACTGAAGGAGTATTAAAGAGATGTCCTGGATATGGCTATGACATTGGCAAATACAAACATGCATAAGGAAGTTAAACACACAGAGAAACAGCTAGGAAAACAAATCAGAGTGAAAGTTGGGAACTTGGTTAGCTTGGTTAAGTTGTGGATTTTGCAACTCCAAATGCATCAATCCTCAGTCCAATAAAAATGTTGAATAATACAGTAAGCTTTTAATGCATAACCACACTGTCCTAATACTGTAAGCCTAATCAGATGGTTTTCTCTGGAATTTGGTTAACTTTACTGCAGGAATCAACCTTTCCATTGGATTAGAGAAAGCTTAACAAAGCTGTACTGCTACCATTCCTCTTTTCTACCACTCACATTGACAGTATAATCATGATCACTAATAAATGGTCTCCTTAGTGTAGTTTAAATTTGCATTTCTCTAACCGCTAAAGATGTTGAAAAATTTTTCATACATTTGTTGACACGTTGTATTTCTTCTTCCATGAAGTGCCTGTGAAGTTCCTTTACCCATTTATTTCATTGGGTTATTTATTTATTCATTCATTCATTCATTCATTCATTTTTATTTGGTGTAAAGTTTTTTTGAGTTCTTTATATACCCTGGAGATTAATGCTCTGAGATGAAGGTGGCAAAGATTTTCTTCTATTCTGTAAGCTCTCTCTTGATGTTCTTGATTATTTCCTTTTCTGTGAAGAAGCTTTTTAGCTAGATTCCATCCCATGTGTTGATTCTTGATTTTACTTCTTGAACTTTAGGAGTCATGTTGAGGAAGTCAGTTCCTAAGGCAACATGCTGAAGAGTTGGGCTTTTTTTTTTCCCTTCTAGTGGGCGCAGGGTCTCTGGTCTAATGCCTAGGTCCTTTGAGTTGAGTTCTGTGCAGGGTGAGAGAGATTTAATTTCATTTTGCTACATATGGATTTCCAGTTTTCCCAGCGTCATTTGTTGAAGAGGCTATCTTTTCTCCAATGTGTGTTTTTGGCACCTCTGTTTAATATGAGATAACCGTATTTATGTGGGTTTGTCTCTGTGTCTTCTATTCTGTACCACTGGTCTACATTGAGAATACAAGTAACAATAAATGTAGGTGAGGATGTAGGGGAAAAGGCACACCATTACATTGCTGGTGGGACTGCAAATTGGTGCAACCACTGTGGAAAGCAGCATGGAGATTCCTTAGAAAATTTGGAATTGAACCACCATTTGATCCAGTTATCCCACTGCTCAGTTTATACCCAAAGGATTTAAAATCAGCACACTATAGTCATGCAGCCACATCAATGTTTATAGCTAAACTATAGAACCAGCCCAGGTACCCTTCAACAGATGGATGGGCAAAGAAAATGTGACATATAACACAATGGAATGTTACTCGACCATAAAGAGAAATGAAATTATAGTATTTTCTGGTAAACAGATGGAACTGGACACTATCATGCTAATTGAAATAAGCAAATCCCATAAACCCAAAGACCAAATGTTCTCTCTGATAGGTATATACATGCTAACTCATAACTGGGGAGGGTGTTGGGGAAGAAAAGGAGTACTTTGGATTAGACAAAGGGGAATGAAGGGAAGGGAGGGCGAATAGGAATAGGAGAGTTAGTAGAATGACTCACATAACTTTCCTACGTTTGATATGAATACATGACCAATATATCTCCACATCATGTACAACTAGAAGAATAGGAAATTGTAACCCAAATATGTACATGTCAAAATAAATTCTACTATCATGTCTAAATAATAAATAAATAATCTTTCATCTTTCAATATTTGAGTATTGGTGGCAGGGTGCTTAGGGGATAATTCTTCTGCCCCTTCTAAATGCTCATTTATCTGTTCTTTCTTATTACAGTATTCATATAGTGGAGAAACACTTCATCCTGAAGTCAATTTATGAGTTGTAATCTTGCTAAGCCTCAATCTCCTAACTTGGAAACTGAACTCCACCAGAGAGGTGGCTGTAGGAATTGCTAAGCCTCAATCTCCTAACTTGGCAACTGAACTCCATCAGAGAGATGGCTGTAGGATAAAAGAGTTAATCACGAACTCAGTAGGACCACCAAGCTTAACGAATATTACTTGCTGTTATCCTCCCTTCTCACACCACACCTATAGTTCCTAGGCATTACAAACCTGATCAAACTCCATGTTTCAATCTGCTACTGAACCTTTTGATGTGGGCCATGGTTCATCAAATTATTGTCTTGGTACCATCATACTGAATCTTAAATATGCATGCTAGATTTATTATGGTTGGAAAACAAGTACTCATCTTAAAATAAGAATTTGTCTCTATCCCAGTTCCAAAATTGGAATCACTAAACAATTTCAGAGCTGTAACACTGATTTTCTCTAGCCAAAAGGAAGATCAGAGTGCCATTCATTGGTTGGAGTCTGTGCCAATTCCCCAGCCAAATAGGCTTTGCACATTTGGTTAAGCTCTAGAAGTGGATTCTGCTGAGAAATGGTTGTTGTGGCTATGAAGTTATCTGGAGTCAGAAAGGGTCAAGAATTTCCCTACCTGTCATTCAAAGACATGATACTTAGATATATTTTCCCCTGCTGCTTACCTTGCAAAATCACAAGTCTCTTCTCTTCCCATTTATCATGGTCTAACCTTTTGAACTGTAATTTGGAGAAACAGACTGAAAATAACCTCTGTTAATAAAATCCAGTTGTTTTTGTTATGTTTTCTTTTCTCCAGGGAGCTGAATGTTTTCTTATATGTCCTCAAATGAGATAACGGCCTTTATGAATCCATTTTCCAATTGAGAAATAGAAATGAAGCCTAAAAGAAAAAGAGAAGGGAACTGGTCTAAAAGGTAACCCAGTTCTTACACCCAGGTTTTCCAACCCTTCACTGGGTGCTGGAAACATCTCTGGTCCTTTGTATAAGATTTCAGTTATATATGTTAGGTCAGCCCCTGCCCAACAGGAACAAATTCTGACCTTTATGAAAGCCATCATTATTTTATGTGATTATTCTTCCTTTTCCTTAGGAACTACTTAATATCTAATCATCTACATGAATGTTCAATATAATGTCACTGAACATGTACCATACCACAGGTACAGCCCTGAGATAACCATGTGTGAAGATATTGAAGGGGAATAGTACCAAATGAAGAATGGTGTGAAGGCCAGTCAACAACTGCAATCATCTGCATATTCCTAAGCCCTGAAATTACATATAATAAATGCAGCAACCTATGATTTTCAACTATGAATTTTGTAATTCACTTTTTCTTCAAATCAATCTCAGGAACTACTCCATAACATGAATTCATCTGTTTCTTTCATTCTTGTTCAAATTACTTTTGGAACTAGCAGGTTACAAAAAAGTAAGCAGAGAAAGCATCAGATTGTTAAGCAAACAATAATTAGGCATAATGCCCAACAATATAGAAATGACTATTTTATTACACAAATAAGGCAATTGGACATTTTCTTTTATAATTGACAGTTAAAGATACTGTGTATCAAGAAGGTGCATGGCAAATATCAGCACTCACTTGACCTACCAAATATATTTGTTTGGGAAAATATAAATGACAAATTGACCTTCAGATTAATAGCTACTGTATTGGTAAAGTACAAATCACTTTTAACAGCCACATTACTTTAGTAAAGAGAAGCTTGCTAACTGCTCTTTAATTAAGTACACTTAATGACCTTAAGGGGATTAGTAGTCTTGTCTGATAATCAATAAGCATGGCAAGATTGCTGCCTCATAAACTAGGGTGGAAGAACCAAATTAATCTGCAAAGATTAGTTCCCCCTAGTTTTGTTTTTCCTATAGTTTGATTTCATCCAACACTTAAGAAACTCATAATCCCAGACAGGAAGAACATACCAGTAATTCATTTGTTCTGAAGACACATATTAATATTAGAAAACATGATTTTTAAAATAGTGCCAAAAATCCAAATGACAACATCTTTTCTGGAAATCACTGCTTGAATAATGCTAAAATAAAATTTCTGCCACTCCATTTGAAAAGTGATTGGTTAATGAATTATAACTAGCTGTGTCACTGTGAGGCTCTTTTGCTTGGTTTGTGAAATGGAAGAAGAGGCAACTAAGGTCCTTTTCAGTTTCTACATTTTATATTTTAAATAGATAATAATTATAGATTTATTCTGTAAATCAGCCATCTTTTAGTAACAGGTCAGATTTCAACAGCCAGACACTAAACTTATGGGCTATTACTCATCTTCATTTTCCCGTACATGTTCAGTAAAAGCAAGTATTGTGGGCCAAGAAGGAATATTTCAAATGCATTATCAAGACCAAATAGAACAAATAAATGTAAAGTGGGTGCAGGATTTGATGCATTCTTGTGCAGTGGGGATAGGAGGAGAGAGGGGAAAGGTGTAATTTGGAGTTGCAAATATTTTTGTTTAGTACTTTATTATTCTACTTAAAAACTGTATGATATTAGGCAAGCTGCTCTTCCCTTTTCCCTTTCAGCATCCTTGCAGAATGGGATTATTGTCAGTCATCCTAATCATGGTGAGTAAACATCTCACATCTCTATCATAGCCGATGCAGTTAGCAGAAGGCAGTTATCTTTTGCTATCCAGCTCCATGATGTTTGTAAGTGATCCATAGAGAGACCAATAGATAAGTACTGTATAAGCTATATAAGATGTATCTAGCATCACACAAGGGTGGCCTTTTCTTAAAGTCTTTTTGTAGTCACATTTAACTTACTTAGTATTATAAATACACATCAACTATTACCCAAGAAAATACTGGTAAAACTCAGTAACTTAGAGTCTGAAAGGATCAGAACCATCTGACTTGCAGGAGATAACCATTTGTTAGAAATATTAAGGTAATATAATAAGAGCTATATTTTTAAGGTAATCCCACAAACTACCAACCCCAGAGTGGAGGGAAACAGAAATAAAGACATTAAATCTTTAGTAACATTGCTGATGTTTCAGAGATTCTTTAAGGATTGGATATTTTAATTTTTCAAGGTCACTTCTTAATCATATAAATGACCTTTCTATGTGGCAAATGCAAGAAGTTCTTTAGCACAAAGTATCTGAGCAAGGAAAGAACCCTTCTTATGTAGGTCATCAACAATATTAACGTTCCTCATATTCTAAGAATAAGAAATCTATCTCATTCTGAAATTTTTACATAAAATACCAAATTTCTACCTTTCCACTCAACATCACTTCCCATATTTTTAAATCTTAGTGCAGTCTCATTTTTTATTCCATTTGTGCAAAAGCAGATAAAAATATCAGTTTACTTCCAGGTGTCTGTCAAAGGCTGTAAATGCTTAAATCCTGTTGTTATTTCTCCTCCAATAGCTTGTGTCTAGGTAAATGTTTCTGAAACCTGTCCTAGGCTTGTACACAGGTATCCAATTCCAGCGCACCATGAGGGAATGGCTTGAGACTCCTGGTGCTTGTCCGGTGGGCACTGTATGTGACAATTGTTCCGATCAGCGAACAGATACTACAATTTATGCCCATTGCTGATGTTCATGGACTGATAGTATTCCAGAGTGTTGCTCTTGGCAATCTGATTCTCCATCTGAGTTTTCAAATGCTGAACTACACATGCATAGTGTCCTCCTCACTCGGGAGATCTTGTTCTCAGAATCATGAACCACCACTAGCCTTTAAGTCATCAATTTAATTAAAAGTGGCATTACAAATTGCATCGTTCTCTGTTCACCTATAGTCCTGTAGACATCCTGACCTCAATAGCAATAAATTATAGTATATTTTTTAAAATCTACTTCTACCTGAATAGCCATTGTCATTAAAAGGAAACAAACATTAGGCTAAACATGCACAAGGCCTAGGGTTTGATCCCCAGCATTACAAAAATATATATATTAATTAATTTAAAAATAGACAAGAAAAAAATCAACTATTCACATTCATGAAGTTTTTCTCAAAGTTCATAGCAATGGGATAAAGTAATAATATAAAATTACCTTAATTCCCACTGAGCTTCTCTGTCCCAGAAGCAGTATTACTACTTTTCCTGAATTTCAATAGCAACTAAGAGAAGCAAACACTACTGGGAATAAGCCCTCATTGATTGTATAACTGAAACAATATAATGAAGTACTGCATTATAAAATTATAAGCCAGTGTGATGGGGTATGATTCTTATGCTGTTTGATATTTGTAGGCAGTGAGAGAATGAATAGGTGAATAGAGATTTTGAGTTAATTCCATTGACAGGAGACACACCTGCTAGGGCAGTCCTCCTTCTTCTTCACTCTGGAGAATGGATCTGCTTAACTCCTGGAAAGCCTACAATATTAGTAAAATGCCCAATGGCCATGACTAAAAAGGCTTGAGAAAAATAAACAGGACATTGGGGACAGCACAGGTTTTACTGCCACAATCTCCTATTTAATATCTGTAGGACCCTGGACAAACCCCCTTACCTCTTTAAGGCCCCATTTCCCTTCCTGCATATCCATCTTAAAAGTCTATTGGAAGACTCAGAGTTCTTCTAAATAAAGCCCTTACCATGATGTTTAGCACAGAACAGTGATTTTAAAATAGGTACTTTATTTTTCCAAAATTAAAAAGGCAAATAGTTTAGCGGCACTAGCCTACAAATTCTGATATACTTATCAATAGCAAGCATAATCTAATGAGACCCAAAGGAGAACAAAGAAAATTTAGAAAACAAAACCTTGTCCCCAGGGGACTACTCAGAATAGGACCTTATAGAGACTAAGGGAGCAGAGGCAAGTAATGGAGGATTCTGTATGTGGACTTTGTGAACTGCTCTAGACAAGCCCTGAGCCTGGACAAGGATATTTAGTTGGAGAACAATTAAATAATATTACAATTAAATTATACAATTTTTTCTACTTTATAGTAGTTTTCATTTCTGTTCCTGCTTCGCAAGAAACATTTTCTTCAGCATTTTCTCCAGTGAGCATAGTTCTTTTTACTCACAGTGGCATTGGAAGCTCAGGTGTTGGGAGAGTTGACCAGAGTCACACCAGGAGAGTGGCCCTGGATCTTACCTTTCTGTTGTATGTATTGATAAACCCACTTCTAAGTCAAGTTACAGATGTCTTCTGCCATAGATTACAAACTGGGGGCCAGGCTTGTGAAATTCTCTGCAAAGAACATTTTTTTTAACGTTTTTATTGCCTACAAAATGCCAAGAGAGTTTCCAAGTAAGAGCAATCACTGTTAAAGAAAATAGGACATAAAATAAACTGTTATTACCTGCAAAACAGCTGTATTTCCTTTTCTTCCCAGAAAAGCACATAAACCCTCTGTATTCTCTGACATGAGGAAATGTATTAGAACTTTTATTTCTGTAAACACTAGATATTTGTTCCTTAGTCAGTAACATCTGAAAAAAAGTTGTACTCAAAGTTTTATCAGCCATCTCATGATCACAAAATCAAAGTAGGGATTTCACACATGGAACTGACCCATTATTGATCTAAGACAGGAGAAGGTTGTCAGGAATGAGAGCAAGGGCTTTATGGGTCAGGTGGACAGATTGAGGCCCAATCTCCACTCTGCCTCTTAGTTCATATGTGACTAGATGGAAATTATTTGATCTCTGCAACTTTCAGTTTCGTCCTTATGAAAGTAGGGACAATCACAGCACCTATCTCATAGAGCTTGATTATTATATGAAACAACATGTGTAAGGTAAAATACAGCACTTGACCCATCAGAAGCATCAAATACAACTATTATGCTGAAACTGTCCCTAGTGAATGGTTGTCAGTCATAATTTTATGGTATCTAAAGGAGACTTACTGAAAATCTGAAGAGATGAATATATATTTAATTGTATAGTTTCTTTTCCTTTTATTTAAACTTATTGTATTACTTTTTTAAACCACCTCCTTTACTACAGTGAATGGATTCTCATCAGCTTGATTGCCTGTACACATCCTTCACTTATCTATAATTCCATGATTTTACAACTGAGAAAGACTTCATAAATAATTTAATGCAAGTTCTTCATTGGATAGATGATAGAACAAAGTGTTGAAAAGCAGTTATGACTTAAACAAAGTCACAAGTAGAATCATCAGTGAAACTCCTGATATTCATCCAATACTCCCTTCCAGATAAAATTCTTTGAAGATAATCCTCAACCTCTCAACCACTCTTGGTGGATTTGAGTTCTTCAACTATTTCTCGTAGTTATTCATTCCGTTTTATGATACTTACTTAGTACCTTCCAGGTTCTCTGGTTCTTCTTACTATGTGAAGGCCCCTTTCCTTGTCTGGTGCCTCATTACAGACAGAGGTTACTAAAGGATTGTTCCCAGATCCCTGGTGTTCTGTACTTTCATGTCAACTTGAAACATCTATGAGACCTTTCCTGAGCACCACTGGTAAAGATTATTGTGCTCTTTTGACCTCTCAGAGCTCCAAATACATGTGTGTAGTATCCCCTTCCTAGATTCTCAGGCCCCACAGTGCCAGTGTGCAGAGAAAGAGCTGTGTGCTCACTCATCAACCAACAGATCTCCATGGAAATCACCAGTCTCCTTTTATTTCTCTTATTTTATTGTCTGTGAAAAATAAAAGTTAGACAAGGTCACACTGGGAGATGCTTCTTATTTCCAGGAAGTTAGGTGGAAGGGACAAAAAAGGAGAAATTGAGTTTCAGCTCTTCCTCTCGTTTAATCCCTAACTGGTTTTAATTTGACATAGCACACTGGCCTGATGTTTTCTTTTCACTGTCAACTTTTCTTGATGTGTTTTCACATCTCATGGACACAGATAATCAAGTATATGATTTGGTTGAAAGAAAATATAATGGCATTCCAATTTAATTTTTAGAAAGTAAAGTTCTTTTTATTTAAAAAGAACTTCTAAAATCTAGCAATGTTATATTCAGAAATGAACTACTAGTTTCAAAAACCAAGCTAGTAAAGATTAACATTATATGCAAAAAGCAACTTAATTACTGCACTTGTTGAGTTGAAGTTTAACATGAACGAAATAAACTTATTACCTCCTTGTTTTCCTAGTTTCTCTTCTTTTTGTCTTGCTTTATTCATTCATTCATCCTAAGAAGCAACTTGGGATGATAGATAAAACACAGACTTACAAGTCAGCCAGATGAAGATGTCTCAGTCTTTCCTGCTTGTTTTAGTCAAATAAATGGGAATACATGTGAAAAAATGTATTTATGGGTTAAATCACTGTGAACTTCCTACACAACTTTATTAAAGCTAATCTAGAAAAAGTAATTTAATCTTTCTCCCATTCCATTGGATGGGTTTACAGGGTATATATATATAGAAGGCTAGATGTTGGCAGAATTATTTTCAAGTAAAATATCTCTACTTTCAAGCCTGAAGTAAATTAATATGATCCTTAAACTGAAGGGAGGGGTGGAGGCAAAAAAGATGAGAACAAATTCCCCATCCATAAAAAACATCTGGCATAAGGAAAACAGTCACAAGTCCAGATGGTACCGAGCTCTGACACTGGCCAGGGAATGCCCGATGGACAGAAATGCCTTACAAATTTTGTGTGAGGAAGCACAAAATACAGTCTTAAAACATTTCAAATAGGGAATTTTTGCAGCTAGGTAAAAGTAGAGAACTAGAATTTAGTAAATATTCTAAGAATGAACACTGCCTTACAAGATTTTCCTTTATTGTTCCTTGTGTATGATTTCTATTAAAACATTTTATAATACATGACAGTTTAAGTCAAGACAATAACACAAAGAGTGTGTTGATGCTACTGAGAGTTGAGACAACCAATCAGAAAGGCAAACACCCATGGCACCCAAGTGGCTCACTTGCTATCAAATATGGTACAACTGGGAGAGCAAAAACTGACCTCTAATTGTTATGATTCAATGTGTGTTTGGCAGATAGCTTTGTCTAAGATCTCCCGTACCAATTTATTCCCTCTTCTGACCTCTCTTCAGGGAAGCTAACAGCTAGTTATTCTCATTTTGACTATCTTTTATTCAGAAATGCTTTTCTGAGAATATAGAAGCTGAGTTAGGGCTTGCATTTCACATTCTTCACCACCGTATTTCCTTCTTGCAAAGACTCACTATAGTTTTAATCTTTCACACAATGCCTGTCTTTCCTCTAACCCAGAATCAGGGAGCATGCCTATTCTTCATATCCCACCCAGGTCCCACATTGCCAATCACTTGATGGACTCTCAACTTTGCAATCTGTAATAAGGGGCATCATCAAATACACATACCATGGACAGGAAGGAGAAAACCTGACAAACTCCTGCTTCATGGAGCTTAAGTTCTATGAAGGGAGATAGACAATAAACAAAATAAGTAAGGAAGGCATCATATATAGAAATGTCGATGGTGATGATTACTCTGGAGAAAAATTAAAGCAGGAAGGGGGTATAGAGAGACTGGAGCCAAAGCTGACACAGAGGAACGTTCATAGCGTTTACTAGACAAAGAAAGATGAAAACTAATGAGTAATCATTCAATTTGAGAAGTTAAAGAAAATTGAAGCCGGCCGGGCATGGTGGCGCACTCTTGTAATCCCAGCACTTAGGGAGGCTGAGGCAGAAGAATCGCCAGTTCAAAGCCAGCCTCAGCAATGGCGAGGAGCTAAGCAACTCAGTGAGACCCTGTCTCTACATAAAACATAAAATAAGGCTGCGGATGTGGCTCAGTGGTTGAGTACTCCTGAGTTCAATCCTCAGTACCAAAAAAAAAAGAAAAAGAAAAAGAAAAATGAAGCTAAGAAGTCAATAATAAATGTATGATATAATATACATTTAAATGTATAATACAATATACATTTAAATATAATAATAAATGAGTAAGAAGAGAAATCAGCATTTCAGCAAGCACATAACAGAAGAGAAACAAAACAAAAAATCCAAGTTTGTTTATTTGTTTGTTTTAATTCAAAAGCCGTGGAGAAACTGATTAAGAAATAAAAAAGAAGGTACACAAATAACGAATGTTATAAGTGAATGGGAGATTTGGTTATAAGTGTCCCCCAAAGCTCCATGTTAATAAAAGAGATGAAATGATTAGATTGTGTGAACTGTAACCTTATCAGTAGATTAATCCATTTGATGAATTAATAATTTCAAACGACTACTGTATGGTAACTGTAGTGGGATCATGCCATTGGGGATTACATATTGTCCCCTTGGTTCCTCCTTCTGTCTCTCTGCTTTCTGGCTACAAAGAAGTGAGCAGTTTTCCTCTGCCATGCCCTTCTGCCATGATGCTCTGCCTCACCTCAGGCCCAGAGTGATGAAGCAGGCTAACCAAGGACTGAAACTTTGAAACTGTGACCTCAAAATAAATAGTTCCTCCTCTAAGTTGT
This sequence comes from Xerus rutilus, assembly GCA_028644305.1. Classification (NCBI taxonomy): domain Eukaryota; kingdom Metazoa; phylum Chordata; class Mammalia; order Rodentia; family Sciuridae; genus Xerus; species Xerus rutilus. Next base: position 50,987,644 of record CM053410.1, on the reverse strand, counting down.
TCTGGTTTAGTCTTTTGGTCACAGACACAAAACCTAACTAACACAGAGTAGTAGTAGGCTATAGTAGTAGAAAGCTGAATAATAGTCCCTAAAGATAATAGGTCCCATAAATGTGGCCTTATCTGCAAACAGGATCTTTGCAGATGTGATTAAGCTAAGCACTTTGAGATGAAAAAGTTATACTAAATTATGTTATTGTCTAAATGCCAGCACAAATTATTTTGTAGGAAAGATATAGAGGTAGAAATCACAGATGGAGAGAAGTTTATGGGAAGATTTGAAGATACTAGTCTTGAATATTGGACTAATATGGCCACAGGACAAGAAGTATTGTAAGCCACTAGAACCTGGAAAAGGCAAGGAATGGCCAATCCTGTAGAGCCTCCAGAGGGGACACAGCATTGACAACACCTTGATTTTGAACTCATGAAACTTATTTCGAATTTCTGGCCTTCAGCATGAAAGAGAATAAGTTTCTTCTGTTTTAAGCCATGAACTTGATGTCAGTTTATTACAGCAGCCATAGAAAACTGGTTCAACCATTGCACTATTGATCCTGAAAGATTTATAAAACTGTGAACAGTGTTATAATAAATTTAAAAATATAGATAACATGGAAAAATTCCTACAAAAATAGCAACTAAAAATATGATACAAGACATAAAATACCCTGATACCAAAACAGATAATAATACAATGAAAAAAGAAAATTACAGACCAATATTTCTAATGAATATTCATGTAAAAATCCTCAACAAAATATTGCAGAATTTAACAATGCAGTAAAAGGATTGTTCCTCATAATCATATGGGACTTAAGGATGCAAAATGGTTCAACATATACATCTGTATAAACATGACATATCACATTAGCAGAATGGACAAAGGTCATATGATCATCTTAATAGATGCATTTGATAAACATTATCCTTTCATAATTAAAACTCTAAACCATTGGATATAGAAGGAACATACCTCAAAACATTAAAGGCCGTATATGACAAATCTGCAGCTAACATCATACTTGGTGGTGAAAAGTTGAAATATTTTCCTCTGAGCTCAGGAAAATACAAGGATACCCACTATTGCTGCTTCTGTTCAACATGGTATTAGCAGTCCTAGCCAAAGCAATTAGGGAAGAGACAGAAATAAAATGCATCCAAATTGAAAAGGAAAAAGCTAAATTGTTCTTGTTTGCAAATAACATAACTTTATATATACAAATTCTCATAACTCTTCCAGAGAACTCCTACAACTAATAAATGAACTAATAAAGTCATAGAATATAAAATCAACATACAATATTCAGTAGTATTTCTGGGCAGTAAGTAAAACTCATACAAAAGAAAAAGAAAAAAGCAATCAATCTCATTTATCATAACTAAAAAAATAAAATAAATAAACTTAAATATGTGTTTAATCCAAGATAAAAGACCTATACTCTGAAAGTTATAAAACATCGATGAAAGAAATTGAAGAAAACAAAAATAAAAGATATCCCATGTTCATGGATCAAAAGGATTAATATTGTTAAAATGTTCATACTACTCAAAACAATCTATAAGTTCAATGCAAACTCCATCATAGTTCCAGTGGCCTTTGTCATAGAAATGGAAAAAACAATTCTGACATTTGTACAGAAACACAAAATACCCTGGATAATCAAAGTAATCTTGAGTCAAAAGAGCAAATCTCGAGGCATCAAACTTCTTGATTTCAAAGTATACTACAAATTTATATAAAAACAGCATGATACTAGCATCAAAACAGACACATAGACCAATGGAACCAGAGGAACCAGAAATAATCCATGCATTCTCATTTGATTTATTTTTAACAAAGCTACCAAGAAAACACAACAGGGAAAGGATAGTCTCTTTAATAGTGATAGTCTCCACATACTGAAAAATGATATTAGACTATTACCTTATGTAATGTAAAAAATGAACCCAAAATGAAAAAAAGTACTTAAATGTAAGGCTAGAAACTACAAAAATATTAGATGAAAACTCAGGGGAAAGCTCCATGACACTGGTCTTGGCAATGACTTTTTGGATATGAATCCAAAAGCACAGACAATAAAAGCAGAAATAAAAAATGGGATTTCATTAAACTTTAAAGCTTCTGCACAGCAAAGGGAATGATCAACAAAGTGAAGGGACAACTTACATAATTGGAGAAAATATATGCAAACCTTACATCTGGTATAGCATTAATATCTGTGTCAGTTAGTTTTGTGTAGCTGACACAATACACTCAACAAGAACAGCTAAGAGAAGTTATGCAAGCATGTGGTTTCAGAGATTCAATTCATGGTCGGCCAACTCCATTGTTCTGGGCACAAGATGAGGCAGAACATCATGGCAAAGGGTGTAGTGGAGGAAAGCTGCTCAGTTCATGACAAGCAGGAAGCAGAGAGAGAGAGCACTTTTCTTAACAGGAATAAAATATGAACCATAAAGTCACACCTCCAGCAACATTCTCCCTTTGGTCACACACTACCTGCCTATATCACCACCAGTACAGTAGTCCTCTGAAGTTATTAATCCATCAAATGGATTAATCACATCAAATTAATGGATTAATCCACTGATCAAGTTATAGCTCTCATATTACCTCTGAACATTCCTGCATTGTCTCACAATGCGACAATCAGCTTTTGGAGTATACCTTGTATCCAAATCATAACAATATCCAAAATACAGAAGAAACTCAAAATTGACCATAAGAAAACAAATAACCCAATTAAAAACTGGAGATCTGATTAGGTATTTAGCAAAAGAAGATATAAAGTGGTTTAGTGACATATGAAAAAATGCTCCACATCACTGATCTTCAGTGAAATGCAAATTAAAATCACAAGGCGGTATCAACTCACACCTGTCAAAATGACTGACATGAAAAAGATGAAAGATAACAAGTATTGGCAAGGATGTGAAGAAAAGGGAAGTCTTACAAACAATTGATGGTAATGTAAATTAGTACAGCCATTATGCAAAAAGAGTATGGAACTTCCTCCAAAAATTAAAAATAGAATTACCATATGATCCAGCAATACTATCACTGGGTATCTATCCAAAGCAAATTAATTCAGTATGTTGGAGAGACATCTTTACTCCTGTGTTCACTGAAGTATTTTGCAAAATATCCAAGACAGAATCAACCTAAATGTCTTCCAATGGATGAACACACAAAGATAGTATCATCTATATATACTGGAATACTATTTATCCTTTAAAAAGGAACAAATCTTGTCATTTGGGAAAACATGGATGAACCTAGAAGGTATGTTAAGTGAAATAGGCCAGGCACAGAAAAACAAATACCACATGATCTTACTTATATGTAGAATCTTATGTGTTTTATTCAGAAATACAGAAAAAGGTGGTAATTACCAGAGCCTAAGGGTAGAAGGTAAGGGAACTGTTGGTCAAAGACACAAAATTTCAGGTAAATGGGAAGAATACATCCAAGAGCTCTACAGTGCTCTTGAACAAGTGCTCTACAGTACAATAAACACGGTGATTGTAGATAATGATAATGCATTGTATTCTTGAAAACTGCTGAGCATATTTTAAGTATTCTTGTCACAAAAATATGAAAAGTGTATGTTAATTAACTTGATAAAAAAGGGAGAAAAACTTTGAGTGGAGATATTTTTTCAAAAATATAATCTTAAGTAAATAACTTAACCTAGAGAAAATGTCTGGCCCAAACCATTTCCTAGGCAAACAGCATCAATCTCATACAATTGCTCCAGAGAAACAAAGCTAGAGTTAACATTCTCCCAACTTGTTTTATGATGGCATTTATATAAAAATCTTGATAATCATATTATAAAAAAGAAATTATAGGATTTTCTTATTTATAAGCAGAGATGAAAAAAATTTGAACAAAATATAAGCAAACCAAATCCAGCAATATATAGATTAATATACCATGAACAAGTTAGATGTATTTCAGAAATGCAAAACTAATTTTATATTAAAATAGCAACCAAAGGAAGTTGCCACACTACAAAAATGAAGGAAAAAATAATAACATATCTCAATAGATACAAGGAAAGCTATTTCATAAAATTCAGAGTCCACACATTCTAAAAATAATTAGCAATCAGTGGAAAAGAAGGAAACTTCCATATTCTACTATATGGTTCCATTTAGTTAGATGGGCAATAGCTGGTGGGTTTTTCTTTGAGATGGAGAGTAAGGCAAAGCTGCCTATCCTCACCACTTTCATCCAACATGGACTGGAGGTCTTGGTCAACGCAAAAAGAAGAAAGTGAGAGGGAAGACAAGCAGTAATTGTGAGTAAATAAGATGTTTACATATGTAAAACAAATTCAAAAGAACACATAGATCAATTATTAAAGTTAATAGGTGAGTTTATCAAGGTTGGTGGATACAAAATCAATATACAAAATGAATTTTAATTTTATATATTAGAGAAACTCAGAACGTGATATTTTAAAAAAACTAAAGAATACTATTATAGTATATCTAACATAAATATTTTAAATGTGCTATTTATTTCATAATTTAACATGTTATAATATTTAAAATATTTATGTTATTTGAATTTGTTATTTTTTGAGATGTAATTTTATAAAAGTATTAAAAATTTCAAGAAGACCTAAATAAAACTAAAAGATGTAATATTCTTGTGGATAGGAAGGCTCAATCTAACAAAGATGTAAATTTTCCACAAATTGATCTATAGAGTCATTGCCATCCCAGTTAAAATATTAACAGGTGTGTGTATGTGTGTGTGTAAATAGACAAGATGATTCAATATTTTATACATAAATGCTAAAGCCAAGATATTTAAAAAGACACTAAAGGGATTGCTCTGTGAGACACTGGCCTTATCATAAATATCTTTGGAAATTAGAATGTGTAGTATAGGTGCAAAGATTGACAAATGGATTAATGGAACAGAAGAGGAGACCAAAGGAAAAAACCTATGTGTAGGAAAGATGATGCCGTAAAGCTGTAAAGACAGGTCAGTCTATTCCATAAAGAGTGTGCAGACAACTGGATGTCCATAAAGAAAACAAAAAGAAAACTTAACCTCCACCTTATGATGTACAAAAATCAATTCCATTTTATGCTTAGCAGATCCAAAATTTTCCACCAGAAAACTTCTAGAATTAATAAATGAATTCAGCAAAATAGCAGGATATAAAATCAACATCCATAAACCAAATGCATTTCTATGCATTTCTATATATCAGCAATGAATTCTCAAAAGAAATATTAGGAAAACTACCCCATTCACAATAGCCTCAAAGAAAATTGGGGAATCAATTTAACAAAAAATTGGTGAAAGACTTCTACAGTGAAAACTACAAAAAGAAATTGAAGAAGACCTTAGAAGATGGAAAGATCTCCCTTGCTTTTGGTTAGGCAGAATTAATATTGTCAAAATGGCCATACCATCAAAAGGGATATAAAGACTCAATGCAATTCCAATTAAACTCTCAATTCCATTCCTCCTAGAAACAGAAAAAGCAATCATGAAATTCATTTGGAGAAAATAAGAGACCCAGAATAGCCAAAGCAATCTTTAGTAAGAGGCATCACAATACCAGAACTTAAACTATACTACAAAGCTATAGTAACAAAAATAGCATGATATTGGTACCAAAATAGACATGTAGACCAATGGTACAGAATAGAAGACACAATGACAGCTCTACATATTTACAGTTATCTTATACTAGACAAATATACCAAAAACAAACATTTGTTGAAGACAGCCTCTTCAACAAATGGTGCTGGGAAAACTGGAAATCCATATGCAGCAAAATGAAATTAAACACCTATCTCTCACCATGTGCAAAACTCAACTTAAAGTGGATCTAAGACCTAGGAATTAGACCAGAGACCTTATGCCTAATAGAAGAAAAAGGAGGCCTAAATCTTCATCATGCTGGATTAGGCCCTGACTTCCTTAACAAGACTATAAAGTACAAGAAATAAAATCAATAATCAATAAATGGGATGAATTCAAACTAAAAAAAACTTTTCAGCAAAAGAAACAATAAATGAGATGAAGACAAAGATTATAGAATGGGAGAAAATTTTTACCACATGCACATCAGGTAGAGCACTAATTTCCAGGATACATAAAGAAATCAAAAAAGTTAACACCAAGTAAACAAACAACTCAATCAATAAATGGGCTAAGGAACTGAGTAGACACTTCTCAGAAGATATACAATCAATCAACAAATATATGAAAAAAATGTTCACTATCTCTAGTAATTAGAGAAATGCAAATCAAAACTAAGATTTCATCTCACTCCAGTCAGAATGGCCCTTATCAAGAACACAAACAACAGTAAGTGTTGACAAGGATGTGGGGGGAAAGGCACACTCATTGGGGGGAGGGGGGCTGCAAATTGGTGCAGCCAATTTGGAAAGCAGCATGGAGATTCCTAAGAAAATTTGGAATGGAACTACCACTTGACCCAACCATCCCACTCCTTGGTCTATACCCAAAGAACTTAAAATCAGCATACTACAGCGACGCAGCCACTTCAATGTTTATAGCAGCTTAATTCACAATAGCTAAATTGTGGAACCAACCTAGATGCTCTTTGACAGATGAATGGATAAAGAAACTGTGGTATATATACACAATGGAATATTACTCAGCAATAATGGATGGAGTTGGAGAATATGCTAGTGAAGGAAGCCAATCCCAAAAACCAAAGGCTGAATGTTTCCTCTGATAAGTGGATGCTGATCTATAATGGAGGAGGGGGGCATTGAGGGGCTGGGGCCAAATGGAAGAACCTTGAATTGGGCAAAGGGGAGGGTAGGGGCAGAGAAGAGGCCAGGGGTAAGAAAGATGGTGGTAGGAGATGGAAAACATTACCCTAAGTACGTGTATGTTTGCAAGAATGGTGTGACTCTACTTCATGTACAGAAAAGTGAAAAATTATGTTCCATTTGTGTAAAATGAATCAAAGAATATTCTACTGTCATGTATAGCTAATTAGAAGAGTTGATTGATTTTAAAAAGTCAATTCCAAGAAGTTTGATAATCTAAAAGAAAAAGGTAAAAGAATAAAACTTTTAGAAAATAATATTTGAAAGTATTTTCATAACCTCAAAGAAGGGAAAGATTTTTTTTAGAATAGAGAATTAAAAGTACTAACTATACAGAAAAAGAATGGTAACTTGAATCATGCTAAAGTTATAAACTTCATCAAAAGATGCCAATAAGAGTGGAAATTCAAGCTATAGAATTGGAGATGTTATTTGCTTATAAATGGATCATACACAGAATATATTAAAATGTATACAAATCAATAAATTCAAATGATCAGAAATTTGAAAGGGCAATTGAACAAAAACTTCATAAAAATATACCCAAATGCTAATAAAGTTATGAAAAAGTGTTCAATACTATTAGTCATCAGGGAAATGAAAACAAAAGCATTATGAATTATCATTACATAGTCATTAGAATCATTAAAAATTTTAAACACACAATAACATTTAGACTTTTAGAAACTGTCTTACACTGGTAGTAGAAAAGTATATTGGTCCAACCACCTTGAAAAATAGTTCTAGGATTATTTCTTGAAATTGAATCTGTGCAAAATCTATAACATTACAACACTGCCCTTAAAAACATGTTAAACAGGCCAGATGATGTATGAAACAGGTTCATAGAAACTTTATTTGTCCTCGCAAATACTCTGTACAGCCCAAGTGTCCATCCGAAGATCAGCAAATTGCTGTTAATCACAATAGGGATGAATTGCTCAAAAGTGATGTTTATCAAAAGAAAATGGAAATAAAATATTATAGATTGTATACTTTGATTTAGACCAGCATCTACTATGTCATTTAGGGATATATGCTTAGGAGGGAAAGTGGGTCATGGTTACCATTGCTTTGAGGTAGGAACATAGATGTGATGTTTGTGAAGCTAACAATATTTAGATTCCTGACAAAGTTGTTGCTTTCATGGGTGTTAACATTGTGAGAACTCATTAACATACATCTGTGTTTTATGTACTTTCCTATGTTTAAAATATTTTAAAGGTGACATTATTTACTGTTCAAGAGAATGTCCAACTAAACTGTCACGATGATAATAATAACATACCTAATTGATGTGCATAGGTCCCAAATACATTAAACATCAACTGACAAATATAGAAATAAATCAATAATTTTAATTGGAGATTCTAACATATTTCTCTCAGAAATATGTCAAGCAGAAAAAAACCAAGCAGCAACAAAATATTTCAATAAAATTAGTAATGTGTAAAAAGTAGATACTTTACCCACCAGACTGAGTATTCTCAAAAATTTGTATTATCTTAGTCCCAAAGAAAATTTCATTAAATTTTATTGAAACATACAGACTATTTTTGCTGAATATAACAAAAATGTAATTAGAAATCAATAACAGCAAACATTTTAAAATATATATCTGCAAACATATTTAGACATATCTTGCTACTAAACAAAACTTATTAAGGAGAACATTAGAAGGAAAATTGTGGAATATTTAGAAGTGATGCTAATAATAGTTCTGGATGTCATATTTTGTGAAATAGTGCTAAAGCACTAGAGGAACATTTGTGATTTTTGAATACATTTATTAAAAATCAAAAAATCCAATAGAAATAACCAAATCATCTGTGGTATATTGGATCAATGTCTCCATCTCCTTATTTCTCCTTATATCTACATGCCATCATATAAATGTGCAATTCATCTCAGAGAACTGCATAGTAAATTCTCTTGTTTTTTGACTTTGAATTTGATTATATGACTTGAAGGCAATGGGAGGTGAACAAGCATGAGACAAGTAGAGGCTTCACATCTGTGCCTGGTGACTTGCTTTCTTGCACCTCTGCAATCATCAGGATGAAAGTATCTTCTGACTAGCTCTGTCCCCTCAGCCTGGACTCCAGAGTGATATACATGAACAATTGCAGTCCTGAGCCAGTCAGACCCTTATGTGGAAGTAGAGCCATTCAGTCAAGCCCTGTCTAGCCACTCCAAAGAACTCTCCAAAATATCCATGTTCTGGCTGTTATTCAGCAAAAAACAATTTTTAGAATACAATCAGCATCCAGAAGTGGAATTGCTGCCATAACAAAAATCCAAAATATTTGGAAGTGGATTTGGAACAAAGGTATTGGGGACACTTTTACAGAAAGCTGAAAAAGTTCTCAAAGACTGGAAAAATGGCAATTCATATTGTACACTGGCAACCTACTCATAAAAGTTTACTTTCAATAACTCGGAAGAAAAATAAAGGAATCTAACAAATGCATGAATTTGGTAATGATGCTTTATCATTCAAATGCTAAAAGAATGATCAATTGCTCTTAACTACCTATAATAAATAAGAGATGGACTTATGACAAGGAGAAGGGATGGACTCAAAAATGAACTGGTCAGTTTTCAATCAGAATTTAGGTGGAATATAGATATAGATCACTTACATGGAAAATGCAGGACCCCAAACAAGTGATTAGAACTAATAAAGTTCAGCAAAACTATCAAGTGCAAGACCAATATACAAAATGAAAGAGCATTACTCTGCTTAAAAACAAAATAAAACAAAAAATAAGTTGTAACTTGCATGGCTATTAATCTACAAAGCATAAGAACAAAGTCAAGTAAAGCACAAGACTTCATGAAGATTATCTAAAGCCTTCTCTGTTAAAGAAATGCAAGAAGAAATGGAGTCAGAATAAACTCATTGAATTTGATTTATAAACATGTTAATTTACTCCAAATTGGTTTGTACATTAAAATTCCAATAAAATTTATAGAAGGATCATTTTGAGAACTTGAAACAAAGACTTTGAAATTTATGAGAAAGAATAAAATTTCCCAAGTAACTAAAAATTTGATAAGACAAAGTCTATGGGCAAAGGAAAAGACACACTCAGAGAGTAAGACAAACTATAAAACTATGGATAATAAAATAAGGCATTATGTCAGTAACAGGAATTGTCCAAAGAGCAGGCTAAAGAGCCAAGAAATAGACTTTTTCCTGCTGTGTTGGAGATTGAACTCAGAGTCATTTTGCCAATGAGAAACATCCTGGTCCTTTTTGCTTTTTATTTTGAGAGAAGGTTTCCTTCAGTTGCCCAAGCTGGCTTCCACCTTGCCGTTTTCCTGCTTCAGCCTCCCAAGTGGCTGGGATTACAGGCATGCACTACTACACCCAGCTGAAATAGACTTCTTTATAGGTGGTAGTATGGCATGATAAAGATGTGATATCATAAATTGGTAGGGAATAAAGAGATTGGGAAATAAAGTTGAATCTTATGCATGCTAAAAATATTCCAGCTGGATTTAAAAAACCTAAATATGAAATTCAAATTATAAAACTAATGACAAAAAAAAATTGAAAGAAAACATCTTAAACCTTGAAGCCATAAGAATAAAACTGATGAATTTGATTTTATCTAAGTTAATAATTTCTAGTCAACAAAGTTCAAAATTACCAGATGGATGACAGACAAAGAGAAGACATTTGCAAAAACTGAAACTGACAAGGATCAATATCTGGAATATACAAAGAATTCTTGCAAATGAATAAGAAAATAATAGGAAAACCAACAGTAAAAAGAGAAAAGATTATGAATAAACAATTCACAGAAAGGAGAGCCTGAGCAGGTACAAGAACTAGAAAAGATACCCAGAGAAGGATAAAGCAAAGCAATGATATACTGTTTTAAAAATAGTCAAATTAGGAAAAATTTAAGCACAAGATAAAATTATATGGTACTGAGGAAAAAATGAAACCCATATATCCTCCTCATAGAAGTTCAAACTGATCAAATACTATAATTTCTGCAGTGAAAATAAATATATATTTGTCCAATGACCAAGAAATCATGCTTCTGAATATATATTCCAGGAAATAATTACATTTTTCCATAAGTAAAAATATCCAAAGATGTTCATTATAGCATTGTTTATTGTAGTAGGAAATTGAAAGCAAACTTAATGTTTGTTATAAGGAGACCTGATACAATGTCTTACTACATGGCAAAGTTCCTCCTAAAACATGGATAGGTCATACAAATTTAAAGTATGGCAAAAAATAAAAAACAAAATAAGATAGTCTGCATAGCACTATTTCTGTGTATCAAAAGTCTTACACACACAAGATAATATTATATACATTTCAAAGATTCGCAAGGAAACATGGTAGATAGGAAATAAAGGTATGAAGGGAGATGACACAAGATCTCTTTCTTATCAAGAGAATCAACTTGATACTGTGCTCCATAAATACAAATAAGAGAAATACTTACATCTATCATTCAGTTTCAAGAAACTGCTCAATTCAGAGTTTTTGGGTCCAATATATTAGGCTCAGGAATTAGACAAACTGAATTCAAATTCAGATGAGTCATATGTTAACTTCATGCTCCTTGAGCAAATTAACATCTTTGAGACTCTTTTTCTTCATCTGTAAAATGGAAATATTAATATTACGACATCACAGAGCTACTGGGAATATCAAATTTTATAATGCATTCAAAGAAGTTAGCATATTATCCAGCATGCAGTTAGAACTATGTCTGGTTTCTGGTCAAGCCTGCTCTGCACATGGCCCAGGCAACTCAGACTTTGCTGTACTTCAGTGCTGTCCAAAGAAACCTCCTTAAAGAACCCCACCAGACTTCTAGTCCCCAAATCCCTACATTTCTCCCTGCTCTGATGGCTTTTTATTCTAAATTCAATTTAATTATCTTAGACTCTTATTTGGCCTCTTTGGGAAATTTTAAAAAAGAAAAAAGAATTTTCAACATATTTAACTTTTTTATATTAGGCAGAAGTTATTGCTTAAGTCATTTGATTTTTGTCTTAATAACAATCCTTTGATAGTATATTTGCCACCATTTATCTAAGTAGGATGAACTCATCTAGTAGTAATATCACACAACTGCTTAGTGGCAGAGCTGGGATTTGAATCTATACTGAAGAGTCACATTTCTCATTCTTTTTATACATTTTCATATATAACTAGTATGGTGCACTGTTTCTCTTTATCACTTGCTTCTATCTGTTGGAGCACCACCAAACCTTACTAAATTAAATCAAGTCATGTGCCACAGAATTTTCTATGTGTAAAAATATCCTCATATCTAAACATCTATTTACTCATTATTCATCCCCAAAATTACTGTCAATTACCTATTAGTTTCTATGGAGGAAGAGTTTATTTTCCTGCACATATGCTGAAAAATTCATAAGTCATCTATATCTTCTTTTGATTTATAAACATGAACAAAGTTGATACATTAGGACTCTTCCATTCATTTTGTTCATGAAAGGAAAAACGAGACAAAATAAAACTGTTGCAGATTAAGAATTTCAGAGAAATTATTATAAAAGCATCTGCACCATAACTTTTTCACATTTATCTTTAATGTTTTTCATTTGCTATATAAAATCACATGTTTTAATGGAAAAAGTCAACTTTTAAGTGCTACAGACCTCATTTTGGAACTTGCTCTTTTGACTTCAGTTTTTTTTTTTAAATAAACAGTTCTTCACTTCTCAACAAAACTGTGAAATTCCACTGAGCATGGCAGATTAAACTGTGAATAGTGTGGTTTAATGTTCCTGCCAGTCTGAAATGTTTTTCTGTTAGGCTCTCTTAGTGACATCTCCCCTAAATTTGTTTGCATTTCCTAAAACCAGTTCCACAAAGTTCAGCCCTTTTATGAAACACACAGGCCACCATTATTTTTATAAAGGTAACAAGTTTTTTTTTCCCTCCCTCTTCTTCTTTTCCTTTTTGATAGAATAAGCTCTAGTTCTAATTTGATTGCATGCAAAGAAATTTGTATTGACTGAAGTTTCACTCTATTTGGATATTTGTCAAAGGTTCAATATAGGGCCTCTGGAAAAATTATCCAAATAATTCCGAAGAGTCTAACACATACTTTTAGATTCTTCTTTAAAACTATGTTTCAAAATTATGCTCAAAGACTATTTTCATTCATGCTATGGGTTTCTTTACTATCTACTCTGCTGCTGTTAATTTTTTTTTAACATGCACATTTAGTTTATGATCTTAGATTTAAAAACATTTCTGACTTGGAACAAAGTTTTTTCTATGCCTCAAATTCTGTGACAGTTATGGCAATTCATTAGTTTATTAACCCCCCCCCCCACCACGTTTTTGTTAAGATTGTACAACTGATGAAACAGTTAATTAATCTGGCTGGCATCTGTAATGAAAAAGGGAGTTCTTGCTTTTAGGCCATGGACTCAGTATGTAAATCCCTCGTGTGGCTGCAATCATAATATTCCCGCAGCTATGGTGTCACCTATTGTAATTTTTCTGGTAATAAACAAATTTGAACTAGTCAGGAATCCTAAATTTTGAGACTAGTTGTTTATCTGAAATATACTCCAGAGATGTAGTAATGCAGTTCTGCTTTGAATTTAATTTAAACAGGAACAGGCAAAACAAATCTCTATGGAGGATATTTGACAATAATAAAATATTTCTCCCAGCGGGTGAGCTGGTAGCAATTGTATTGTTGCAATCCAAGCTCACGTTTCAGGAGGTCATTACCATCATAACAAGCCCTTGGACCAACTGGCATGGACATGCAACATTGAGCCCCTGATGGGCACATTATTTCAGACCTTTAACTTCATGGAGAACAAGATAAATACTCCTGGGAAAGGAGGATTGTATTTTGAAATTCCTTTCTTTTCTGTTTTGTTTTATAATAAGATGCACTACACAATCAATCTACCACTACTTGTTTCATTTTGTTTTCTCCACACTACCAAGGGGCATGGGAAGCTAGACTTAAGAGATTGGAGTGGGTCAGACACATCAACATAAACACTCCCTACCTATTGCACTATGGACATATCCATTCGCTTTGTAAACCATTGTGGATGAAACAAAAACTCTTAAGTGTATGTCTCCCTGCCCCCCCCAGGTTAATCACATTTTGAATTTTTAAATAATCAAAGAGTACCTAAAGTTTTTGCAGTCCCAAGAATGAAATATTCTATCTCAGTTCTCATTTTTATCTCACCTAAATCAATAACTGGGAAAATATAGCTAAGAGAAGTTACTCCAAGAAATCAACATTTCTAAATTTATTGTTCTTTTGGTTTTCAGTAGGGAAAAAAAAGAAGTATTTTGAACCACATTCAAATTAAATTTAAAGTGCATTAAAATCTGAAATCAGGTTTTTAAAAGAAAAAAAGACACACGTACTTTTGAGTGGGTATCTCCATTTTTATACAGGAATATAATCAAAAGATGTGGCTTGAGAGTCATCAAATAAAATGTGCTCTCCATGAGTTTTGGGGAAGAAAGGCAATGGGAAGGGCAGAGGTAGCAGTGGAGAAAGAGAAGCTCAAAACATTAGTAATAGATTTTATTGGCTGTGTGAACTATAAAAAAAAATTATCTTTTTGTCTTAATGTAAAAGAAATTCTAACAAAAATTCAGAGCCAAAGTATGAAAATTATTTTTAAAAAAACCAAACAAACTTGTGGCTTGAGAAAAGTATAAGACGTAAAGCAATCATTTCGCATTTTGTGTTTCACGTTAGAATCACTTGGAAAACTTTTCCAAACATTCTAAAGCCCACATCTCAGACCAATGAAACCACAGTCCTTGTGGGTAAGACACTGAAGATCAAGAATTTTTGAGAATCCCTAGATTACTTCAGTATCTAGACAAGCTTGAGAACCGATTTTTAAAAATCACTTATAAACAACTGGTGAAACTAAAAGTGATTTCTTAAAACAATAAGGAGCCCATTTGTCAGAGCTACTTGTTTATGTCAAAAAATACAACACACTATTTTCTTTTATTCCTGAGGCATTCATAATAAATGTCAGCACCAGAAAATGTCTTGTAATAATTCTAAATTACAAAAAAAGCAAGAGAATTATGATATTTGACTTTTTAAAAGTGTGCATGTATCACATATTTTTAAATGACAATCTCATTAGATTACAGATGCGATTTTTCTTTTTAGGTTTGTATCTTACACTGTTTCGGCTTCACCCAAATACTCTGAAAATATCAAAAGCGAAACACATCAGTTTCTATCCTAAGCAGTTGCCACCCAAAGAACATAAAAATAGGAAAAGACAAAACTGAGCTATCTGGCTAGTGAGCCCATCTGAGTGATTTAGGTAATCTCATGCTCCTAAAACCGAGGCAGCAGAGTGGCCTCTGTGTCATCAGCTCCTTCCTCTAGAGAACCAGCCACCTCTGAAAGGTGAGAAATACGGTGGGCAAACACAATGACAAAACACTCTGAAGATTGCAGAGAAGCCAAGAAAGCACATATTAGCACTTCGGTGATGGCTCCAGGAGGCTCCAGTGGAAGCTGCAACTTGACCCTGAGCAGCCAGGGCTGTAACCTCTCTGAGTGTAAAAGGCAAGGGGAAGCCATTTGCTGTCAGCAGCACTGTTTACTCCTCTTGAATCTGAAGACAGCTGCCCCCCTTCCTCAATTCGCACCAATCTGTGTAAGCTCCACTGCTGGTTTCCCATTCAAGAAAGCTGGTCAGTAACTCCAGCATTGCTCTACAAAAGCCTGCATGCAGCTGGCTGACGAGCTCCATGCAAATGCGAACGCCTGATTTAATTGTTGATAGAGGAAAATAATAGGTATCTCTAGCAGGTTTTAATATGATCTTAAAATAGGGGGAAAGTTTTCTGTTATGACATTGACATAGAGGCAATGATTTCGAGTAATGCAGGATGATGTGGAGATGCTTTAAGATTAAATAAGAGCTATATAAAGGCTTGTCAGAATGAATTCTAATGTGCCATGAGACACTTTGCATACTCTTAAATATGCAAAATGTCTCTTGGCACCCTAGAATTCATTCTGACAAGCCTTTATATAGCTCTTATTTAAACTCCTACTTTATTTTTCGGGAACAGGTACTCAAAGAAACTCTTTGAATGGAAGCAACAAAGGGCAGTGTTTATTGATTTGGTTCTTTAGTGAGGGGAAAAAAGAAACAAAATACAAAAGAGCAGTCAAAAGTGGAAGCTTGTTTAATATTGCTCTACCATCATCCTGAAAGGCATAATAATTTGAGTTACACATCTGAACTGATTGGAGTTACAGAATCATATCTCCTTTTTGCATTTAACAATATATACAATATAAAATAAATACATTTACACAAATGGACATTTGCTGGAGCACACAGTATGGTACACATCACAAAAATATACAATTGATTGCTTTACAGATGTGAAGCCCATCTACAGCTATAGACATGGTTTTATTATTATTATTATTATTGTTATTATTATTATTTTTACTACTGGCTATAATGCAACTCCTGGATTATTATAAGCAGTTTAAATTTTTTGTCCTTTTACGATCTTTGCACATAAGACTGCCATAAAATGTTTTCTGAGGCAGGTAAACAGAGACGCTTAAATAATTAAAATACAATCACCAACACCCATTTTCTCTTCTATAAGAAAAATAGCAGTTTTAAATTTTTTATATCTTTTATGTTATCATTTAAATGCAAAATAGTGGAATAAATACAACAATCTGATCTGATTGAAACACGAGTGTAACTACAAGGAGTCACACAATCATATTGCTTTAAATAAGAACAAACCTAAAAGAAGCAAAATAAAAATTGAAATCATATGGCTAAAACGTACACCTTAAAAACTTTCCAAAACTTCACATTAAGTAAATGGTCTTGCATGAAACTTGAAAAAAACTTCCTCAAGCGAGATTTAAGATGAGTATTTACCCTAAAGCCCGTGCAGTTCTTTTAGATCTACATTTTAATTTTTAAATTTTTTTCTAAATTTGTGAAATACTTGTTCTTTTGTGATGCTGAGAGACAAACTGAAAACTAAAAATTGTATCTCATTTCATTTAACGTATCTCCATCTCTTGTTTTCAGTTGGTTGGCTCTTACTTCTGAAGCCCAAGTACTTTAATGTGATACAGTGAAAACGATGTATATATTGTATATATTTTATTTATATATAGTGTAATTGAATAGTAGCAACTTAAACCCTGCACAAACTTTCTGGAAAATAATCTTTTTAAACACTTACATATATAAATAATCTTATAGAATCAGCACCTTTTTTCCCAGGAGTTGTATTTTCTGTTGTTATTTATTTTTAAAGGGATGTGCCAATTTCTGAACTCCTATCACAGCTATAAATTTCAAGTTATTGACCATCTGAATGAATTGCTAATGATGATTTATCTAGAATCACACTACAGTCACTTCTCTACTGAGAAACCACAATCTACAATATAGTCCCATATAGCTAATGATAGATACACAGTATTCCTAGCATGGGTTGATGAAATATCAACCCAAGGTATTTTGTTTAAAGCACACAAAGTAGCAATAGTTTTGGAAACGAGTCCGCACCAAAAAGTTTCGCAACAACACAGAGCGAGTTAATAACAACATCTGAGAGATGATTGAGTGAAAGCCATATATACAGCATTTAAAAATTAGACTTATCTATATTCTTGAAATATTCAAAGTTTTATTTCTAAGCTATACATTGGTATTCTATAATAAACCATTAGAGAAATTATTCCTTGTTTTGAAAATATTATTATGATTTTGATGTGTATCTGTTCATAATGAATACTTGTTTGGAGTTTCAATCTCTTAGTTATTATTAGGAAGAATCTTATTACTGGTAAGGAATAGAATATACTACTGTAGTCTCCTGAGGAATTGTACATCCAATATTGTCTCTAATTCTACCCTGTGTCTAAAAGCACACACCACAAGAATCCTAACACCACAAGAACAAGACGACAGTCTTTGAATGCAACATAAAATTCAGAAAAGCACAGCAAACATGAAACATTGAAAAGCTGAACTACATTTCTTTTGTTTGTTAGGATTACAATTTTAATTACATCTGTGTACATAGAATAAGACTGTTCACATAGTACAGGGAGCAGCTACTAACACTGGTCCATTGGTATAGCATTTGATGGAGGTTACTGTTTATTGGTTATTCGGCGACTGTGGATTTCGGGGGCATCTAATTGATTTCTTCATTAGATTACACCTCTTAACAGTCTGGAACCTGACTGACTTTCATGCTGTGACAATACTGGTTGAATAGCACATATATTGGCTTAGCTCTTGGTAAAAACTGCAGATTAATATAAATGAACATTCCTAAATGAATAAACTCGTATGGACTGGGTTTTAGAATTTGGTCAGGCGTCTGCTGTTTTCGATGATTTTTTTGTGATATATATATATATATATTTTTTAAATTCTGACATTTGCCTTATTGCCACTTAAATGAATACTGGCTCACAGCTCCTTCTAAGACAAGGTCTGTAACTTCGCAAACAGGCAGTATCTCATTCCTAACCACGAGGGCAGCTAGAAATCCTATGGCAACTTTTACCTCCCAGGGAGAGAGGGGTGATCGTGAAAATTCTATGGATCTGTATTCCATGTGCAGTGCTTATATATGTGACTGCTCAGAGTCACGGTAGGTGTAATCTAATCCTTGGTGTCAGTGAACATTTAGGTAAACTGGAGCTCATGTTAAGAAATTGATGTTTGGGACCAGACTGGCACACAACATAAATTGCATCCGTGATAATATGCACCTTCCCTTCAACTATTGCTTGAGTAAGTTAAATTCCCATATTAATAAATGGCTGAAAAGTGGTAAAGCTGGTACAAAAAAATCTCCATTTGTAAGAAGAAACAAAACATTTTTTTTAAAAAAATCTTCCTTCAGGATTCATTTGTCCTTCATTATTGTTCATAATTGTTCAAAGCCAGCACAAAATTGCAGTATTCTTAATCCTCTTTAGTATTGCATGAATGAATAAAGCTTAAACTATTCCCTGAAAAAGTTACATAGTAGCTAAACTAACAAATACCTGGAAGACTTGAAAAAACAATTAAGGAATCAAATGGCTGTAACTGATCTAGATGGAAAAGCAATGATAAGAAGCAGCCGAGGCGTTGTTGCTTCAGTTGTCTAATTAAAGGCTGCTCCCATGAAATCTAATACTGCACTCAGTCAATTCGCTTATGTTGCACTGTACTTTTAGGTATGTTGGTTCTCTCTCTTTGATTCCTTAGTCATTGGGGACATTATGGTTCACAATTAGTTCACTGGTATCCATATTATGGATCCCCATCCTTTGGCAGGGCTGGCTTCCATCTCTCTTCAGTTAGAGACCTCTTTTAAAAGTTCAGCAGCAGAAGGAAGGAAAGGAGAGAAAAGGAGTAAAGGAGGAGAGGAAAAGAAGAAGGCAGGACAATTTCCTTATGATTAGTGCTATTTAAATTTTAGAATAAAATGAGAGGATGAGAAAAAAGAGGAAGGAAGACAGGAAAAGGAAGGAAGGAAATGAAGGAAAGAATCAGTAATGAAGGATGTCAAGAAATGAGAAAGAGGGGCAAGAAGGGAGAAAAAAGAAAGGGGAAGAGATATGAAAAGGAAAAAGAAAGAAAAAAAGAGAAAGAGGAGATGAGAGATAAAGTAGAAAGAAATGCATCCAGAAGATATGGAGGAATCTGAAAGCTGCTTCATAGTCTTGCTGCTAAAATATCAGTGCAGTCTGTGTTGATTTCTGATGTTGTTAACTAAATTCTAAGTTTCTTCGACATCACTCTTGGGTTTATTTTCCCTTTTTCAACGTGCAGGATGGGAAGGCCCAGGAAGCTTTTAGTCAGACCTTGGCCTCCAGCATTTCCAAAAAAAGTTTGTGCATGGGGACTTTGCCTTCCAGTTTGATGTTGTAGAAATGCTGCACAGCCTTGGTGGAGGTCTGCCTCAGCAGTGGCAGCGTCATTAGCATCTTGCCAGCTCGGCGAGGGTCTTCCATGTGCTGGCCAGCCTCGTAATCCTGCAGGGCCTCGTGTAAGACATCCTGAAGCTTCTGAACGGCTTCCACATCTTCTATGTGCATGGAGTCTGAACGAGGAAGCAAAACAGACAAATAATCATATGAGTAATAAGCCTTTGCAGCTTAAAAATTATAAAAAGTTAAATAGACACTAAAACCAAACAAGAACAAAGGAAAAATATGTACCAATATCCCTGATGAACATAGATGTAAAAATTCTCAACAAAATACTAGCAAATTGTATTCTTGAACTTCTCTAAACTCAAAGCTGTGATTTGTTCAGTTTTACATATCTAGAAATGTGTTTTCTTTTTTTTCTAAATTTTACCACAGTAATTTCCTACACTAGAATGGAACATGGGATGATCATAAAAGATTATTAGTTAAAACGTGAGTGTTTGTTTTATTTTGTTTTAACCTCCTAAGACTGAGTAAGACAAAACTTTCTGTTAATAGATTACAATCTTGGCTATTTTATTTGTTGTCTTATTCAGCTATTCATTCATTCAACAAAAAATGATGGGAGGTCATCTATTAAAAGTATTATTCTAAATGCCGCTTGAGATAAAGTTGTTGAGATCCTGCTCTTGTCTGTAAAAAGCCCATATTTCCCAGAGGATAAAAAGTTGATGACTAAGATCTTAATTAACAACTCCATGTGAATACATTGAATCTAGCACTATATTGTAATCACAATAAATTCTTTATCCTTTCAGGATTTCTAATGTACTAGTAACAGTTCATTAAAGCATCCTTACATGCTCTGTCTTTCTACTGAAAAACAAATGGTGTCTTTAGGTTACTGAGTTGTGAAATATTTTTCCACATTTGTGAAGGTGAACTTTGCCCCTGAACTGACTAATTTGAAAATCTAATTCAATCAGGCAAAGAAAGGGTTAACAAGGTTGCCACAATTATTCTTGTGAGAAATGTGAGATGTGGGGGGGGGAATAAAAGTTACAGCTCAAGCGCTAAAACAGACACTTAATTATATACAAGTTTGAATCATTTAGCACGTTTTATTGATTCTGATGACAGTTTATCTGTTAATTACACATAATGGAGTCTTTGGGGGATTCTTCATGTTTAATAATTCTAGTTCTCTGAGAACACTGAGCTCTAAGATATATGTAGTTAGCCCAATCTTTCATACAATTCAAATACAGGCAAAAATAAGAACTAAAAGAGAGAGGAAACATAATTTAAAATCAAGTGGCTAAACATATAATTAAAAGGAAATAGGCAAACTAATTAAAAGATAGATGAATATAACCAGAAACATATTTTTTTCAACTTCTGTGCATTTAGTTTGTTGTTTTTTCTTTCATAGTGTCATTTTGAATCATTTCACCACAGCATTGGTGAATTGGCCACTATTTACATTCAATTAATGATACATTTCCTTAAAAAATTCTAATGATATATTTCTTTAAAATAATTTTAATAATCTGGAATATAGTTGTTGTATATAAGTATTTACTGCTCAAGATTTAATTTGTGCTTGGTAGAGTAAAATAAACAGCCCCCCAAAAGGAATTCTTCCAAGTGTGGAAGAGCATTGAACCAGGTCTGGGGACATCACCAACAGTACACCTAGGCTTTTCTCCAGTCTGACTCCTATCCACATGGCAATCTCATCCACCTCCTATAGGGTCCTCTCTTAGAAGCAAGCATGTATGAGTTCTGAAGTCGCTAAGTGTTGGTAAAGTTAGCAATGGCAGCACAGTCATGGAGGTGTGAAAACATGGGCTCTCATATATTTTTCCCTATAGTTTTTCACTTAAATGCTTCCAGAAAGAAAAATTGGGACAAGGCATAGACATACCCCAAAAGATGGCAGTAAACACCTTGTACATAAGGGAATGGAGATTAGGTGGACTTATCTAACCCGTCCTGGGACTGCAGGTTAGCCCTTTATAAGAAAACATGGGAGAATAAATGAAGGGAGAAAATGGGAATTACATTCATTAGAAACAAAACAAAATGAAAATGAAATAAGTATTTTCCAACCAGAATCAAAGAAAGACTAAAAGTCATAAATTTATCACCCATTTTGGATGAACATTGCCTCATTTCAGCTCCTAACGGCCCAAAAAGTCAGGTGGCTCTGATACTAATATCAAAATTCACCTTAAACTTGGTTTTCTTTGAATAAAATTTTGTTGCTGGAATGTATAAAACTGATATTACCAATTCCTTTTGTAAAAAATGAGATGCAATCGATCTCTGAGCTCATTTCATTGAAATTTCCACCTTCATCAGCAATGTTCTCTACAGCATTCCTAGCCAGAACGTTTCCAGGCATATGTAGAATATTCTACTTTACAAGGGACAAAACTAATTATTAGGAACCTCTTCCTCATATATTCATTCCCAAATCTTTCCAAATTCCTTCCTTGGGTCCTGGTTCCAAGTACTGGAACGACCCAGGAGAGACTCCCCTTTTCTATATGGGAGAACTTTAAAAATGCTTAAAGTCACCTCAGCCCTCACCCTAAGCCTTGCCTTTCCTACTACTCTGCTCAGCAGGAGATATATTAGAGGATGTCACAGGAAATGAGGCGAGAACAAATAGCAGAGAGATATGCTCACAAACAGCAATTAAGACTTCAAACTATTCTTTAAAGGCTGTGATTTAGCTTGAGAGATTTAAAAATGATTTAATCAAATTACTATGATAATTTAACTTCCCATTTACAGAAAAGATTCTAACTCATTTTAGCTTTACCCATTCTCGGATCTGCTAATACTTTAAATGCAAACTCACTAAATCTGAACTATTTAATTAGACCATGATTCAGCTGGCAGACTGCTGAAGAAAATATTAATCTCCATTAGAGATCCTAGTTCAAGTTCTGGCTCTGTGGCTTTAATCTGTTTTGTTCTTTTGGCTAAATTTACATGTAGATGCCAGGCTTAACAGAACTGGCATTAATTTATGTAATTATTTAGCTTTGGTTGTTAGTGCTGGTTCCTTTTTAACTATGCTTTAAAGGAAATAGTACCAGTATTTGTGCTAATGCAAACCAGCTACACTTAACAACAAAGATCATTGGTTTATGAACTTAACTAGACAAAGTGACGGTGCACATTAAAAACATTGGGTAGGCTGTTAAGGAACTTGGATATCTAGGCCCAGGCCCAGACCTCTTCAATCAAAATTGAATCCAACACATGAGTATTTTTAAAAAGATCTAGGCAATTCCGCCAAGCCAGTTTTGAGAACTACTAAACAGAACAATAAAACAAATACTTTTAAAAAGAAACAAGATTTCAAAAATAACCAGAGTGCAAGTGATCCAAACATTGTCACCCAAATAAGATTCAACACCTAATAATAAAATAGAATCCTTTCATAACTTTCAATATTCTATTCTGTGAATGGGATCCTAAAGGAATGTGCCTAGTTCAGATCATTTACTCTAGGAACATAGCTAAATAGCTTTATATCTGCATTTGCAAAATTCAATGAGTCTTAGAAACATTATAAAAAAAAATTTTTTTTTTATGTCTTACCTGGACTAAAACATTTCCCTTTTCTGTGTAAAATATTTATTTTTGTGGGCATGGGTATAGCTACTCCAAAATGCCCACGTCCTGTTTGGGAATTGTCTTCAGCAAGTATAGCTCATCCTTGACAATATTTTCTAAAAAGGTGCCAAATCTCATGTTGAAGATGGACCTGAATGCTAGAAATGTACCAAGTGCAGAGTCAAGTCTAGTATATGATCTAAACCAGTAGAGTAAACTTTTCCATGGAGCACAGGTATTGACTGTCTTTGGTGTTTGTGTGCTGCCTATATGAAGAGTGGTAAGGGCAGGTCACTATGACTCTGTTCAATCATTAAAAGAATGAAACAGAATAGGCTGGAAAGGATAAAGAAGTGAACAAAGGTCCATTTTCTACTAGAGAATTCATGTATCAAAATTTCAATGAGGAGTCTCAACAGAATGAACCTATGGTAGGGATCAACTAGGGTCCTGAGGAATACTGGTTGACTATGTGGCAATTGGGCTCTTGATTAAAATAGATAGTTGCCCCTAAATTTAGAGAATAAGGTATTTGTCACAACATTTTGGTAAAAAATAAGTAGACTGTATTCTAGGAAACTGGCCGTAGTAGTAGCAGAATTTTTTAATCTCTCCAAATGTGCACATAAAATGACAACAAAACAGAGCAGCTATATGAAAAAACTAGAAACTTATGAACGTTTACAGCAGAAATAGATGATGAGGTAGCCCTTAGATGTACGGATGCACATGCATGCGCGCGCACACACACACTTAAATGTATCTATATTCCTACTTCATTCACTGAAGAGACCTAGCAAGGATGACCACCCAGAATGTAATCTTAGCACCCAGAGGTACACCTAGAATCTGATTCTAGGCTCTGTTCAGGAAATATTTAAAATGAGCATGAAACATCTTGTCTTGTCACACCAAATGACACAAAACTATCTACAATTACCAGGTCATTCGAAAATATCCCAGAAGTCAACCTGAAAGGCTTTCCACTGACCAAAAATGGAACAACCTGAACTTCAAAAAGGGTTATAATTATAATTGGTGGAAGTCCATTAAATATATTGGATATGTGTTTATAATGATATTTAAAAGAAAGGGCACCAATTATTTTTAAATTCTGAAAACTAGTAGAGAAGGAAAAAGAATCAAACATTTATACTACTCTTCCTAAACAAACTATGTCACTGGCAACTGAATGAAAAAAAGGTTACAAAATTTGAAATCACCATTCTGCAATACCCATGATTAATGAATTCAGGTAATGAGCACCCACAGCTGCTAATATCCCATAATAAGACATTATATACTTTCCAATGAACAACACACCAGCTTCAAATGCCATTGGGATAGAATCTGGGTCTGATGTAGTCTTTGAATCCAGTTACCAATTTGTATAAAATGCAGAGAGAGCAGAAAAACACAATGAACTGCAATCCTCAAAATCCAGACTGTCAACTGCGATGGCTTCTTTAACAGATAAAACAAAAATGAAAGAGAAACTAGTAGATTTAGATATAGAGACCTGAAAATTCATCCATACTTATTTTTTAAAGCCAGGCATAGTGGCCTGTGCCTGTGAGCCCAGCTACTCCAGAGGCTGAAGCAGGAAGATTGCAAGCTCCAAACCAGCCTAGTTCATTTAGTGAAACCTTGTCTAAAAATAAATAAAGGATGTTGCTCAGTGGTAGAGTGGCCCTGGGCTTAATCCTCAGTACTGCATAAGAAAAACAAATGTGTGTGTACATGTATAAGTTTTAATGGACAAGGATAAACTATAGTAACTAAGGGTATGTTTACATATAGTAATAAGGTGATAATGAAACACAAGGGAGCGATGGCTATGAAAGTCAGGATAGGACTTTCAACAAACGTGGTTACTTTTAATGAGAGATTGAATATTTTTTTCAGCCACCACTGCCATCTTCCTAGAATTCATTCTCCCTATTTATTTATTTATTGGTACCAGGGTTTGAACTCAGGGGTACTCGACCACTGAGCCACATCCCCAGCCCTATTTTGTGTTTTATGAAGAGACAGGGTCTCACTGAGTTGCTTAGCTCCTCGCTGTTACTGAGGCTGGCTTTGAACGTGCGATTCTCCCATCTCAGCCACCCATAGTGCTGGGATTACAGGTGTGCACCACTGTGCCTGGCCTCCGTCCATTCTCCCTATTTTTAACCCATACTTTATATTTGGTACTTTTTTTCTTTTCCTAAAAAGTGGAAAAGTTACTTTCATGGAAGGAAGGAGGTTGAGATTGGGATAGGATACCTGGAGGGATTCCTTGCAAAGTTTTATTTCTTGGACCTTGTATTCATTGTAATAGGCTGAAAAATGGCTCCAAAGATATCCAGGTCCTACTCTCTGTGGAACCTGTGAATTTTAGCATACAAGGCAAAATGAACTTTACATGTGTGATTAAGTTGGATATTGATACAGGATATTATCCTAGGCCCTCAATGAAAGCAAAGGAGGGAAGAAGGCAGTGTTACCACTGAGTTGAAATGCTACAGCAATAGTTTCAAAGATGGAGGAAGCTTCCAGGAGCCCAGAAACTCAAGGAATGTGACTGTATAAGCTGGAGAAGGCAAGGGAACAGTCTCACCTCTGGAGCCTCCACAAGGAGGACAGCCCTTCTATACCTGTCTTAGACCTAGTGAAGCTGATTTTAGATGTATTACCTTCAGAACTGTGAGAAAATAAATGTGTACTGTGTAAAGCCCTCACACTGTAGTGATTTGTTAGAGTAGCCTAGGAAGCTAATAAACATATCGAATCCTGCATTTTTGTGCCTTCTTTTGTATTAAAATGGTGAGATAGAAAGAGAGGGAATGAGAAACTTCTGATGGGATGGTCTCTTCTAGAAAGCAGTTTCTTTATAGGAAATCCATACAGACTGTAGAAACATGTATGAAAATACCAAAGAAGCTGTTCACATACCAAAAGGAGGTTGGATAAAAAGAAATATTTTAGGTCTTTTATAACTCTTAAACTTTTCCAGGAGCTTTCTAACTCCATGTAATGTAAGTGCTAAAGATAATTCTAGTGGATAAGTGAATGTTGATGCCAACTTGGTTGATGCATATTTCAACTTTCTATAACATCATAGATGATCTGTATCATGCTAGTGAAGTTTTGTAACAGATTGCTCTGTGTCTTAGACCCATAAATGAAACTGATGTTATAGTCATGGAAAACCTCAAAGTAAAGCAACTTCAAAGAATTTTGTTTGCTACTACTGAAGTTGAAAATACAGATATATTTGTATCAAATATGTCTTATATCATGCCACAGCACAGTGATCACTAAACATAATGAAGTATATTTAAGAACTGGCTATTTTGTTTTGCCTAAAATTTTGCATTATCATACTCTATATGAAAATGAAAGGCTGAATTAAAAATATTTTGCAAATATATCATCTGAAATATAATTAATCTAAGAAGCAATGGTATATTTCCGTTTAAAAATGTAGACTAGAAGGTGGAAAATCATAATTTTGATTTCTTATCTCTTATTTAGCATAAACTATTGTTTGGTCTGGGTAAAAGTTAAGAACAACGATCTACCCATCATGCTCATTTACCATAAAATACCAAAAATCTCATGGTAAGCATTTCCTCCCAAATTCCGTTTGTCATTTTCCTGGGTAGTGTCATAGGAGTCAGCTCTCTCTATCTGAGGATTATAGATTCAACCAACCATGAATAGAAAATATTCAAAAAAGATAAACTGTGTTTGTTCTGAACACTTACAGATTTCTTTCTTGCCATTATTCCCTACACAATATAATAATTCTTTATTTAGCATTTGCATTGTATTAGATATTAGTAATCTAGAGATAATTTAAAGTATATAGGAGGTGTGTATAGGTTATATGCAAGTGGTGCCATTTTGTATAAGAGACTTGAAACTTTGTGGATTTTGGAGTCCATGGGTGGGTAGGGAGGTCCTGGAACCAATTTCTCAAGATACTGAGGAACAACTGTACCTTAACTTCAAGAAGACAGTGAAATAAAAGAAGTAGGCACAAAATTCTGAACTAAATTTAAAATGTTAATTTAGGTTCTTGAATATGAAATTTCAATGGCTCAAGTATTCTACACTGAGCCTTTTAAAGATATAATGCATAATTATTTATGGAACACAAATAGCTTATTGATAGCAAGGGACAGAAGGTCTAACAGTCTGCTTCACAGAGACTATACTTCTTTATCAGCTCATATCATATATCAGTGAAATGATTTTAGACATACCTACAGCATGAGTATGTTGTAGGAATCAAATGAGATTACCCAAAAGAGACTTAAAAATGAAATGGCTACAGAAAGATTCTGTAAAAAGGAATACTGTCTTGGACACTAACTAAAATCATCTACAGAATATAAAAGAAAAAATTACTTCAACTTTTAGTAAAATCAGCTGAGAACACAGTCTATACTTTAGATCAAATAGTGTTTTTTTCCTTTCTCACTTTTATACTATTTATATTCATGAAGATGTTAATATTTCTATATTACAAATTCAGTACACACACATATTCATTCTCTCTCTATATATGTAATGCTAATACTCAAAAACAAGAGAAAACGCAGTTTAAGTAAGCCTATAAATAAATATATATATTCTATATATATATCATATACACATATATATATATTCTAACTGGAATATATAGATATATTCTAACTCACCACCTTCACTTAAAAGTAACTGACCTAAAACTTTTAAGCCACAAAAGAAGTATGAGACAATATTTAATTTGCCTAACTTTACAGATAAGAAAACACTTTAGTGAGTCTTAAGTGAGTAAACCATGTATTCTCAAAGGAGATGAAATTTAGAATTACAGAGTAGGAAAAAATCATTTCTTTTAGGTGAAAAGCATAAATATACACTATATAAACAGATATGCAATATATTTATGGTATTGCTATCTCATTGGGGTTTATTAGGAAAATCTTATCTAAAGTCTCCCATAAGTGGGTAATAATTTAAAAAGACTGAAAAACACAAAGTCAAACTTACAGGATCCAAATATCCTAATTAAATATGGCCCCCATTCCTGTCTCCTACGGCAATCTTAAACTTTCCATCCCTTGAAATTGTACAATAGTGCACATATACCATTTGTCTTTCAGAACAGCAACAGAATACTGTTGTGAGATGGTTATAATTATGTAGGAATTTAAGTTAATGACCAAAATATTAATTGTAGCTATATATCATTAGGTACTATCATTCCAGAAATACTGTGGAAAAGTTTAAAAAAATCCTGGCTTTAAAAATACTTATTCTTAAAAGGAAGGAACTCACCTGGCTGTAGACTGGGAACAGGACAAGGGTGACAAAGGTTGAAATGTGAGTGGCAACTATGGAGCATAAAGGTCTTATGACATGAACAAAAGATAATGATCAGACCTAAAGTGATTGATAATTTTAGACTCCTTTAATCTTCCAGTATATGAAAATGATTATACTACATTGGGACCAGTGATGATAGTTTCAAACAAATTCTTAGATATATGAATCAATAGGACCAATCAAGAGAATAGAATCCCATGTCATAATCTTACCCAAAATGCTTATTAGCAATATTTCACAGTATTCTCCAATACAGAGATCAAATTAATCATAGAATCATAAAATTCCCCCACATGGAAAGAATTCTAGAGATCAGTCTAACCTCTTAGTGAACACTTGACAAGACTGGGACCTACAAATTACCATGTTAAAACTGTGACCTAGTTTTTTCTTTTTAAATTTCATCCCACAGAGCTGCACCAGGGGTGCAATAATTAATTGTTCAATGTTATACTCAAAAATAAGAGAAAACACAGCTTAAGCGAGTCTGTAAATTTCTTATGTTCAAAAGTAATTGTAATGATTAATTAGAGTTTTCAAATACTTGTGAGAATTGCAGCATTAGTTCACCATGGTGTTGTTCTGGGCCATGCACCTGAATATAGGCAATATACTATTAACAATGTTCTGGTGTCACGTTTTCCTGAATTCACATGTGACAGAAACATCACCACAAAAAAATATGGCAGCCGTTACGAGGCCAACTGCCTTATTTCCCAAGCATAAGTAGAACATTGATAATTTTTTAAATAAAGACATATGTTTAAAATAATATGAAATCTAGATAAATTGGACATTGGTTAACATATATCTATATATGGAAAGCTATATATAAATAACACTATGGGTTTTTTTGCATAAAATGTCATTTGTGTTCATCTGAAATTCCTAAATACTAAAAGCAAATCTAGGAGTTTTTTAGGATATTTATGAAAAGTATTACAATATTTTCATACTGATGTGTTCATGAGCAGTTCAAGAAACTTCCATGGATTCTAATCAAGATAAACATATAATTGTATGACTATTTTTCAAATAATGGTCAAAAACTAAAATAAAATAGTCTTACATTGACAGCATTAAAAAAAAAAAAAGATTTTCTGAGTGGTTTTCCCCAAACTAAAAAGGTGGGGCTATGTGTTGGATGGTGAGAAAAAGTTTACAACACAGGAGAGGTGGGACAATGCAAAGGCTAAAAATAGGTTTTATAGTCCTTAATCACTTCTTCTTTAGTATGAAGTTTGTATCAATTAATTTTTCTTGGTATTGAGGCTAAAAAATAAAAAAACAGATTAGAATCACCTGCAGAAAAATTTGTGCCATGCAGAAATTTTCTATGAAGCAACTATGATAATGGGAGAAACAGAAAAGCTTGGTAACTATTTCTGGCTTTAAACAAGAAAAATAAACTAACTAGTTCTTTAAATAAAGTCTAATCACCAGTCACTGCTGTAAAGTAGGTCACTTCTTCCCCCAACAGCAGAGTATGTGGGATTAGAACATTTATATACCAACAATATTAATGACTATATTTCTAAGCAACAGAGACAAAGATGCTACTACTAATTAAGGTACTCTAAATTATAATACCAAGCCATAAAGCGTATATCTAACATTATAAAGTTTTAGCAATTTTGATGATAAAGCTTTAGTATTGCTCAGCATTTACAATTAGCTAATAATTTTAAAAAGTAATTTGAAACATAAAAGATGTAAAACAAACTTACTCTATTTTAAAAACAATTGACCAAGTAAGTGTTTTAAATCAGAACTGTTTCATGATTACCAAATAAAAATACCTCCCCCAAATAATGCTGTAAAATCTTCCACCTCAATGTGAGAAAATCTATAATGTGAAGTTTGTACAAACTAATAAATTCCCAGACAATTTCTATCCCATCTCCCACTTTGATCTTCTAGCAAGCCAGGCAAAGGGTTCCTGAGGGTTTATGACAATAAACCATTTGTCATAAAGAATCATATTTATAGTTTCACAGAGGAGAGAAAGAAGAGGGGTGAACAATGTGGTGAGGAAGGGGGTTATATTCCCAATTAAAACTGTGAGATGCTAAACTCCATTATAAAGACAAACAGGAAAGTACAACTTCATTGTTGAAAACCATTTCCCTCCTATCAGTCCAAGGATTCATGCATCAATATTGTAGATGAACTGTTAATTACAAAATCAATTAAAAATTATTTCTAAAAACAGTCACGCGTCCCTAGCTCTCATGGGGGCAATTTGGGCAGAAGGTCTCATCTCACTAGGACCGCGCCAAATCACAAAGTCGTCATCCACAAGTAAGCAAAAGCAATCTGGTTTTTCATTTTTCAGCGCGGCTGAGCCCAGCCTGAGATTGATCGTCACATATGGCCCCAGAAAACAAACTGTCAATACCTTGAATGCTGCAGAATTTGAACAAATAGCCATCCGCCCATTCAAGCCACTCATTGCATCCCATTTAACAGATTTTATTGACAGTTTCCTTCTTGTAATTAAAGGGAAAACTACTGGCCGGCAACCAAGATAAAGTTCAAAGATAGGGTCAAAACAAAAGCAGATGGAGGGGCACGGTGTGACTGTCAATGGTACATAGCATCAGAGCATGTTATTGACACGCAGGTATCTAATGATCGGCACGTCATTAAGGAGGGATCTATCTTGAACTTTATGCAAATACTAAAAGAGACTTAAGACTACAATAAAGCATTAGAAGAAGCACAAAGGAAAAAACAACAAAGCACCAACGATTTTTACTTATCAGAGGTTGCTCCCTATTTTAGCACATTTCAGTTCAAATGGAAGGAACATTATTCCCATAATTCTTAACCCTTACTGCCTAGGTGGTACCTTTGAGGGACATATTTCTTCAGCAGAATTTGACTTATAGAGGGTTCCAGTGTAAGAAATGGACTTTTGCTTGATAACTAAGATTAGAAGAAACAATAAATATATTACCCTTATTGTAAAATTTGTGTTTTTGAGAGAAAGTGGTTTGTGTGGCTCCATAAGTCACTTACATGGACGTGTGCATAAAAATCAAAGGAGCTAATTTTGTCCATAGAGCATCCACTTATGCTATTTGTATCAGAGCTTTTGCTCTGCTCTGATCCAAATTAGTAAATATATTAGGTGGTAAAAGTTTCACAGTTTTCAATGAGCAAGGAAAATGAAAATAATTCCCTTTAAGTGTATTTTTCTCATTTCTAACTTTTCACTCGGAAGTTACACTGATTATAATTTTGCTGACTCATACAGAATCTACAAACTAGGTCTGACAAATCCCTGATGAAGTTAAGGGAAGGGGTAAAACTGACATATTAAAAATGTAGCAATAACCATGTCAATATGCCAACCTGAATTAGCAAGAGCTATTGCTTTGAGGGTGACGAATTCTTCTTTCTCCAGCTTCATGCTCTTGTATTTCTTTACCAGCTGCAGGATAGCATTATTTAGGTCAAGAAGGCCTGCTAATTTGGACTGGTCTTCGTCCATTATATAATCGTCTGCATAGACAAGTTCATCCTCAAATGAAAGAGATCGGTATACGACACCAAGGATCAAAATTTCCATCCAAGCACTCTGCAGAAGGCTCATCTGGTCCGCCAGGGACAGTGTAGAGAAGCCTGCATAGAAAGATGGGCAGATCATGTTACTTTAAAGCCATAATTTCATAATGCAACATTAGTTTCATATGGTAGTCAGCTTCTGCATCGGAGCTCACAATGATGCTGAGCTCTGATTAGAAGCTCTTAACATTTTCCCCTGATCACTTTGTGAACAGCAAAGTAAACGTCACAAATCAGCTTCAACTGGCTGGTGTTTTTATAGGTCTTATAGACTCAGATGAGGGAATTAAAGGTCTACATTTTTAAATTTTATTAAGAAAGAAAATACCATGTAATCCTTGAAGTTTTTAGGAATGAATTACAGGAAGTCAGATTTTCAGCTACATAATTTTCAAAAACTAATGTTGACAAACAACATAAAATTCAAAACAAATAAAAAGTCCCAAACAATAACAACAAAAAGGAAAATAATATAGGCCACATAGTAGACTACACTTGAAAACATTTCTCTGTAATGATGGTGAATGATGAACTACAACGAGATGAGCCTTCTTAATTGGATATTTTGTCCCCATTGATATTTAACAAATTTCTTCTTAAAATGGTGATTAGTGGTGTAAAAAAAGAATACTTAGCAGCTTGGCTTCCTCATCAAGAAAAGAAGTCACAATTTTTACTAAAGTTTTGTTATTTTAAAAGTTAAATATACAAATAATAGAGCGTGGTAGAAAGGAAATGAAAGAAAGATCCAGAATGGAAATATTGGCTCAACTTTGGTAATAGCTGTTTCACCTTGAGCAGGTCAATTAGCTTGTACCTTAATTTTTGCATGTGGGAAATATAACATCCATCCAGATACTCATGTATAACATGTATTGGATAACTGTTGCTATAGTATATATTATTTTTATCTGAAATATATGGTTGACTGCTGCAGTTCTTCAATGGAAATCTGGGCTTCATTCACACAAGCACAAAGTCTCTTCTAATCTTGAAAAAGCAAATGTAAAAAATTAAAATAAAAAAATGTTGATCGATAAGAAAAGATATAGTACAATTAAGCATACTCTGGAGAATATATATGTATAGTCGTTCTCAGAAAATCTAGATCCATATTCGAAAAGGAAGTCCTAATGATACCTGATCATCAGAAGCTTTTCCCAAGAGTCTTAAAAAAGTAAAGTTTCATTGCAAGGGTATGTCTAGGAACTCCAAGGATGACCAGATACCCCCAGGGATTTTGAGGACAACAGCACCATAATATATGGCCCTGCCATTAGTAATTCCCCTAAGAGATGGGTATTTTTAAATAATTCAACCTTAGAAATCTATTTTTACTCCTTTTCTACATGTTATTACCCAAATATTACCCAAATTATAAATATCCATTTACACCCAACCTTTTTTAGACTCCTGCTTCGGGTCACTGTTGCTGTCATTTTCATTCATATCAAATTGTCCCTATTCCATATGATGTCAAAGCTACAGCACAATAAATAAAAGGGAATGATTTCTTGGCCTATTGGTGAAAACACTAACTATAAGTGCTTCATAAAATCATTGAAAGGGATTAGTCCACTTTTTCTTAAGGGAGTCTTTATGCAAGTGTGAAAACCACTGCTTTCACTGACAAGGTGCTTACATGGTATAAGACAGGGTTCATTTGGTCTGGCTCTGCAAGTTTTCTTTTTCCCCATCTCTTCTTGTCTGTCATTGCAATTTAGGGTTAAATTAATAAATATCCTCTTAGAACTAGAGATATAATAACTGATAACATTTTAAAAAAAGATTCAAAAGAGAAAAAAACAATGATCTAAACTGATAGATGGCACCTCCAGCTGCTTTTGATTTGGGAAATGTTATACTCACAAAACAAAACAGCAGAACAAAACCACTCTATTTTTATTTTTTTCTTTTTCTTTCTGTCTCCTCTAAGAAGAAAATTTTGCAGTGCAGATCCAAATATCTAACTCTGGAAAAGATACTAAGTAGGGATATTTTTATAAATTAAATCAACAACAACAAAAACAAATTATCATCTGGGAAGTTAAAAGCAAAAAGGAAAGGGTTTTTCAATTTGCCTTGGTTTTTTTCCTCCTTTCATGCTCCTAAGCAGCAGTTTTCTGCAGCAGCAGATGGACAGAGAGCATAGCCCGCAGCACCTTCCTGTGACAGCCCAATTCTCCCTCCCAGACACTGCTGTTAGTAAATAGATTTACACATTCTCCAATCTCCACACATCTTTCTGCCGAATAATTAAAAGCAGGATGATTAGTTTATTGAGTGGAAGGAGGAACTTTTTTATTGAGGTCCATCCACGATTTTATCAGGGCCAGCACTTTTACGGTTGTCAGGGGGGTGCAGGCATCCAATTTTTCTTATCTGCCTGATTAATACAAACGCTGTTTCAGGACGCATTAATTAACAGATACAAATCTACGTTCTCATGGAAGGATCAATACAGAGAAGAAAAGAGGCATCAATGTGAATTTAGTGCTGATGATGGAGAAGGCACGCTATCGACATTTACGTGCACGGAAACTTTAAAGTTGCACTGGGGCCCCTTTGTCCCTGTGATTTACAAATTAACAATTTTTCAGGCACAACAATGTTTCACACATTTCTTTGGGGTTTAATTAAGTAAAAAGCAATAAAATTTCATTCTTGTAGGTTGATCCTGAAATTTACTTTTTCTATGCCAATGACTTGTGTGTTTGTATATGTGTGTGTCTTATAACTCTTACAGACCTACCTTTTATTTTATTTATATATGAAATAAAGAGAAGGGAAAAAAAGGTAAAGAAAAGGTACTTTTAACAAGTTTTTGGTTGGGAAGCATGGGGAGATGGTTATAGCATAAGAGAGATGACAAATTTGCTTGCTCAATATCCTTGTCTCTGAGTGGATTCAAGGAAGTGTAATTTTGGCAAAAGCACAAGAAATAGGAAAAGCCATGCTTTGCAAAATAAAAGTCTGGACTTCTACCTTTTCATGATCTATAAATAGTTGTCTCACATTTTAACCCTTTATACAACAACTCTTCAATCTAAAAGGCAAATGCAGCACAAAGAGCTTTCCTGCCCAAATGCCTGAGTAGCAGTTACCCAGCCTCATCAGGAGGCAGTCGCGTTCATCTGGTCACTAAAGAGGGCAAATACCTAACAGAAATTTCATTTTAATTCCATAAAGTTCTTTTAACCTGACTTGAGAATTGCTAGCTATCCTTCACGTTTATGAATACTTATGGATGAAATCATATCTTTTTACAGACCTGAGCAAAGTAT
Source organism: Xerus rutilus (assembly GCA_028644305.1). Classification (NCBI taxonomy): domain Eukaryota; kingdom Metazoa; phylum Chordata; class Mammalia; order Rodentia; family Sciuridae; genus Xerus; species Xerus rutilus. Next base: position 50,951,998 of record CM053410.1, on the reverse strand, counting down.
AAAAACCTAAATGACCAAGACCTGAATGAGAATGAATGTTTTAATGAAGTGAGGCTAAGGAATCTTCTAATACCTGATGGCTCTCTTGCCTTGTGTACTTGTATTCTAATGATCATTACCTGTTTGTGCTTTTACCAGGTGTATATTGGTGTTTTATAGTTATCAGGCTACAAGGTAGAGGTCCTCATCATCTATTACAACATTTAGTTATCTTTGGAGAGAAACCTCTTCCCCAGGTGAAATAAAATATGCTTTGCAGTTGTGTCATTTGAACTTCATGTTTTGTACATCTGGGTATCTTAATCCTTGGTGTGTGACAAGTTATAATTTTAAATGTTCAGCCATAGTACAGCTTTTTAAAATACACTGATACCATGGAACATTTTTTTCCTTCATTTTTTTCTTTCTGGCTATAGCCCATTTCATGTATATGGCTGACAATTCTGATCTCTCTTCATCTCTGTGCGGGAATCAGTGCCATTTAATGTATCTTGGGTATTTTACTTAGCAGAACGACTCTCTACCTTGACCCAAAGTTAAATAGCATGTTTATCTGCAACACAGTATGCTCCAAATAAACCAGATGACAGTTGGGAATAACATCATTTGGAAGGATTGAAAAGCTTCTCAAGAGGCAGGTACCCCTGAGGTAACAGGCTTGAAGAAAGCATGTTTTGTGCCAACTCTCTTGCCTTCTTCTGCTGGAAACTTCGGAGGTTGACAGTGGTGCCATGGGCACTCATCAAGCACTTTTTTTTTCCAGACTGGCAAACTGATGCACTTTGCAGTCAACTTACAAAAAAGGCTAAGCATCTGAAAGTGTGAAGGGCAAAAAATATCTGACGGCTAGTCTTCAAAAATACACTTTCATTTCAGAAAGCATAAATGTTTATTTCCTGAACGGAATGTTGACAGAAATAGGCTGCAGTGCAGGCATTTGGGTTTAACCCCTGCTAGGCATTTTCTTCTCAGCTGCTTTCCTGAAACACAGAGCAAGCATTTTAAATCTTCAGAGTGTCTGTTAATATCAGTTAATCATGGCATCGATTTGCCGGCTCACAGTTTTTGAACTGTACTTTCTCTGTTCCACAAAAAAATTGACGCTTCTCAACGAATAACAGAGCGTGCTAGAATCGTAATTGTGCCGCAATGACTCACTGAGATGGCAAACAAAGTTTATTTAGAGATGACTGAGCAATGTAGCATTGGCAAGATTCCCTCTCCTCCATACAATAAACCTGATGTTTCCATGAACTAGGGAAGAAAAAGATAACGCTGGCACTATGGTTTGATCTTAGCTACCTATAAAAGCCCAGATGTGCAACCCTGGTGAGATGTAAACTCACCCTATTTTTAAGCCAGTTGCTTTTTTCACATATGATTCACAAAACACACAGCCCTGGATCCTAGAGATTTTATATGTATGTTTGTGTGTGTACATGCATGTTTGTGTATTTCACAAACTGGAATTGACCGTGAGGTTGCAAGAAGCAGCTACATATGGATAACTAATCAAGTGAAAGCTGGAACATCTATGTAGTGCTATCAGAGGCATTTTATTAAAATTTTTTCTTTAAAAGGGATGGCAATGATTAGCTCTATATTAGACATTTTTAGCATTAGATAACAATGCCTATAATACCACTCCCTGAATTTTTATTCTTTTGGTCTGACCATAATCCATATTTCAATAATTTAAATTCAGTCACAACTGGTATGGGTAATATGTGAACATAAGTGACAAAAATGGGAAGAGCCCTCTTTTTGTCTAATCTGATCATTTGGACATTGTAAGAAGTATGTTTTCGTGGCTTTGTTTTCATACTATCAAGTAGGTTTCATGTAGACTTTATGAAACCATTATGTTAAAAAAGTGATTCCACAGGACAAATGAACTCACTTTTCATTTGTGGTTTCCAAAAGGCAGAACTTACATTAAAATATTAGTGTACACATACACACGAACACACACATACAAACACAAATTTATGTGAGGCAGAAATGACTACCTTAATAACATGGAGCAAATGACCTGGGTAGTTGTAATCAACTAAAGAAGGAGAAGAGACTGGAATTTCAAAGGTGATACCCGTCAGTACAAGACAGAACTACTACTGTTAATTGAGGGTATAGTTGCAGTTGATCACTGACCATCATGATGATTATATGAATAGCCTAATGAGTTAACTATTAGCTACTTTGTGGCACAGAAATGGAAAACATGTCCCCTTGGCACAGCAGACTTTCTTCAGCAATTTTTCCTTGTCTCCCAGTCCAGCTTGCTATAAAAATTAAAACTTTAGCAGTAACTAAAAAGAAATATTCCATATAGCAAAACAGGAATTCCTCAATCTGATGACAAGAGTTTTTCTGTTTGTTTTCCATACAAGTGGGTTATGTTTTAACAACTGCCTACCTGCCTTAAAGAAAGGACTGATGGGGCAGATGAACAAGAACGTAAAAGATGGCCATGAGGAAAGTGTAGTTATACTCTGGAAGACTTTTCTTACCCTTACTTATATAGCACTTCTGAATGACTATATAGGAGCTGAAATAATTCACTTGTCTTTCCCCAAACTCCCTTTTACCTGGCCTCAACTTAACTTCTTCTGTCCTTTCATTTAAGCCAAGAAGAAAGAAAAAATTGTTGGGGGTCATGGAGGTAAGTACAGGCTAAGCTGCCTTAAAAGTGGGAAATCAGTAGCTTTCTTTTCCTACAATCTTCATTTTTCTACAGGCTGAAAACAAGAAAGTTTTACCTGGAACGCTTTCCTTTTTGATGTGTCCGAAATTAGTTTGACTATCAAGGGAAAAGGAAAGTAGTCTGATATAATATAGGATTTTTAAAATTTTTTCTTCTAAAATGGAATTGTTGGATGGATACTGAGCAGGGAAGAGCACTGTTTTGAAGTTCCTATTTCTCATTTAAAAGAAAAAGAATCTGTGCTTGAATCTGACTTGCTCTATCCAATGACTAGTAGGACCAGGTCAAGAAGTATCAGAGGCTATTACAGAGCATTAACCACTAGCCAAGGAAAACCAAGGACATCTGATATGTACAAACTACTCTCTTCAAGAAATGCCCAAGGAGTCCCCAGGTGGCTACAACCAATGGTATTAACTAGGCCATCTGATGAATTGTATCCCCACTCAAAAAAAAAAAAAAAAAAAAGGAAGTTCTAACCCAACTACCAATGACCTTTGAAAATAGAGTCTTCAGATGATCAAGTTATAATAAGGCCATTAAGTGTGCCCTAATCCGACTGTATCATTAAAAAAAGGAGTAAATTTGGACAAGAAATGGATATGTACAAAAGGTATAAAAACGTTAGAGAGAATACCATGTACAAGCCAGGGAATGCTTGAAGTCACCAGAAGCTAGGAGAGAGGTCTGGAACAAGTGCTCCGTCATAGACCTCCCCAGAACCAAGCCTGATGATACTCTGATCTTGGCCTTCCAACCTTCAGAACTGTGAGAAAGTACATCTCTGCTGCTTAATCCACCCAGTTTTTGGTACTTTGTTATAGTAGCCCTGGAAAACTAATATAAACCCCACTTGACCTTCTCATCTGTCAAATGTGAAAAATGACCTAGACCCTTCTGAAGAATCTTCCAGTTCCAACAGTTTCAGATTCAGAGTAACAAATTGAGAATCACTCTCCAAAGCACAAAGCTGTCTGGGTTACAGTTTGCTCCTCAGACAGAGGTCACTAGCCGGGAGTAGAATGGATCTAGAACTGGGTGCCATGTCTGCCACCAAGTAACTGTGAGACTTTGAGGCATGACTCAACTTCTCTGGTTCCTGCTTTATCACCTGTAAATAGAAAAGGTGGGAAAGATGTTCCTGAAGGTGTGTTCCAGCCCTGAATTACTAGATTTCTAGTGTTTCTACTGTAATGAAATTCAAATAAACTGATCTGAGGACATCTATTATAACTAGTGTGCTGGTACTATTAGTACAATATAATCCTTGCCTCCTGAGATTTTACAATTAAGTAAAAATAGATTAGCCTATAATGAAGAAAACAAAATAGGTGCTACCACATAAGGACAGATCAAAGTATACATGTGTTTGTGTATTTATCCGTGTGTGCATGAAGGAGGAGGGATTGGTAGTTGGTTGTAAACATCATCTCTTTGAAGTTAATTTTAACATCCTTATTATCAAATATTCTTATATCTTCTCTTTCCCTCTTGCATCCTACCCATGGTTATTCAAGCCATTTTAAAAACATGAAATTGAACTGCCATCCACTGACCAAAATGCTTTCTTAGCTTCCATATATTTTATAGGACAAAACTCAAACTCTCTGGCACAATACAAAATTTCTTTCACTATTTGTCCCTTCTCTTCCTTTCCTGTTGTATTTCATGAAAACAATCTTCCTCTGGTAGCTCCTCTGTGGATGGCCTAACACGTTGAACACTGAGCTCATTTTTCTAATCCCAATGTTAAGACCCACAGTTCCACTGTATCCCTACCCAATTAACAGTACCACCACCTCACTCTTAGCTCTTCATTGACCAACCACCAAGTCTTCTCTTCTTTATTTCTGAAATTATTCACAAATGCACACACTGGTTTCCAGTTTTACAGGCTTCATTATCGTTATTTTATAGCATGTAGGGTCAGTTGTAAAACAGAAAATTGACATGAAGCACCACACAGATGTGAGAATAGGTGACAGGGGAGGTCATGGAGTGGATGTGATAGTGAGCAGCCAGATGGATCTATCCATATCCTTCTTATCATATCTTATGAGCTCTTTAGAGGGTACACCCCTCTGCTTTGTTCCCTGTTGTTGCTCTAGCACCTGAAACTGGGCCTAGGACATAGTCGGTGCTCAGTAAATATGTACTAAATGAACAAATGAATAAGTCCTTCATACTTTACTGACTGATTTTCAAAAAATTGGAGATCATTCTGTAAATCAGTCCCACTCCTACAAAATAGGTAAGAACACATAATAAAACAAATTGCCTAATGTTTTTTCATTAATAAGTGAATGTTTATTAAGACACTGAGTATGAGTGAATGTTTTTATTTATAACTGCCTATAAAGCATGTAGAATTTTATTTGGAGCTTCTTAACCTTTGATAAAGTTCTGCCTATATTTCCTAACCTTAGTTCCTCTTTAATTATAAATTAAAGTTGACATTTTAATTCTGTTGACTACTTCTCTTATATTTATAAACAATCATTCACAACAGAGTCTATGATAATGTCACAATGACTTTTTAAAATTATTTATGAGTATCTGTAATTAATTTATCTACTTCATCCCAGTTGTATAATTATTTTGACAATATATACATTTATTTTCTGTAACTAAGATGTTAAACCTCTGAAATCCTAGCCTAATCATGTCAGAGATGAAAATAAATGCTCATTGCTTCTTTCCAGAAAAAGGAATGAAATATCATATGCCTATTTTTTTGCATGAATTCCTAGGAAATTCCAAATCTGATTTTTGTAAAGCCAAAGTAAAAACTGCTCATGAAAACATTTTCCACAGTTTGAAAAAAATGGCATATTGAGAAATGCTGTTTTAAAAAAAATCATTATCAGTTTCCTCTTCTTGAAGCAAAAATAGCAGAGATGGCAGCAATAAAAATGCATTCATTCAGCATTGCCCTCTCAGTTCATTTTAGAGCGATGGGTCTTCACTAGGTAAATACTCACTTGTCAAAAGTGTTTGCAGCAGTCCAGCCTTTGAACAGAACTTAGTGAGTGAGAGGTCTTCCCATTTTCAATCAGCAAATTAGATATTTACTAACAGTAAAGATGGTACTTTTTGGTTATGACTTTTCCTAGTGTCTGAATATACAATGTAATTTAAATGCCATTTAGACATGTTTCAGTCTAAACTGAAAATCAAACTAGTTTGTATGTCCATTCCTACAAAATAATTTTGAGAAAGAATTGTTTCCACCTACTGTAGGCATCAGCACAGTTATAGATAAAGCCCTGTGCAAACCTTCTGGACAAGTAAAGCAGGATCTATTCAAGTCTAAAAAAAAACAAGTAGGACCTTGAGGAAATCAATAAAAGGCCAAAAATAATTTTTTAACAAATTAGGAGCAATTTCACATAAATTTGGTATAAGCTTTGATTTTCCACTTATTGTACACATTCAACAGAAAGTCTAGATTTATGAGCAAACAAATTATGTCCATGGGAGACCATGATTTTTCACTTAAAATAAAGGTATAGAGAGAAACAGAAGAAGATGAATTTTGCTAAAGTAAATTTTAGACTCAAAAATTCACTTTTAAAAATAATTCAATAAATAAACTAATAAACTATTACTAAAGGATTATATGTAATTCAGTATAATATTGTGATATTATAAGAATCTATCCACATTGGATAAGGGGGAATCAGTGAGAGTGGATCAGACAGGTAGGCCTATCTATTAATTTACTGAGGTATTAAAAAAAAAGAAAATTAGCTGGGAAAGTGCTTAATGCAATAGAAGTGCTCAATGCACCCCAATCTGATTTCCCTAGCCACGAAAGGTGAGAAGTCATAGTTGGGATTAATGAAGGCAGACCTGCTATCTATGAGGCTCAGGGAGTCTTGTGTCAAAGAAGTTTTGCTATAATGTCCCTATTTTTGAAGTCCACATTGACACACACATTAAAGAACAGAATGACAGAGACACTGGGAGAACCTGGGTAATTTCATGTGAGTTTACCTAAAGTATATAAAAAAAAATGGATTTTAGCTACCAGTCACCAAAAACAAAACAAAAACAAAAAAAGAAAAAAGAAAGAAAAGAGTTGTGATTGTCTTGTGTACATTCACTGAAGTGACCAAGAACTGATTCTATCTGGGAGCCTGAAGAGAAAATCACTTATAACTTTACTGATCATTTTAAAATCTTTACTGATTTTAAATAACTAATCTTCAAATCTTTTCAAATTTAGCTAATTGGCCCCTTGATCTAAAAACATAAATTCTAACAAGAGCACTAATTATTGGAGGCTTAGTGCTTGGGGAGTTAACATTGGTATCTTGATTTTCTCACTTTTACTAGTTACAAGTAAAGCAGAAAAAAGAAAAGAAAATCCTTCAGGTGTGGTGCTCTTGATTTTCTTAATACAGAAAGACGCTATAACTCAGTGTCTAACATATGCCCTGAAAGGAGGAGAGGCAGGGAAAAAAAAAAATCAGAAGGTCTGCATAAATGTAAGTGAAAGGATTTACAGCATGGGCCATTAAAAACAAAGTGTCATATGTATTCATGAAAGTATGTACCAGAAATATGTTATCCATGAGATACATGTCACAGATAAGAAATTATAACAAGCTGACCCTGAAACTTCACAGTCACATAATATTAGAAAGCCTCACTATCTATGCTTAAAGACTTGGACATAATTTGTGCTCTGGACAGCATGAAGAAACAGCTTCTCTGAATTTCTACCTCTGAGGGTTCACTTTAAAGTCAGGCTCTCACACTATTTTTCTCTGTGGCTAATGAAGATCTGTTTACGAATATTTACTCCCAAGTTCACGGCTGGGGTTTGCTGGCTCAAGCAGAGCTAAGTCATTATGGCTTGGCATAGGTTCCACTGGGAGGCTACCAGTTATCTTCTCATTGACAACAGAGGCAACCCCTTCGATTCCGCGCGGCCCTGCCTTCTTCCGACCCTGTCCTTAGTTTGGATAACTGGCCAACTTAAAACCAAAACAAAAGCAGAAGACCCACAGCTCTTAAAATTCCTCAGTCACACAAACACAGCATCGTTATCAGTAGAAAAAGCCTGCCTGTCAAATTGACCACGAATACATGATATACACACCAAACCTGTGCTTCTTACAGTAATTCTCTGAGAGGCTCTTCCATTCGAAAGTAGAATAGAGGAGGCAGACGTAGCTGCAGGAAAAAGCACTTATGCTATAATTTCTCTCCTCCCTAAAAGAACAAGAGCACCCCAGCACAGCCTCACAGCCTCCTGCTCTGAGCTGCTGGAAAGTGTATTTATCTCTGTATCCCATCTCACTCCTCTGCTGTGACCAGTCCTTCTTGGGGTCCTGAGACCCTGCAAATAAAACCAGAAAATCCCAGATATTCCTATATGTTGTTGATTCAAGGAAATAAGCCAAGGAAAATACAAAGGTTACTGTCCATGGATGAATCTATTCAGAAGTTGCAGTGTTTCCTAACTCGATTTGAGTAACATTAAGAATACCTCTGAGGCAGAGATTCTTACATCTGCAACAGTCCAAAATGAAAGAGGGGGGAGAAAAAAAGCCGACTGATTCTAATACACCTAATTAGCCATCGGCAGACTCTTAATTGCATACATTAGGATGATTCCATAGTGGAGATTAATTCTAAATATACCCAAGCAGCTGGTTAAGATGCCATGGATTACAGTGTGGACTGTACTTTTCCACTTAATTAGATATCAAAATTAAGCAGCAACAAGCATTTTGACATAACGGGGATCAAGCCGCTGCTTGGTATCCCAGAGCTGCACTAAAGTGACCGCTAAACAGAGCCGCACAGATGGAGAGATATTAAATGCCGCACTGGAAAGTAATTTCAAATAATAAAATATCAATATTTACATTTTAATTACCCCTACTGAGAGCCGCTCTGTCATTTTCACTATTGCCGACACAGCAAGGGGTAGTGGAATGACATTGCGGCTCTGGCTGCAATGACTATTTTGTTTCCATTAAAGAATGACAAGTGTTTTAGAGACAGTGACACTCGGTGTGTGAACAAGAATGACAGCAGATCAGAAAATTCCTATTAAGGGACTAAATGCCTCAACAAGAGAATTTACTCTGAGCAGCAGCTCCTCCTTGAAGCACATAATCCTTTCCAAATTTCCTGTTGAAAGTTTATTATTGGGGAGGCCCAAGGGAAGTTTTAGTCTCCCATGAAATATTTAGATCCGTAAAATGTTATATGATGATTGTCAATTTAAAAACAATAATACTTGACATGAACAAATATCCAGGAGTTCTGTGTAATCACAATGAGGTTGGGAGGTTTCTTTTTTTATACTCTCTCATTTAAATTGACAACACCACTGATAATTCTTCCTTGAAGCATGTCTGTTTCTCGTGAAATACATGGATGGAAGTTGGGATACAGCTCAGAATCATCATCGGAAAAAATATTGGGCTTGTTTTCACTATAGTTCCATTAATATTTTTATTGTACCCAATCATCTTCATCCTAATTTCCTTGACGTAAAAAAAATAAAGTCAAGAATGGTTCACGATTTGCATGTGTGAATGCACATACATGTGCATATATGTAATTTTTTCCCTTTTGCTTTTTTTAAATATAGCAACTTCCTAGTGGCTCTTACAGACCTGCGCCAAATTTAATTACTCTTTATGGAGTGTGAAGATAAGATGATAAATAAATAAATAAATGGCACATATTAGATGTGACATGCTATATACACAGGAAAATAAATGAAAACAGTAAAGTCTTCCTTTGGGGATGACTGTCACAACTGTAGAGATCTTGAAAGAATTTTAATGCCTCGAGATATGAGACAGTATATAAGAAAAACTCCTTGGTCAGTAGACTATCGTAGGCAGTTAACTGACCCCCTATCTCAGAGCCTGCATTTATTTAATGTGTAGAGATGAACAACCATAAATGTGATAAATGGCTACAGCAGGACGCTGAATAGAATTTTTCGAAGAAGGAAAAAGGAAGTTGAGGAGTTATATAGATCCTCAGCCCTCCTTTTAAAACATCAGTTGTGAAGTTGAAATGAAAAGTTGTTAATAGATGTAGTATACTAATGTGTGTTCCCTAACTAGGAAATAGTCTTCTTAACAAAAAAATGAAAGTGTGTGGGAAAGTATATCTTAAGCATCCCTAATGCTTTTAGGACAAGACAGATCCCCATTTCTCAGCTACTAGCACCTTTTAATTTCTGAAAGAGCCACGGTTGAAAATCTTAATTAATTGTTCCATACTGCTTCAGGATCATTATGCAATGTAATAAAGGCCGTGTAATTATGAAATTTTACAGCCATTACCAAGGCTGATGGCTCGTATTTCATCCTCAGCTGGACCCGATGGCTTTTAGGCACTCGGCTCCCCTTTGATGAACTACAGACAGATCTATCAGGCCCAAACAATATCCAGGCGAGGCAGCTATAATAGCTACCTACAGATGAAGCCATAGATAAAGATAAACTATAAATCTACACACACAAATGCAGGCACATCGCCTGGGGATGACAGAGGAGAGAGGATGAGATGCTTGGAAAAGGTAGCTGCTCCCACGAAGGTGGCCTCCTGCGCTTCTTGCTCCTTAGCTCCAGAGTGGCTTGGATTTCATAAAAGACAGCGAAACCCAAGTGAATGTCTCATTTATTCTCCATATCTCAAAATCAAATGACAGAAGAAAGGGGTGTCCATGAGCATTGTATTTAGTGCATTAAAGGGCAGAAACTACTCAGTTATCCTAACATCTATTTCAGTGGAAAGAAAAAAAAGAGGCTAGATATACAGGATTTTATTCTTTGCAAGAGCACTAATACAACAATCCAAATTAAGTATACTGAAGCAAATAAGATAATAGCTCCTGAGTATCTTTCATAGGAAGTAACATTTTTAAAACAGTAATCTGAGCACAACAAAACTCATGCAGAAATGTAGACAGGGAAAATAAAAATCCTATTCATATATAACTAAAATGCTTATAGCTCATAATTATTGACTGATTTTGGAATGTAAGAATTTATGCAGCCTAAGAACTGATACGATTAGGTTTTGCTTAATACATTTCCAACATAATATCCCTTTTGGTGAATTAAGCATTTCTGTAAATCCTTCTAAATATCGAGTTAAATGTAAAAGGGCCATCTAGGAGGTTCATTTGACAACCATAAGTGCTACACTCCAGGGAGTATCTAGTTCAACTCTGCCTTTGGGATATGGCAGCAACTTCACAGAGCTAATGCCCTCGGTCCTTACGATGGCATCAGCCTCACGCTGGTTTGGTTCATGAATATGACCAGACAGGCAGTCTGCAACATGGCTTATCCCGGAGAAAAAAACCCATCTGAGGGTCAATCCGATTCAGCCTGCCAGCTCAAATAATGGACCATGCAGGGGAGGCGAGGCAAGTAGCAGGTTGCATGAGGCTGAGTTTGAGGTTGATGACTGGCAGGGGGTAGGGTGGATGTATGTGCAAGGGGAGGGAATTGCACATAAAGAAGGAAGCAATATTGGTTTAAGTGGTATTAAGACTCTGGAAAGCACAGCTTGGGATGCTTCACCAAGTGTATGGGATAATAGTGAGAAAAACTGGTTTTAGTGCAATCTTGGCTACTAACTAACTGTCTAACCTTGAGCTAGTCACCGAAATGCCCAATTTCCTCACCTATCAAGCAAGATTCCTGGACTAGATGCTCTGCTCTATGTCATATTCCAGATGAGGCTTCCATTATTTCTTTTATGTTCTTTGATATGGGCAGCAGGAAATGTAGCCCTAAAACATACCTGTCTACAGGAATGGACCATCTCTACACCTGAATCCCTTTCTAGGCTGAGTGCACTTCATTTCACCAATGTGATTTTACCTCCTATATTTAGATAAATGGAAGATCTTAGTTATAAATAGTCTTGACCTGCTTCCCCTTTACAACAGTACCAGGACCACTCTGCTACCTTCTCACTTGTATCTAAGGAGAGAGGTTGTTCCTTGTTCCCAAGGAAGGTCATGGCTCTGTTTGCACTCTCCTCTGCTCTGGACACACTGTAGATTTTGCTTCATCCATGTTCTTCTCTGCTCTGCTTCTTTTTTGTATTAATTTCTCCTTCTTTCATTCTATTCCTTCACCTTCTATTTTGATAAAAATCTTCCCCTCCACCAACTCCTCCTCAATAGCTCACTCTCTGTCCCATCTGTCTCCCTCCCTCTTTGCTCCCTGCATGCCTTCACCAACAACATTCCTGAAAAAAAAATAGTATATGAGAGTTTCTCTAGTATATTTGCCCTTCATTTACTGAAATCTAGGTCTTCTCTCACTGTAGCACATGGTGGTCACCAATGATCATCTAATTGCCAATTCCCATACCCTGGCCTCCTTCAGGTCCTTTTGGACCTTCTAAACTGTATATCTAGTCCAATGTGGTCCCTCACTTTCCTTCCTCAAATACTTTCCTCCTCTGATACTTGTAAGACATCTTTATCCTGGTCTTTCTTCCTTCTCTTTTGCAAATTCTTCCAATGTGGTACTTTCTAATTTTGGCTTAGCCCCTTCTCCTTTTCTCTTAACTTTTCCCCAGGTCTATGGATGCAAAAAACTGTATCACCAGCACACACTTCTCCTAAAATAGCTAGACTTCTATATTACCAACTCCCTTCAAACAATTTCCATCAAAATGTCCTATAGATATCTTAAAATGCCTAAAATTCAACTCCTGCCAACACAAACTATACCAAACATATTCCCTAAAAGCATCATCCAATATTAAACATCAATGACTGAACAAATGTAATTAAAAATAAATAATACTGAATAATAAAAGAATTTAAATATGGAGTTATCTTTGATTGTTCCTATGTCCATTTCTTTCTGCGATATTTCTCTTATTTCTAGTTGCACTGCTTAATTAAATCCCTCATTATCTTCTACCTGAACTCAGCTTCCTAACTCACAATTTCCCTGATTCGTGTCTCTCTTACTGTAAAACTGTACCAAGCAAGAATCTTCTTTTCCCAGCTGAGATGATTTCTCTCTGTAAGGTCCACAGAATCTTTCACAGTAAGAGCCCAATTTACTTGTCTCTCTTCATTGTTAAGAACAGTGATGATGATGATGATGATGATGATGATGATGATAAAAATTTACCAGTTTCACTAAGGGTTTGCTATGTGCTAAGCACCATGCTGAGCACTTCCATTTATCAAGTGCCTATTATAAACCAAGCATTAAAAATATAACAAAAGACAAAGTGTGAGTCCTTTGAGGGCATCAATAAAAGAGACTTGGGAATAAATAAAAATATGATATGACAGGCTGTGATACAGGAGTGCAATGGAACAACATGCCTACAAATTTATCCCTAGAATGGGAGAGAAGAGCTGCCATTTGGAAGCAGGGGCCTCCAGAAAAGCCTCACTGACCTCTGACCTTTCAGCAGGAACATGAAGGAGGTGAGATAACCAGCCTACATCTATCTGGGTGCTACAGACTATGCTGAAATCCTACCCCTCACTGTAATGGTACAAAGAGGTGGGGCAGGCCTCTGGGAGGTGAATGGAGAGTGAGGCAGGTGAGGCCCTCATGAATAAGATTAGTGCCCTTCTAAAAGCTACTTCAGAGAGCTGTCTACCTGCTTCCTCCATGTGAAGACAAAGTGAAAAGACTCCATCTATGAACCAGGAAGGTAGCCCACATCAGATAACAAATTTGCCAGCATATTTTGATCTTGAAATTTTCACTTCATTGTTTATAAATTACTCAGTCTTTGGTACTTTTGTTACAGCAGCCTGAATGCACTAAGACACAAAGGAAGAGCATTTCAGGCAGAGGGAATGACAAAGACACACATGCTAAAGAAGTAGCCTCTTCTTGTGGTTGAAGTGTTAAAGAGGCCAGTGTATCTTGGCATGGTGGCACACACCTGTAATCTTAATGATTGGGGAGGCTAGGGCAGGAAGATCACAAGTTCAAAGTCAGCCTCAGCAACTCAATCAGGCCCTCAGTAATTTAGTGAGAACTTGTCAAAATAAAAAATAAAAATGTCTGGGGATGTATCTCAATGGTAAAGCACCCCTGAGTTCAGTCTCCACTGTCATACACACACATGCACACACAGAGGCTGGTGCAGCTGAAGGGGAATAGTAGGATATGCTGTTGATTGGATAATGAGGCAGGCAGGTCACAAAGGCTTTGCAAACTTCTGTAAACTTTCCAGTTTCTCTTTTGAGTGAGATGGGTAAATACTGAGGTCTTTGAAGAAAGAGGAAATGGATCTGCCTTGCATTTGAAAAACTGGATATGGAAGAGTAAAGCAGTTACAACCATTTCATTCTCACAGAAACCTATGGAGCATATACTGTTTTCTTTCCCATTTTACACATGAGCACAGTGAGGTATAAACTCACTCAAGGTATTGGAGGCATGATCTTCACCCATGTCACTAGAGTACAAGACCTGGAATTCAACCACCACGTGGCGCTATTGCTCTTCCTGTGTTCTAATCATCATTTATCTTTCCCCAGACAAGCCATGCTGGTTTGTACCTGTATGTGTTAGATATTTCTTTACATTTGTGTGAAAGGCTTTTTCCCTTCCTTTCTGCAAGGTAAATGACTATTAAACCACCATACATATCTGAAATATTTTTTTCTTTTAGCATTTCCTTAATGAACCCAAGTAGAATGATGCTGCTTCTCCGGCTTTCTTCTCTACTACTTGGCCCTGCCATATTGTATTGAGTCTATAAAGTCATTATCCCTCCCATGGTATCAAACCATTTATTTATCTTGTCTTTGACTCCTCATCCTCAGCAAATAGCAGTTTTAAAAAAATGAAGTTTCTGGGGTGGGGTTATAAGCTGAGAGCTTGCAAGGTCTCAGTGACTTAAATGGTCTTAATCCATGTTCGGAGAATAATAATAACAAAAGGCTAGTGGGAAGGGAGAGAACTCATAACTTGGTTAAGTATAAAAGCAGGGAGTCTATAAAAAGAGCTTAAGAGAAATGAATTGCAAAGCTTCCTAGGACCTCTCTCCCTGCCCACTATTATCTGGCTTTGTGCTCTAACTGGAACTGGAACTGGAAATCAGAACATGATGAAGAATTCCCATTATTCCTTGCACTGCTAGAGGGGACTCAGCTAAGTTGTGCTACCCTTAAGTATGAGATCCTTGCGGAGTTTAAAAGAAAATAGTAATTGCATCCTTTAGCCTCCAAAGAACAGGCTTGAACCTCTTAAATAGACCCTAAACATGATCATATTCCCTAGCTTACCACCAAGTCACAGTTCCACATGCTTAGGTTTAAACCTCCAGCAAGCCAGGCATCTAATTCATAGCTATTGTTTCAACGTAGCTCTGAAAAGCTCAATGCCCCAGTATGATGATGTTGCCAGGTGTCTATTAATGAATTCCATAAGAACACAGAAAATAAGCTCAGGAAATGATTTTAGAAATTATCTTATTCAAAATGTTCACTGAACGAACAGGAAGCTGACAGCACATAGGAACTCAAATCCCATCACTGCATTAAGTATGGCATGTCAGCTCACAATTACTCGAGCAATCCTAGGGCTTAAACACTCATTGTCATGATGTAGATTTAAAATAAATTTTGACGTGTACATTTATTTCTCAAAACTCAAGCCTGTTTTCCAAATACAGTCTAGGAAATAAGGATAACCACTGAGTTGCAAATATAAAGTCTAACTTCAAAACTTTGAAGGGATTCTCTCCATCGCAAGGAAGGATAAAGTCAATAGAGATACACACACACACACACACACACACACATATATATGTGTATATATTTTTTCTTTTGCCAAGCCATGTTAATGACTAAAATGTAGGAGCTGACAATTTCTTTAATGAATTTGAAGAACATTAACCTTTATAAGACTTTAACAAGAATGGCATGCCCCAAACATCACTTAAAAGTATAAAACTTTTTTTTTTTTGGTACCAGGGACTGAACCCAGGGGCACTCAACCACTGAGCCACATCCTCAGCCCTTTATTTGTATTTTTATTTAGAGACAGGGACTCACAAAGTTGTTTAGGGCCTCACTAAGTTGCTGAGGCTGGCTTTGAACTCATGATCCTCCAGCCTTAGCCTCCCAAGCCACTGCTGGCAAAAGTGTAAAATTTTAATCAGGTTGCTTATTAATGATATTGACACACAGGTTATTAAATGAGATGATACACTTGGAAGCAACATGATAGTTCTTCTCACCTAATTTTCTGCCCTTCCCCAACCCTGGCTCATTCTACTCCAACCAATTGGCTCTCCTCACTGTTCCTGGAAGATCCTAGCACACTCCTGGCCTGAGGACCTTTTGTTCATTCTGTACCACTATTTTATGGAGTTTAAACTTTACAGAGGAATGGATTTTTTTGTTACTTTACTTTGCTACTATATTACTATAGTTTAGTAGAACTTCATATCAAGTTAAATGCACTAAAATATTTGAAAACAAAATAAATGAAAAGGTGAATGTCAGTATCATATTGTCAAATTTAGTAGGGACATATTCAAAATATACTAGTTTCTTATCCCACCTTTGATGCAAAGAAAGCTCAATTACTTTAATTTGAGATATAAAAAATACATACAAAAATATTTTTACTTCCAAACTATTTAATTATTCATTTTTAAAGATCAGTCTAAAAATATTACCTTAAAATCCAATTTCATTACAAGAATATTCAAAGTGATGTTAAAAATAGGGACAAAATACCATAATTTAACAAAGAAATTTTAAATATATACTATTTCTTCTAATCATTTTGTCTTGGCATACTACATGTAGAATTTGTGTACTTTAATATTTCTATCTCATCACAAACCTAAGGTAGAGGTAACCTGGTGAGCCTTCTCCCTTATTAATATTTCCCATAGAATTAAGATATTCCATTTTTCATATTCTAAAGAATCTCAGCAAAGCCAATTGACTCAGCAATTCAAATATGGTGAAATGGTTGTAAACTTCCATATTCTATGCAGAGAACGATTTTGTAGATTGTTACACATATTTTTTCATTTATCACATTGTTAATTAGAACAAAAAAGTATACCATCTGATTCATAATTTAAACCTCTAACTGAAGCCCAGATGTGGCCATAAACAGGGGACCTTATTTAATTTGTTGATTGTTCTGTTTTATACCACAAAGTAGGTGTTCAAATATTCACTAAAAAAACTCACAAGAGCAACTTCTTTATATAAGCTGATGTTATATTTGAAATAATGATGTTTTCAAATTTTTCATTGCTAAATTCAATTTTAAAGTAAATAAAAATATTTGCAAGTAACTGGGCATTTAATAATTAGCAGTAAAGATGTAGAGAGTACCTACAAATCTCTGTTTCAATTTCTCTAGGATCAAGACCTAGAAAGCACTTGAGTAACTGAAATATAGGGGAGATGATAGCCAGAAATATAGACTATATCAAAGCCAATTGTATTCCAAATAAGCCTTTCTTTTTGGGGTGCTTATACTAAGGTATATTTGTTAGAAAGAATAATTCCTATTGAACATGATTAGGATTTTTCACTACTTAAAATTCAACACAATTATTTTTAAAAAATCAAAGAATTTTCTCTTTTTACTCCTATTCAAAACCAGCAGTTTCTTAAGATGCTTCTTTATAACCAAGGAAGATGACATTTCCTAATGTACTGAAGAGACAAGGATCCTCTTTTGAGGCAGGCACCACTAATAAGAAAGATACGGTTCAGTATTGTAGGTAGGTATTCTTACAAGTTTTATTAATTAGGTGAAAAGCCTTTCCCACTGGAATGGGAAGGTATTTATTAACACTTCAGCCCACAAATAGAACAAATGTACAGCAGAGAAGGTAATTATTAAATATCCCTTTATCTACTTGGCAGGGACAACCCAAAAGACAGTTTCTGATTATGATCTTTTTCATGATATTTTAATTGTGCTTCTTAACCTGCTAAATTAAAAACTACAGGGCAATATCACTTAGATCACAGACAAAAGAGATCATATCAATTTGCAACAAAATGTATGAATGCTTCTATCTGCTTTAATTACACCAAGAATTTAACAGGCAAATTCAATAGGATCACAGAAGGATTGAGAGCTCAATGTTATCTCTTAGCCAATGGCATTATCATCTCCTGTGTGTTGTTACACATTATAGAATGTGAACCTCAGTTTAATAATAAGTTTGGAAAGTGATGATATTTTAAGAAAGCTTGTTGAGATATTCCTGGGTCTGTTGGTTATTTTCATGATCTGCTATATGAACATAAGTGGAAAGAATATAAAGAGAAGTTATAATGAGCCTTTCTAAGTCTTTCTGCCCCTTAAACAAAGCCAGGATGGGGAACAAATACGTTAAACTTTCCTTTTGTTCTATGTCTATAATCATTTTTAGACTAAAACCTGTCAATCAAACTTTCAGTTTTTCTTAAATAGTTAATTTACCTTTATCCCCAAATCCATTACACTGAATTTTCTTGTGCATCCCTGAGGATGATCACACAGCAGGTTTCTGGAACTTTTGACTACTAAGGGTTTCGGATTCTCATCCTGACCACACTTTGTGAGCCTCACCCAAGAAAATTCAATGGTAATGAACTGACCTAAAATGTGTTCTTTGGTGAGTTTTCATGAACTAGATATATTACATACTCTGTGTGTGTTGGAGGGGAGAGAGGGAAGTGTGGAAGAAGGGAAGGGGAGAGGGAACAGACAGGAGAATGGTTTCTGATTCAACTGCTAGGCCTGGTTGATCAATTACACTCCTTCCTATGTGACTTACAAAGGACATTCCTTCTAATACTCACATATTGTTGAATTTCATCCATCCCAGCCCTGCCTCCAATTTTTCTTGAAGAATATTTTTGCTACCAGGTATTGAACTTATGGATGCTCAACACTGAGCCACATCCCCAAACCTTTTTATATTTTTGTTTACAGACAGGGTCTCCATAAGTTACTGAGGCTGGTTTTGAAGCTGCAATCCTCCTGCCTCAGCCTCCCGAGCTGCTGGGATAACAGGCCTGCGCCACTGCACCTGGCTCTTGAAGCATTTTTTATCTCCCTTCCAGCTATGGGACTCTTGTGTAATGGACTTCAATAGAATTCAGGCTTTTTTTTTTTTCATTCTTGGAGGAACAAAAGGATATATATTGCTTCCTGATTTTTTTATAAAGAAACTTTTAAAGCTATAGCTCTAAAACACACATAGAAACAAGACATCCACAAGCAGTTGTGCAATGGAGAGCCACACCCAGGCAAGGCTGGTTGATGTATCACATCTATCCCTGGAGTTTTCTGAGAGCTGTATGGAAACATACACTTTAATGAGATTCACAAAGCCACTGTTTTCCCACTGTGGGTTAGGATAACTCATAGCATTTACTACACATATCTCAAAATATCCTTTAGATTTTTGTCTCATCAAACTTTCAAATCTGTATACTATTTATCAAATAGATTTAAATTCTTTAATACCAGGACTACAGTTTTAAAATAGGGCATTCCATACAAAATATCTTTAAAATGTAGGATCACATTTTTCTTCTACCTATTTATTCATTTACTAACATAACCACAGGTTCATATTTTGTATTTTCATGCCATGCATAAAAACACATTTTGATTTGCACTTTTTAAAAAAAATTTTTTTTAGTTGTTGATGGGCCTTTATTTTATTCACATATTTATATGTGGTGCTGAGGATTGAACCCAGTGCCTCATATATGCGAGGCAAGTGCTCTACCGCTGGGTCATAATCCCAGCCCTGCACTGGTCTTAATTCAGTGTTTATTTGCACTTAAATAGTTGTGAGTAAGGCTATCACTAGCTATCTCCTATTCCTCCTAGTAGATAGCATTTGGAAATGTATGGCAGAGTTGAGGTTTTTTTTGGCACCAGGGATAAAACTGAGGGGTACTCGACCTCTGAGCCACATCCCCAGCTCTATTTTGTGTTTTATGTAGAGACAGGGTCTCACTGAGTTGCTTAGTACCTCGTCATTGCTGAGGCTGGTTTTGAACTCGCAATTCTCCTGTCAGCCTCCCAAAATGCTGGGATTACAGGCATGCACCATTACTCCTGGTTTATGGCAGAGTTTTTGAAATGGAACTTTTAGTGGAAGAACCAAAGAATGGTAAATGCCCTGCAAACAAGTACTTTCCTACTCAAAATGGCAATAGCACCCTGTTGAAAAACATTGTGAGTTAAGTGTGCTGGAGAATAAAACTGTACAGTGTACATGGTTGCCATGTGCAATAATGCACACAGGACCATCTTCAAGTCACTGACAAGAAAATTGAGTATTCTGAAATTTCTCATAGCAGTATGATATCAATCCACCAAATTTGTAGAACTACATTATTTTTCAGGTGTTATTATTGTTTCTAAATCTGCCTTCAAGGATATCATTGTGTTCTTTTTATCT
Organism: Xerus rutilus; assembly: GCA_028644305.1. NCBI lineage: Eukaryota > Metazoa > Chordata > Mammalia > Rodentia > Sciuridae > Xerus > Xerus rutilus. The sequence goes on along the minus strand of CM053410.1, from coordinate 50,931,858 downwards.
GAGATTTTTAAAGTTCTCCATTATTATTTTTTTAAAAATTAGAAGATAAAAATATTTTTATTTCTTTTTTATACATATGCAAGAAACTTCTATGCCTCTTCTAATTCCTGACAGCTAAAGAAGAGAAAAGAATTAATTGCCTTGAACCTCAAGGTTAAGATTATGTTGGTAACATAGGCTTATATCATATTAGGATTCCAGTGATCATTTATTTTTATTTTTTATTTATTTTTTGCCTCTTGGATAATTACCAATAAAATATGTATTAAGATAGACAAGGCATTTTGATCTGTATTAGTATTATTAATAGTATTTCCATTGACTCATGTATTTCCATTGATTCAGTCTCAAAACTGTGATTACCTTTGAGTGTAGGCTCCGTCTATTGAATAGGCTTATATTGCTCACCCTTTGAAGATGAGTTCTGTTAACACCATTCCAAACTTGGCAGGATTCTATCTGCACTTAATATCACAATAACAAGTAAAGTTACTTAAATATATTTTAAGGTAGACCAGTTAAAAAACACAAAAATGAGACTCTAAAAATCTTTTTTTGTAAGTTCAATACATGTTAAAAAAGAAAACAAAAAAATTAGAGAATTGTTTCCAATAGCAAAATAATAGAATTCATTCACATTTCTGTAAAATGTGAAGAGCAATCACTAAAGTGATATTATTGAGGAGATAAGTGGACATGTAGAGTCATCTGTGTGCATTTGGAGAAAATCATTTAATCTTTGGGTCTCAGTTTCCTCATCTGAATAAAATAGGATCATAGATATAACAGCCTCCCAAAGTGCTGGGATTACAGGCATACACCACTGTGCCCGGTTTATGGCAGAGTTTTTGAAATGGAATTTTTAGTGGAAGAACCAAAGAATGGTAAATGCTCTGCAAACAAGTACTTTCATACCTCATAAGAACATTGTAAATATCAAATGGAAGGGAGCATGAAGTTGATCTGAAATGATTTTATAATCTGATCATTACTGCACAGGTGACAATAATTATTATTCTTTCATTAATAGAAATGATAATTCAGAACTAAAGGTGAAGGATGGAAACAGACCACAAAGGTGAATTTCATTATAAAAAAACCCCAAAACATTGTTTTAAGATTTCAGTGATCTTGGTTAGATTCCTTAAAAATACATATTTCTTACTTTTCTACTTTCCTAAACTAAGTGTAATAAATATATATATATCATTTTCCGATGAGTCAGAAACAGCACAATATTGGAAGCATTTAGGAGATGGAGGGGTGCACTGAGATGCCCTCAAAGGTTATTGGGGAACATGGCAGTGCCTAACTTACATTACATCATCTCCAGTATAGGATCTGCATGGTATATTTTTTATGAACATTCCCTTACTGTCTATTGTTATCCATCGGATTCCCTTTCACATCAATCCCCCCTTAGCTTTGCTGTATACTGGAAGAAGAGGTAAGCTAGTAAAACTGTCACATAAAAACTGCTCAAATAGCTGATGAATAAAATGTTGATGGGCTCCTCTACAAATAGTATTAGTCAGCTTTCCATCAGCACAATGAAATACCTGAGATAATTAACTTATAAAGAGAAAAGGTTAATTTTGGCTCATAGTCTTGGAACTTTCAGGTCATGATTAACTGGCTCCCTTTTTTTGGAATTGTGGTAAAGCAGCATATCATGACAGGTTTTCACGGAGGAGCCAAACCACTCACCTCAAGAACCAAGTAAGTAGTCAGGCGCGGTGGCGCACTCCTGTAATCCCAGCACTTTGGGAGGCTGAGACAGAAGAATTGCGAGTTCAAAGCCATTCTCAGCAATGGCGAGGCACTAAGCAACTCAGTGAGACTCTATCTCTAAATAAAACACAAAAATAGGGCTGGGGATGTGGCTTAGTGGTTCCTGAGTTCAATCCCCGGTACCAAACAAAAACAAACAAAAAAAACAAGTGAGGAGGGGCCAGGTAAAATAATTATGTTCTTTTTAACAATGCTCTAGGGAACTGGAGTTGTTCAAATTTTTATATTATATTATTCAAAAATGGAGAAAAACTAAGTTGAAAGGCACTAACATAAAATTGACTTAAATGGAAATTTCGGTGTAAAAATATGGTTATTGTGGTTTGCAGTTTTTCTTCTTAAATGATTAGAAAAAAGTCTTAAGGATTAGAAAATGCCAATAAGAAATGAATTACATTGCCTCCTCCATGTTTATAAAATAAGTTGCCAAAATGTTTATGCAATGTAACAATATATTATGTATAAAGACTTTGTATGAACTTTATATAATTCATTGTCAAGCTTGTGACATATCCACCCCCATTCATGAATTCTAAGATTATTCAGATTAGTCGGGCACAGTGGTGCATGCCTGTAATCACTGTGGCTCGAGAGGTTGAGGCAGGAGGATTGCAAGTTCAAACCAGCCTCAGCAACTTAGTGAGGCCCTGAACAACTCAGTGAGACCCTGTCCCTAAATAAAATACAAAAAAAGGCTGGGGATGTGGCTCAGTGGTAGAGTGCTCCTGGGTTCAATCCCCAGTACAAATATATATATATATGTATATATATATATGTATATATATATATATAAACATATATATATATATAAACCTCCAGATTAATACTAACATTTAGAGTTATTCTGATATTTGTATAAGATCATAAAAAAGATTTGTCAGAAATTCAGTATTTTTTTTAAATGTTCGTAGCATTTATTTGAGGATGCAGAACATTTATTACTTGTTTAGGAATTTTTGTAAACATTATTTACATCTAAATAATTAGAAAATGTCTGTTTGATGAGTAAAGAAAATACTCGCACATTTGTTAAAATGCATATTGCTTCCTTAATGTGCTACTATGGCTTCTTTGCTATCATTCTATGTAAATATTTATTTAGCTCCATAATAAATGTTCCCTATGGAATTTTCAAGAAAACTTATTTCAAATGTGCCATGATTACTTTTTGGAGTTCACTATTTATTCCTTTTTATTCTTAAATACCAAAAATAAAACTTCTTGCTTGGCCACAAAGGGTAGGTACAAATGCACCTTGGCTGCCAGACAAGTAAAATGACTGTACACAGCCAAACATTCCCTATGAGGCAAAATTGCCCCCAGCTAAGGATGATGTAAAATATCTTTCTTTCCTAAATGAATTATTAGTTGCTGAGAAAAATGGTATCGAAAATAGCTTGTCTTGGTCTAGGTAGCATTTTCTCAGATCAAACCATCTACAAAGTTGAACAAGAGGGCTTCCTCGATATGCTAAACTTGTCCACAAGCAAAATATCCATCTCTCACAACAATACCAGCCTTACTTTAAAGATATACAAACTGTGCAGGAAGCCACACTTGTTTTAACACTCTGCTGTCACTTTCTTGAAATCCTTAACGGTATTTTAACAAGAGGATCTTCATTTTGATGTTGTACTGGGTCTCGCTAATCATGTAGCCAGTCCTGCTACATGACTATCACAATGACAATATTGGATGGATCAATGAAATCTATGTTTTGCCTGCAGTACTTCTCAGATCCTTTTGTGAGAAAAAAAATAGTTGGAACTTTTTAAAAAAGACCAATTTATAGGAGTAATTTGGGATAGCTGAGGGGATAAAGATCAAGGTTTAGAATCCAACAGACTTACATTTAAATCTCACCTCCACTGTCTTACTAGCTTTGGAATCTTAGGCAAGTTGTTCACTTTCTCTAAGATTCAATTTTCTCAACCATAAAAATGGTGTCAGAGGCAATCCTTAATTATAGACTTGTTTTGAAGATTAATTGAGATAATACACATAAAACAGTACCAGGCCCGGTACCTTATAAGAGTTCAGTGAATCTATTTTGTCATTGTTGATGGTCATCAAAATCCACTCCAGTTTGAGATGAGAAAACAAAACTCAGTCTCAAAAGCTTCATCATATAGTTTTTGAAGATAGATTTCCAGAAAGCTAGTCCCTCAGGTTGAATTATTGCCCAATTTTTTCTTAATCACTCTTAACCAAAAAGGCTTACATTTAAATTCTCAAAATGCTCTCAAGTCTTTAATGAAAACCTGACCCCAGATTTACACAACCAAGTCCAAATGTTCAGAGGAACACATTTGGATGGGGCTGCACATTCATGTCTGCTGACATCACCCCAAGTCAATGGTGCAAGCGTGTGTGTTAATACATTTCATACATTAAAAATGTAAATTTTATTCTTCAAGCTGAAAGCCAGGTGATTAATTCTCATAGCATAGTGATCAATTGGTGCAGATGCTCCACCTGTATTAATGTTTGTTTTTGTATGCATTAGTAGCAGGAGTACACCAATAACACAGGTGTCTGACACAGAGCTGTGCAACATTCCCTTTAGCCGGCAAACATTGAGATCAGTAGTTAGGTTGCACGTAGCACTGCCAATTTTTTCAATTAGACCCATTATTGATTTGATGAAAAAGCAAATTAAACATACCATGGTGGTATGTAAATCGGTTAGAGCACGCATAAGGTTCTGGTGCAAAGCTTCAAAGGCATGAGCTATATGGCTTTCATCAGCTGTAACTCATAGGGGTTCCTGGCAGTTGCTGCTATAAATGGGATTCCTTGAGAGACATGGGCTGGCTGGCAAAACAATCACCTGGAAAAACCAGGGCTGTATTTTTAAAATTCACAATAATTCTGCAGAAAGGAAAAGAATGTTGGAAATTTACTAACTCTGAATAGATGTGGAGAAATGAAGAGGTAAAGATACCGCATAAAATTATTTTCCTAAAGTGATGTTACACTGTGCTTGCTCAAATGCATGACATGTAGAGTATAGCCAGTGGGCATACCTATGCGATATTTGAGAAGTTGATTAGACCTCTATCGCAAGAGAATGCCCGTATTTCCTTTGCTAACTTGAAACCTCCTGACACAACCTCTGAGACAACTATAACCAGAATCTAATCCATCTTTTATAATGTCTTAAAATCTGAAGCAAAGGTCTTTGTTCTTCAATAAATGATGCACTTCAGTTCTGCTAGCAAACAAAGAGATAGGTACTGAAAATGAACCTGTTGAATCTATACTATATGTCTCATTTTCAAAAGGGAAACTGACACTGAAACCTTCTACTTGATGCCTGCCTATCAACAATTCTGTACTAGATTACTATACGTCTTGTAAATTCAGCTGAGAAGTCCCCTTCTTCAAGAAGACTACCCTGAATTAAAAAATGAAAGCTTCCTCTAGGTGCACCCATGCCATGCTATGCTGCCCCATCAGTGCACTTAGAACCCTGTGTCATAATCACCTTTTGGCTTGTCTGTATCCTCCACAGACTGTAAGCTTTACAACACTGAGCTCACATATACCCTGTCAATGTTTTATTTCACTTCCTTGAAGAGTGAGTAGCAGGGAGGGACTCAATACATTTAAAGAAGTAAATAATGCAGTAAAAGTAAAATTTTGTCAATTTTATATGAGACATTATATTAAGTCATCTTCCAAAGAGTTTGCTTTGCAAATAGGGGCCTAGCAGGTCAAAGGACTGGCTTTGCCAACTGTTAAGCTCTAATTTCAACTATATAGAATATGACAAATCTGTCAAGCCACACTGGAATCAATCATTGACTATTTGAAGAACCACCAAAATAAGTAGCAGGTGCACCAAGGTCATGTCGTGTGTGTGTATGTGTGTATGTGTGTGTTTGTGTGTGGGTGTGTGTTCATCACACCTCATTTAGCAACTAATATTAAAGAAGGGAAGAAAGAGAAGAAAGGTAAAGAACAAGAGTAATATTAGTAAGTAAGCCAGGCTGAAGTGAAAAGTAAAAATCAAAAAGAGAGATGCTGCAAGTTTTAAATATCAGATCAATGATTTAAAAGAGCCTTTAAAAGTCTGGCATGGTGGCACACACCTATAATCTCAGCTATTTAGGAGGCTGAGGCACAAGGATCATGAGTTCAAGGTCAGCCTGGGTAATGTAGTGAGATCCCTTCTCAAAAAATGAAAAATTTGGGCTGGGGTTATGGCGCAGTGGTAGCGTGCTCGCCTAGCACACGTGAGGCACTGGGTTCGATCCTCAGCACCACATAAAAATAAAAAATAAAGATTTTTAAAAAAAATGAAAAATTTAAACAAAATGTAAACAAAAAATGAAAAATTTTTATAGGAGAAACAGCCAAGAGGAAGATATTAGAAATGGAGGGAAAAGTACAAATTTTGATTACATTGAGATAATCAAAAAGAGCCAAAAAGAAATTGAGGAAGTCTCCTCCATTTGTGACAGGACAATTTTTGCAAATAAATAAATAAATAAATAAAAGGGCAAGTGTCACAGTTAATCAGCAGATATTGAGTTGCCAAGCAAGCATAATTAGGGAAAAGACATTCAGCTCAGATATTCCATCCAAACAATTACATTTGTTGTCCTTTGAATTATAACATTTTATATTGTATCAAAATTGCACTATATGCCAAAAATTAGCACACTTTCTTCTCTAGTCTTATTAGGGTTCTGCAAACATGCGCATCTTCACAGAGCATGATTTAGAGCAAAAGAATACATTGCCCAAACAGAGAAACTCTCAAATGTGAAACTTAGGAAAATAAAGTTTGTGTTTACTTTTCCTCCTGCGGAAACAATTCCATCAAAATAGATGAGGATGGTATAAATCATCTGAAGGGTTCTTGGTTGTTTGTTGTAGTTGTTTTTTCCCTTATTTTTACATTTGTGAGTTCATTTTTTTAAAAAACCAGAAACTAGAGAAGATTGGAGCTGGCATTGCAAGCAGTTTCTGATGGGAGAGAACATATGTCTTCTGTTGTGCTGGCATCTGACTTCAACAGCCAAGCGGAAGTCAGTTCAAGTTCTTACACCCAAGTTTGCTTGCCATTGTGGGGACGTTGTTAGAAGTCGAAAAAAAGCAATGTCCATTTGAAGCTTGTCTGTGAACTTTGCATGAACCGCTAGGAATAATGTAGTGTGATGACAAGCCAGTTATACCTTCCACTAAATTTGCTGTCTGGAATGAACTGAAATAGTGTTTGGTTTGTGTAATTACGTCCATCTATCTTTATATTCCAGCGGCATATCGCAAATTGAAAATACTAAAAATTGACTGTTGGTTCTGATATTTAATGATTGCCAAAGACAAGACGATGATTTATTGGTTACTTACCGATGTGACACATTTGCATCTTATTAGACGGAGATTACTATTCCTTAAAATGCGGACGAGGCCTGATCATGTCTGATGGATTGATTTGATTTGCAAATGTAATCAAACTAATAAGAGGGAAAAAATGAGCAATAATGCCTTGTTTTTCAACTGGCAATCACTCCCCTGCCAACAAGGCTGATATCCCTGACTAAGCAGCCTTTACACAGTCTTCCTGTCGCCTCAAATAAACAAAGGGATGCTAAGAGCTTGATAAGAGGATAACAAGCCAAGTATGGATGCAACATGGAGCCTGTGCCTCTGAACTGCATTTTGCAGAACAAAAGTTAATGGCAGGAGAAGTAGGAGTACCTCAACAATCTCAAGAAAAACTACAGATGCCGTCAGCTCCATATGCCCATATTTAAGTCATGGCAAATGAAGAACGTTTTCGTAAAGTAAAAATACCACTACCTTCTCTAATGTAGGAAAGGTCTCTGTTCATAAAGGAACTCTGTTTCTGAGGATGTTTAGCCATTTAGAATTCAAATGGTTTCAGAACCACCACACATGTATGTATGATTTAAAAATAACTTTTAAAAAACCCCTTTCAGCAGATATTAGCCCTTAATTTAGTCCAAATAACCTCACTGATAGTCAGTACATAGGATGGAGAGCTGTAGAGAGAAAAATGTCGAAATATTAGGTCAAAGGTCATGGCTGACATTTGACTTGGATCATTCCCATAATGAATGGTGGAATGAAGCTGAACCAACTTTCCTATGTACATATATGAATACACCAAAGCGAATCTCACCATTGTGTATATTCACAAGATACTAACAAAATGAAATAAAACAAAACAAAATAAACAAAGTAAATAGCAGAAAGATCAGTAAAGGGAAGAAAATGGGGCAGTTGGGGAGGGAGGGAAAGGAGAAGTACTGGGCACTGAATTAGAGCAAATTAGATTCCATGCTTTTATAATTATATCAAATGAATCCTGGTGCTATATATAAATAAAAAGAACCAATAAAAAACAAAAAGACCCCATAAAATTACATATAAAAACAAAACATCTCTTCAAGACTCTTGAGTGACACAGCATCCTGAATGATTGCTGAAAGAAAAACATGCAGCATCCTTAAACATTGCTGAAAGAAAAATTCGAAAGTATTTTGATGATACATAAACTATACACCAAAGTCATAATGACAGAGACAATATCCCAAGTACAGCAACTTTAGTATAAGGCCCATCACATGAAAGGCTCTCAGTATACTCTTCTGTTTAAAGTATGAATGAATAGGCATCAGCTTGCTACAAAAATATACCACATATGCTACTTTTGTTGGGGGACTGAATATTGCAGATGTAGGAAAATGTCAAGCTGCATTTATAAAGCTTATTACCATATTCAGGTATCTCACATAGTATCTAATTGATGTATTGACGATAATAATACCACCCGTTCTTGGCCCATATAAAATTTATTCAAGGACTAGAAGCGGAGCTTATCATGGTAAGCTAAGTGGAACAGTGTGTGTTTAGCAAGCACAAGGCCCTGGGCTCAATCCTCAGCATTCTCCCACTCCATCGCTCAAGCACCCATGTAGGATGGCCAGATTGTCAGATTCAAATTAAATAATAATTCTAATCCAACTATATACAATTACCTTGGCAGTTTGAGGTAAAGTTTCATGGCAAATACAGACATATGAAGATCCTTGCTGAATCTAAGGGGTTAAATAACTGATCGAGTAAATTAAAACCCAAGAATTATTCACAAGTTAATTTTAGCCAAATGTTAAAATTTCAGGATACTACCAGAAATGTTGCTTTTTAAAAGCCAGCATTGGTGTTTACACAGTAAGTTCAAGATATCTATAAATTAAATAAACCTGATGAATTCATGTGTTTTCATCTTTTTCTTGTCTGGCCTACTTAGCTCTGTATAATAATCTTTGGCAGATCTTCCTTCCGCTAGACTCTTTGTGTTATTGGCCATGTTTCTCACTCTCAAACCTCAGTCAGGAGTTTGTCTCTATTATATTCCCCTGCATGGTACAGAAGGATTCTGATCTACATAATGGACTAATAATCATTCAGAAAAGGGTATGATTTGATATATTCAGATGGAATATTCAGGATAGATCAAAGCATAACATGGGTTTATTGCTTATAATTTGAGACAATGATTTTTTAAATTTATCAAAATAACTTTTATATGATACTTTTATTATTATTTTATGAGGAAATATATCATTCACCTATATATACATATATATGCACATATATGTACTATAATATGATGTGATATAATATAGAATAAAGCTAACATATAGCTTGCTACTAATACTATATGTAAGGATGTATACTTTTGGTGATGATGATAAAGATTTCTAGTGCTGAACTTGCAAGCTAAAGACCTGAGTTTCAGTCTCAATTTTATCTCTGACTAGCCTCTGGCTTTGGGTATGTCATTCAACTTTCCTGCTTTTAGGTATCTTTATCCAAAACTGTACAAGTAAAAGGCATATAACATTTGTTGAACACTTAAAATCACACACCAAGACTCCCTACATCAGCTCAAAGGAAAAAAGGCACTACCATCCTTACCTTATATATATGTAAACTGAGAATTTGAACCAGGGTCTCTGACTCCAAAAATGGCCCCCTGCTCACTACAAGATAGTGTCTCCTCTTGAAATGTAAAGCTCCAGTACATAATCCCTAAGGTCCACTACCATTTTATTATCTCCAAATTGATTTGGGGGGAAAGGGATCTTGCTTTTTTATTATTCCATATATTTAAAAAGAGTGTCACAAAATTTCCTCTAGACATGCTCCTGAATAAACAAGCATATTTAAAAAAAAAAAAAG